>JAHHFK020005041.1:0-160161 GCA_024533555.2 Aedes koreicus | reverse complement strand
AAATATGTCATAGTTGAAATTCATCATCCTATAATTTTAATATGGTTATAAATAAAATAATATGATGAAATAATTAAAATATTGATAATAGGCATATAATAATAATGTGCTGCATGGTACCTCTTGACAGCTCCATCATTGGTAGATGAATGTAACTCCGGAATGTGAAGGTTATTTCGCAATTAATGAAGTATAAATATCCATAAAACATTTAATTATACACTAAACAATAAAAAAATATATATTTATTTATGTCATATGGATATACATAATCAGCAGAATTGAGAAGCATTTATTATTTATAATAATATCCAATGATCTGAATTAATCAGAGGGCTTTCAGCTACAGTGCAACAATTGCTATACTATCTGGAATAAACTTCCTTGTAACCTTGAAGCAGATAAAATTTAATTATTATTATTTTATTTTTATAAAAATCTTGATGTGATTGTAATAACAAACAATAATGATATGATGAAAATAATACGATGATGTAATGAAATACTAAATAATGTACTACAATAATTAAATGCAGCTATTTGTATCTTCCGCAGCAGTGTTAGTTGATTGAAACTCTGAAATAACGAAAATTTTCCGCGTGATTTAATGAAAGAAAGTTGATCACCTGGCAGCCTAGCAAAATAGCAAAGAAAATTTAAGCAAACAATAAGGCGAAATAAATTTCCTATGAGTATGATTATTGCTCAAAAATGGAAACTTAATAGATCAAAAATTAAAAAAAATAAAATAAAAGGAAATTTTAATTCTCCGACAACTTATGTTTCCTACTGGGCCCATACATTATTCTCTATGCCTGTCAAATAGAAATTTAGGATCATAAGCAATGTTTGTTTTTGAATTTTGAATTATTTTTTTTTATGAAGAAGGTACCAATTTCAAGCATTCATTATACTAATAATTTGGAACATATATGTTAATGATTGGTATTCAAAATTATCAACTCTGAAATACAAATAAGAATATAAAAAAATATAGAAAAACAGTTTACGGGGTTTTCAACTAATATTAAGATATAATAAATCTCGAGTAACTCATGATTAGGGCCCAAAAGCCATCTGCAAACAATGACTCCAAACGCCGATCTCTCACGAATCACGAGAATCCCACTACATCCAGCAAGTCATATGGTAGAACTAACATTATTCCACAATATGCTGCTTTCATTTAACGAGAGTGATTTAAGACTCAAGAGAAATCGACATTCTAAGCCACTGTCCACAAATGGCTCCAGGCCCCTAACATGAATTACTCGAGAAATAAACAAAAACTAAGCAGTCCAAAAATTAGAAAGGTCTCACCGCATTTTCGGGAACACTGCCGGATCTCATTTAGCAGCTGTTGTCGTTGCTGCCATTTTGAATATGTTCTCAATAAGCGGCTACAAACACACACCCACAGCTCATGCTACTCATCATCATCTAGCACATCGGGAATGCTAAATATAACGTTCTTACCAGCATTTTTTTCCGGCACTCTCACCCCTCCATCTGCCACAAAGATGCATACCCATTACCCACACTGTCACATTATCCAGACCCGCTCTCTCCCCAAGGAATGCAAGTGATTTTTGAATGGCCCCATTATCAACATGCAACATCATCGATAAGGCCATAATAAACGCCGATCCACCAACACCAACACTAAACAGCAAGGTATGACAGTTATTCTCCTCGTTGCTTCGATGATTTTCGACTCAAAATCACCACCACCAAAAATTTTTCGGAACACGTCTCCTTTCTCGCTCTTCTCGATCTTCCTACTTATATTTAATACGGACACCACTACACTTGACGACCACTATTCATCAAAAATGCATTTGTAGAGAAATGTAGTTTTGATTTCCCCAAAAAATGTCACCTATTTTAACTTCCGGTAAAACGCGAGTAAACGGCCCAAGTAATTCTAATCCTAGTATTAAGTTATTACACAATAAAAAAAAATGAATTATCTGCTCCGTAAAGCTAACTTCGTTCGACCTTTTGTTCCTCTCTCTTCGTTAGACCTTTTGTTAATTCGGCCTTTTGTACCTTCGACCTCTTGACTTTCGATCTTTTGTCATTCGAGTTTTCGTTATTCGATCATTTGTCTTTCGACCGTTCGTCTGCAACCTTTGATTTTATCATTAAGACAGTAGTGTGTCAGATGGATTTTACAAATATAAGAGAAATAATAATGGAAAAATGCAATAAAAAAGAAATAATTTATGAAGGATTTGGTTGAAACTGTATAGCAACAGAAAGCATATGCCCATGGAATAAAGTCAGTTTTGCATCCGAAAAGTAATTTCCCTCATGTAGGCCTGTCTTTTTTCCCTTGCATCTTAATTAAACTAAATGAAACACTCTTCCACGGAACAACCTACCGGAAAGCTAAACTAGACAAGACAGAAGACAATTGCCCGACCATGAAAAACTCACGTGCAAAACAAACACATCCACACACTTCATGCAGTAGCATAGCAGTTGTGTACATCTTGTGGCCTGGTTTGCTTTCTTTTGTTATCTCCATTTTTCTTTTCCGTATTCGAGTGACTGAGTGAGTGCAACGTTTTCCTTTGGGTCGGGAAAATACTCTAACGTGACAGTAGAATAAGCTCTATCTGTGGGAGGGAAAAGTAGTGTATTTAATGGCTGCCAAGTACTGCCCTCATAGTTGCAGAAGAGATTCGACATTGATACAAAACCAAACCTCACACCAGTGAGTCAGTTGCTAAGAAGAAGGCTGCGTTTGGCGCACCTTCTTCGATTATCCGGGTCGGAAAATGGTTGCGGCACAAAAATAATTCTGAAGCTGTCAATTGCATTTGTTCGATGATATTCTGTTCCAGCTGCTACGAAATTATGTGAATACTATCGCAAGGACAAGATGGACGAGAATATAAAATTGGAATAAAGTATTTTAAATTACAAAAAAAAAACCATGAACAGTACATGGACAGTTGGGGCTTAAGCTATACGTTTTTTAAATAAATCTGTGAAGTGATGAATTACCCTCGGTTGGACATGTATGTATGTATGGCTTGCATGAAAATTCCACTATCATGTACCTGAAAAAAAAACAAAGAAGATATGATAGTTAGAATTAGCATCAGAATTTACTAACAAATTAGCATAAGATTTTATTAACGAATTAATTTCGTATACTACCAAAGATGAACATTATGCCTTAAGAGGGAAATCATGCATCAAGGGGATGCGAGACGAGTCTTACAACGACAGCCACTACCTCGCGATTTAGAAGATCCAAATCTTAGTTTCAATACTATATAAGGAATAGCAAACCATCTCAATACAAGTCTCAATTTGTTTTAGTAAAGACCCAATGAAAACGCAAAAACAAACGAAAGGATTCGTTAAGTCCACTAAAATGAATTACCAATTACCTGACCCGGCAACCATCGTTGCTGCTTTGCTTTCTTAAAAGAGTGAAATGATGATGCGCTACCACCTATGGCTACCGCCAGATTTTGTCAGTTTTGTTTGTAAGTCACACTGTCAGTTACCCCAACTTAATTTATAATTCTGAAGCAATGTATTTTTTTGCAGCTCTCCTTATTTTTCTTCATCCCTATATTATTTGTTATTTTTATTCACTTTTTGTTCAAAAAACATTTTTTTAAGTACTTGGAGAGGGTCTAATATAGTATTATCTCGAGAAAGAGTTAAATCTCGAATTCAGTTTTGTGAGAAGAATTTCAAAAGGAAAAATTGGGTTATTTCTGAAAAGTATTCATATCACACAATATACAAAAAATGGTGATTGAATCCAAAGTTCCCAATTATTGTCTGAAAAAGTGCAAAAAGGACACTGTGTTACACGTCAACAAAACGTTCACTATGATAACTTAAAAAGTCTAGAAAATGCTAAAGCATCCTTGAAAACGTGATGGGATAGGATTTTGAAGAATACTTTCAAAGCTAAGGGGATTTTAATCCTGCAATTAACCGACACTAGATCACTTGTCGATTTTCCAAGCAGCACACTTGTTGTAATTCGGTTGATGCAACCTCAATATTACTCAATTAAGTCACAATGAGGTCGTTGTATCCAGTTATGTCTGCTTTGTGTTGCTTGGGTAGTTTGTTAATTCATTAATAAAAGCTGACAAGCACCGTACATTATTTTCAAAAGCTACGCAGTAATCCTTCATTTTATAGCCTCCATTGCGGACGCCCTTGCATCTTAGCATCTGCAGTGTCAGAAGATTTGGTGATCTTCAAAGAATTTCCTATTTCATCGCCGATTGCAAATCTTCATCTGGCTTATATGCATGAGCATGAACATCACGAACCGACCGAGGTTACTACTCCGTTATTGCCAAATAAGCTGTTATTACACAAATACCAACAGATGATGTTATGGAACTGCACGTTGCCTTGCTTCCCGAGTTGCGATAGGGTAATCTACGACGAACTACAACCACGTAATTTCGAAGTCGTAGCAATGTAGGAACTTTGCTGGACAGGACAGAAGGTCTGGAAAAGCGGGCATCGAGCGGCTACTTTCTTCCTGAGTTGTGGCATCACCAGCAAGCTGGACCCCGGCTTTATTGTGATCAATGTCCGTTTCTTCATCATCAACGTGCGCTACCTGTACGAAGAGAGACCCTGCTTTCCGCAGTTAGAGCAATTGTACGATTGTCAATTGTAGCAATTGTCGCCCGCAGAGGGACATTAAAATCGTCATTGGCAACATGATCACTCAGGTGGGATGGGAGGCAAGTTCAGTCCAGTAATTGGACCGAACAGCCTGCAACAATGCAATGCAACTTTGAGGCCTCCATGGTTTAGTAGCTCGAAGTACCTCCTTTATTCACAAAGACATTCGCAAAGCCACTTGGAGATCACCTGTCCAACAAACAGAGAAACAAGTCAACCATGTTCTAATCGACGGTAGATTTTTCACCGATATGATTAACTGTCGCAGTATGCATGCATTTAAAACGGTGTACACCATGCGTCGAATTCGGACGCCGTGACCTAACATTGAGCTACTACGAGAAACCAGAGCTGTCCATAAGTACGTGCACAGCTGCAAGCAGCCCTACCAACGGAAGAGCAGCTTGGTGCAGCCACTATTGAACTTGACCGGAGAGATATTCGAACCGCCACTGGTGGGGCTGCAATAGCGGCAACGTCTGCATTGAACCGAAAAAATGACTGGCTCGACAGCGAATGCAATCAGTTAGCAGAAAAGAAGACGGCATTAAGGGCGAGTAGGCTGCATCATCGTACAAGAGCGAAAATGGAACGGTACAGACAGGCATGGAAAAGGCAAAATTCTATGCTTTGAAGGAAAAAGCGCTAAATGGACCGTGCTAACGACACACGCAAATTCTACGAGAAGTTGAACAGCTCGCGCAAAGGCATCGTGCCACAAACCGATATGTACCGAGAATAAAAATGAGTCCATCTTTTTGATTACGCCGACAACATAGAGGCGATGGCGGAAACGTACATCAGACGGCGACGCAAGTAATACATGAGAGAAGGAGCTTCATGAGAAGAGCCTTCCACCACGAGTTCAGATCGACGGTGATGAAATCGAGGCGGCTGACGTATTCGTGAATCTGGGCTCATTGGCGACCTCCAATAATGACACAAGCAGCGATATACAAAGGTGGATTATGACTGGCAATCGTGTCTACTTAGGACTCCGAAGGACTCTAAGATCTATAGCATTTGGCTGAACTACAAGGAAGACCACGTACAAGACATTAATTAGACTGATAGTCCTCTACGTTCACGAAACATTGACATTGCTCGTAGAGGACCAACGCGCACTTGGTGTCTTTAAACGGAAGGTGTTACGTATGTTAAAGATTATTATGCTACAGGTGGAATGCAGATGGAAGACGAAACGTGGAGAAGGCGAAAGAAAAACGAATTCCATCAGTTGCTGAGTGTACCTCCCATCGCTCACACCTCTTAACTCAGTTGACTACGGTCGTAAGACAGCCCAGTAAAAATGGTTCTCGATTAACGAATCGACGGGCACAAGAAGAAAAAGAGGCGTGAGAAGAGCTAAATGGAGGCTGACACAGTACGGTCATGGACCGCTGAGACAACTTTTATGTACATCAGAGGCCACCCCGGCAGTAGTCTGATTGGTAAGATAAGATAAGTATGGGTCATTAGGTCGAATACCGTTAGGCTGAATGCCATTAGACCGAACACAATTAGGCCGTCATTAGACCGCATGCTATTAGGCCAAACGGTTCGCTCGACCGAATGGGTCATAATGCCTATTTGGTCACTATAGACTGTTCCGATAATTATAAATACACTAAAGATTAACCGTCAATTCAAAATGCGTGCAGTATTCAACCAAATTTTGGCTCTCAAACTCATTCATGACTGGAGCGTCCGAAGCTTGTGCATTGCTTTAGCTCGGAGCTATTTTGCTGGTGTAGATTAGGGTGTCCCTAAAAAATCAGTTTTTTCATTCTTACTTTTTAGTTTCAATTGTTAGGATACAATAATCTTTAGGCGAAGTGTAGAGAAAAATAAGATGCATGTTTTTGCTGAACTAATTGATTAGGTATATTTTATAGTTCAAAAGTTAAGGGTAATGTTAACGAAAAACATGTCCGATTTTAGGCAGTCCCCGCTCGTGTGCCCCAGAAGTATCCGGGCTCATTTCTGTAGTTAAAATAATAATTTGATAATTTTCTGGCCAATTTTCGGCTTAACAATCATGAGGTCGAAAAGAAAAAAAGCATGTTTTTGGTTAAAATTACTCGTAACTTTTGAATTATAAGCTGTACTGAAAAATTTTGTTCTGCAAAAATTTGCGCTATAACGTTTTCTATATTTTGTTTCAAGATTACTTTTCCTCAAAATGAGAAACAAAAAAGTTATAACAAAAAAACTGTTTTTCTAGAGACACCCTGATTTAAAGCAGAAAAATAGCTCTACCTTGGTCGAATAAAGAGCTACAAAAATGGTGTCTTCAGCAAAGCTGCTTGAAATTATATTTACTACAAACTTGCTTTTCACATCACCCTTCTATTGTGTTTCGTTCAAAAGTTAACAACAGTTTGGAACTACGAAATTATCACCACAAGATGGACAGCTTGTTTAAGTACAACTTTGTAGAAGACACCATGATTCGGAAACGTAAGCCTTCGGAGTTATTAATTTCACCGTGAAAAAAGGCGATCTTGGGTGGATGGAGGCGAAGACCTAGGGTGACCTGCTCTGGGAGGAATAGATGAAAGACGAAGACAGGAAATTCTGAAAGTGTTCGTAAAATATATCAACTTCATTAATGGATGTAACGGCAGAATTGATATAGCTTTTTTAAACTTTCATCTTGATAAATACTATTGATTGAAAAACTTTGAATAATAAACTTTTGTTCTTTGATCAAAAAAATAATATAAAATAAAACTGAACAAGCTGCTGTGGTGTTATTTTGGAGGCGACGTTTGGTGAGATCTATCTGATTATAAATATATAACAAAGTCCAATTTTCAAGTAATACTAAATACGTGCCTGATTTGGACATTATAAATTTCCAAATCTGGAAGTGTGTTGCAGTACCCCTTATCCAAATGATATAGGTAATGTATAGATGCGGGGCATATTGTATGTGAACGTAACCTCGGAATGGGCGTTACTCTCCAGACATCTTGAAATCGGTTGCTGGATTTGCAATAGAGCTGTCACTTTCGAGCTCCCGGATTAAAACTGCCTTGAATGATCACTTCAAGCATTTTTGCTAACAGATTTCTTCCAAAATACTATTGCCGGCTTTTCGATGCATAATTCACCCCCCTTCCCTCCACACACACACACACAAATTCAATTACGTACATAAGTATTAAACATATCACACTACTATACAAAAATGTATTATTTTTTTCTCTACAGAATATTCTTGAAGAAATCCAAATTCAATAGCATATGTAGCCAACATGCATAAGTTCATGAATATTTGCACAGTGAGAACATGATATAATTCATTTAGAGACATTTTTCCCCCCTCCGGCATCGGAGAGTTATTCATTCATCCATCGAAGTTATACTTTCAACCCATTAATTCATCATTTCCAGTTCCGGGTCATCATAAAACATCTATTACGTAACAATCACCACCAAGCCCATATGTTGCTTCCTACCGGGAAAACCATTGTCTGCCATTCCGTTTAGGAATTCATTTGAATATTATTGACCTGCCTTCATTTGCACGTTTCTGCCACAAATCCATTACACCACATAAAATATCCACACACTCTCATAGGGGGTCTGTTTGAGACGAGTCCTGCAGTCATGCCCTCTTACGTATAAGAAACCTAAGCAAGTCTGTCTTCAACCTGCTTATCAGGGAACCACAACCACAACTGGCACACATTACTCTTTCCTGCCTTTGCTGCCAGCAAGGAACCTTAACTTACATTGGCTGGTAGAGGTGGTTTGCTGATATGGGTCAAGACAATTAACAGGAACTTCTACCTACACCCACGGCCCTGCTCATCTCCGTTTGTTCTGCACCGAATGTTTCAAGGTATGAACGCACATGCAAAATGTGGATCAATCTGATTAGGATGCAAATAGATAGCAAATTGCTCATTCTCTAATTCATACTATCAGACCCTTTGGAATTGAATTCCGTCTGGTTGAGGTTTAAATTCTCGAATACTTTTCGAAACAACGTCAAAGATTTCTAAATTTCCAAATCTTCATCTTGGTGGATGAAAATTATGCTCAATTATTTAAGCTGTATTAAGGCCATGGTGAATTATAAACATGATTTTCTCAGCAACAAAAAATAGTTACGTCCCTTTGAAAACATTCCAGAGAATTATTGAAATTTTGGTTTGCGGTAAACTCCGACCAAATTAACATTCCGTTTCGTTTCAGAACCAGTACCTTCGAAGGACAAAAGTAGCTTCTACTTGAATAATTCTAGGGTTTTTTTTTTCATTAGGGCGAATCTACAATTGAGAGATTCTCTCCGGGCTTGCTCTCTTCGTTCATAAACCAATCACCTTTACGTTTTTCATTCTACTATTTGTAGAATATGCTAGCCAGCACTGTTGTGTTTCGATCTGTACTAAAGAATCCCTCGAAAGTTTTATAATGGCGCTTTAATGAATGAAAGAGAGCGAGCCCGGAGAGAATCTCTCAATTGTAGATTCGCCCTAATGAAAAAAAAAACCCTAGAATTATTCAAAATTCGCCCAACAAACTGCGAGCAATCAGTGAACAGAAGAAAGAAGAAAAAAATGCTATACCAGGAATGTTGGGCGAATTTAGGTAGGCTTTCTTGACCTTCTGTCAATTAAGAACGCGAAGTACTGGCAAGGTCGTATTGTTGGAAGTAGCCGGAAGTGGGAGGTGGAATGAAGGTAAAAAGGTACTTCTGGGAACGGGATCTTTGCATGCCAACACGTGTAGCTTATGGAAATTCTTTAAAAGGAGGCACAGTGAAATTTGACTCAGTAGTGGTTTGTCAGTTTATATTTCTTTCAGCTCAGCTCTGAAATTAACTGTTTTGGAAAGAACAAATTTCGCACCAGCTCAAAGATACAATTCAATTAGAAAGGTAAACAAAACATGTTTGACTACTTGTGAAAGTTATTGGGTTTTTATTTTGACGTTTGAGCAACAAGAATTATAGTGCAGCAGTGTTAGAAGTTTAGAGTCAGCCCTTGTTATGTTCTCAGGAACCGTACCGTCGCCTTTTCTATTTTTTGCCTCCTGTCTTGCGTATATTTTCAACCCACCTAGGGAGGAATTATACGTGGGTTTGCCTGACTTAGCTGAAGGTCTCGAATCGAAAGCCAAAACCATACCCGAAAGGAGGAGACAGAATAAACAGGTCGATGTTTACCGACGGTGTGTGGAACAGACGAAAGCAAATAACAGAATGTACTTGAATTTGAACTTGCCAAGCTAAGGTGGAAACCGTTTCTCGATTGTTTCGTTGCACATTTAAGGATTCCACTGGGACGAAGAATAAATATAGTTTTATCGGTGTCTTGTTTGAAAGAACAATCCAATGTTCGATTCTACTAAAATATCGTATTCAGTAATAGATACCGTTCAAAGTGACGTAGCGAGACATCCTTGAATGTTTCGGGAATCAGAGTACCGTAAAACAGGGTAGCTGTGATCGTGTTGGGTTGCATTTTAAGTTGATGCTCCAGAAAGTTTCTCTTAAAGAGATCAATAATAATTATGAAAGGATTTAATTTCGTGACTCCATTGAATAATTTCACGCGTTTCTGATAAGCAAAGAGCACAGTTTACTGCAAAAATTATAACTTTATTTTTCAAACATTCAATAGCATTCAAAACAAACTTTCAAGCAAACATTCATAAATATTGACTGATGTTATCAACTTAGAAGCGGTGGCTGAGTTCCAATAAACTGAATCATCTGAAAAAGTATTCATTCTAGATAAAATAATGGTTTTCTGTAGAATGCCCTGTGATGTCTACCGTTTGCCAATTTTGCCAAAATTGTGGTGTAATCATTAATTTCATCAAATCTTTTTCTGACTTTCTTTAAACATCGCTCTTCGTGTGAGAATTGTAGAATAAAATCAAATCGAATTCTGAAAACCTTAATTTATTCAAAAACTTTGCTAAAGAAAATCACTTATAATGCAATTGTGGTGCTGGTCGATGTAACATCATATATACTGATATATTTCAAATTTTTGGAAAAAATAAACATAACGATCAACTTGATGACAAATCTTGTTGATTGACAGAGTCTTAAAGGCTACTTGTCTTTATAACATAAAGCATACAAAGCTGGACTTAATTGGCGAAATATTTAAGGAACATTAAAAACAAGTGAACAATGTCACCCCGCTTAGCGGTACTTGTCTCGATTTCCTCGAAGATGCCCTCAACAACACAATATCAATTTGTTTGACCGGAAAGAACCTGTTCTTGGAAAAAGTAAATCAGAAGCCAATTATGGTAAATTCACTTGCAACGGATGGTAGCCCGAGTAGATGGAAATATCAAACCAATTGTCGGTAACAGTTTTATAACCAAGCATGAATATAAGAATATTATCATCTGGACGCACAAATTAGTCTGTTGATAACAAAATCAAATAAACAGGATTAGAACATGTCCAAATAAAATAATAAAGTTTTTCAACGAAAATTTCAAATTTCCTATGAAAAATTTATTACAAAAAGAATTAAATTCCATTCGTGGAATATTTTAGAAACGAAAAATATAATTTGAAGCTGACAGTGTGTGTGTGTGTGTGTGTGTGTGTGTGTGTGTGTGTGTGTGTGTGTGTGTGTGTGTGTGTGTGTGTGTGTGTGTGTGTGTGTGTGTGTGTGTGTGTGTGTGTGTGTGTGTGTGTGTGTGTGTGTGTGTGTGTGTGTGTGTGTGTGTCTTTACAATCAATTCCCATTGACCGGCAGTGCTTTTATGGAAGAAACTTGTCTGCATTTCTTCGTTGATTTATATCTTATCACGATGTGCAAACATTTTTAGCCCTGGAGATTGAAGGTGACAGCTGTATTGAAAATCCAACGACCCATTTAGAGAATGCCTGTTCATACACGTACATTCTGAGGTCATCTTCATATACAATAAGCCCCGCATGAAAATCTTCACACATCAAATGGATATGTGAAGAGTTTTCACACTTCCAGAATCAAAAATGGAAATTCTTGATCCTGGCGTGTTTATAGTTAAGGTATATTTTTGATAATAGAAAATGACCTCACCAATGTTCCTTATCTGATGCTGGAAAGCTGAAGCGGGAACTTCGGAAGAGCAAGAAGACAGTCAAAGACGAGAAGGACATGTTAAGAAAATGGAAAAAAAAATGGTACCGGATGACATTGTAAAATGTTGGAGGGGAGCACCCAAAAAAAGCATCCATTTAACTCCCAACAACTCCCCCTATAAACTTTTTTTTTTTTTTTTAAAAAAAAAAAAATAAAAAAAAACCCCAAAAATTTGGTTTTGATTCTAAACATTATAAGAAAATTGGCATGACATTTTCGGTGTCGCAATAATTTCGTGTTAGCCCTTTATTCAGCAATTACATAGAAAGGATATCCCAAGCAACACACATCTGTCATAATTGGTTGCAGCAACTTAATTGAGTCACACTGAAGTTACTTTAACTGATTTGCAACAAGTGTGCTACTACACTGATAAAAAAGCAATAATAATATCTATGTGTCTCACACATGAATATTTGCAATTTTATCAACAAATGATATCTATTTGTAACCACACATACTTCCTATGTGTACAAATAACTACTATGTGTGGCCACACATTCTTTTCATTTGCCACATAAACTTCATATGTGTTTTTCAGAGGGTTCTGTTTATGTGTGAACAAATGAATATTATGTGGAATTTCACATGGATTTTTGCCAATAAATATGTGTGGATTTTTACCCGTGTAGAAGAATTAAAAAAATTAATAAAATTAAATTTTTAATAAAAAAAAAAAAAATACTAATATTATTTTTTAAATTATTAAAAATCCTTTTACTGTAAGGGAGGGGCCAACATACAAAAACTTTACAAAAATATAAAAAAAAAAAATTAAAAAAAAAAATAAATATTTTCTCCCACCTCATCTATTTCATAAAATTGAATGTATAAAAAAAAAAAAAAAAAAAAAAAAAAAAAAAAAAAAAAAAAAAAAGTTTGTAAAAAAAAATTATAAAATTAAAAAAAAAAAAATTTTTTTTTTTTTTTTTTTTTTAAAAAAAAAAAAAACCCCAGAACAAAAAAAATTAACCGGCCGTTCCGCCATTATTTTTTTACACAAAAAATTTTTCCTCTGGCACCAGTTATAGCCGGTCATCTTATTCTCGTACCGACTACCTGTGAAATGTTTTGTTGGGAATGTATGCTAAATTAAAGGTTTCAAAATTGGCTGCCGCGAATAATAAACAGTGGCGAAGCCAAAGCTTTTCCTACATTAGACTATAGAACCGCACAAATATATAGTTTGACTTTACTTTCACTTGATATGTGGGTATTATTACAATGCAACAGAAACATTATCTCTAATCTTTGGCGAAGGATAAATACACAATCGTAAGTAATGAAGCAATAAACATATGTTCTGTTTTTGCTACATCTATAGTCGATATCCTCTCACAAATAAAAAAAATAGCATCACCGATCGTATCCCCTCCCTCATTGACTGCTAAATGTCACGGCCTACATGCGGCAATGAAAATACTATCATAAGGACGAAAATCAATATCATGCTTTCTTGTCATTCTCTAACTATCCATAGTCAACACGAACTCATGAGATTAATTCTCAAATGGTTCCATTCTGTCACGCTTTATCTATAATTTATTGCAATTTTGAAAGAAAATCTCGTAAGGAATCGGCTTTGGAATGGACATAGAAACATGACATTTACCAGCTCTTTTCGAAACGAATCCGGATTGCAATATTACCTATCATACATAAACAATTATGCTTAAAGTAACAGCATCTGAACAGTTGGAATAAATCGGCTTTCACGAGTTGTTCAAACCTTTTCTTTACAATGAAAACCACCAACACACTTGAACGGTTTTGATGGCGATGTCTACTTGTGATATAATAGAAACGAGATCTCTGAGCGATAAAGTTTACGAACTTTTCGAGCGAGATTATTTGTACCGTGAAAAACTCGATTATGAGCATTAGCAGTGGGTTCAAATCAGGAAGCAATGCAGGCCGTTCAGAGGAACTGATGAAACATGGTAAATTTGGCTTAAACCACTGCTAAACAACTACTGCCTTATACGCTGGAGCTGAATCCTTTTGGAAATAAAAACTTTCCTCTCCAAAAAAAATTCTAGCACAGGGATGTAGGTGGTCTTTGATAACGTTTTGTAAACAATACTCTTTGTTTATTTTCACGCCCCTGTATATGAACAACAGGGGTAATTTGCCTTTTGACGATATGGTACCCCAAACCATCACCGCAGAAGCACTCGTTTTTCAGCTGGTATTTCATAAAGGCTTGCTTCATATACACGATCATTTTGTTTGTTCAAAGACACTTCCAAAGTAAATAATTTTCCATCCGAAATAATTATGGTATGACCAGCGTGCGTCTTTAGCAGCGCCCGCGATCTGGCAACTCTGTCGGCAATATTAACTTGTCAACCCGTAATATTCAAGGTCCCGTTTCAATATATTTTGCATGGATGTATGGCTCTTTTTCATTTCATACGCCGTTTTTCTCGCCGACCGAGCAGAATTCCTTCGAATTCGCTCCGTCAGTGCTTTGACCGCCGAGGGAGTACGTACACTTCGTTTCTTACCGGGTTTTGTCTTAGGAACAACAGTGCCAGTATCATTGACACTTTTTATGGTCCTGTACACACACAGTCTGCTCAACTACAAATGCGACAGCATCCGTCCGATTTCCACGTTTGCGAATCCGTCAAGATGCAAGATCGGAATTGGTTCTCTACATGAATCCTTTTTTGTTTTCGTAAATTAAAGAACACAAATTCAGTTTGTTGTTTACGAATGAATTAATAACAGGTCACTGTTTCAAAACGTACACAAGGGGTTCAACGATAATGGTATAAATCGTACCGAGGGGATCACAAATGAGTTTATCACTTTCATGTTGCCACCTTTTCGTACTCTATCCGACAATCACATGGAGCCTACCGTGAAGAAGTGTTCGTTTCTTAAGACCGGTGTGGAGTTTCTAGGCTATTACGTTACATTCGCAAGTTCATTTACAGTTACAATTACATCGCGAGCCTCTCATATGAGCTACCAATCATCATGGATCAGATTATAGGTTTGAAGCGAAACAGTTTGAACTGTTGGAAAGACTCAAGAGCGTTGATATCGAGACCAGTTATTAGCATTTAAGGTCTGTGTCCACATTAATCCTAACACCTTCAAATCACTATAACTTTTGAAATATTGCACGTAGACATGAAATTTAGTTGAGGTATAGTTGGAAGTCTTTGATGAAAAAGACTATGATTGGTGTTCACATTCCATGTAAGTGTTCAAGATGGTGACGAATGAAAAATGACTGGATTTTGTACGGACGTAACGCAAATCCTGACTTGTCAATACTGGCAAAAAATAGGATTTATCTTAATCCACTGTTCACGGTGTGCACAAATCATTTTCGGAATGTTTGACGATCGAAAGGAAACTGAGAAAAGATAAAAACAATAGACGTGCTGATCCTATCAAAGTCAGAAAGAAGAAGAAGATCTTGAAGAAAAACCCGAATCTCTCTGTTCGAACGGTGATTCGTAAAACAGGAATGTCTCCTGGTTTTGTCCGAAATTCAAAGCAGCGTTTGAGGCTGAAGTAATAACAGTTCCAAACCGTAACGATAAGCATAACTTGACAGTAACATCACGAGCTCGACGTTTGTACTGCGTCCATTCGTTGTTGGACGGTGGGTGAAACTGAGTGATCGCATAAAAAAAAAACTACTATTTTCGGATGGATGGTAAAAGAGAACGGAAAAGATATTCTCACAAACCAAATTGCGGTTTTTTTTCATTAAGAAATTAAAAACTTTACAAAAATACTTCTACTCCGCGGCAGCGCTTTGCAGCAATTAGCCGGAACTTTGGCCATAGGTGAAAAAAATAAGCTTGTAGGCATATTCTTCCGCTCCTTGATCGCCTTTTTGATCAAATCATCTATCGTTTTGGCCACAAAATTATTTGAATATACTCTCCTCTTCAAATTGGCCCAGAATTTCTCGATTGGATGGAGCTGGGGCACGTTGGGAGGGTTGGCATGATTCTGCACGTTCGACTTCGTCGGGAAGATCTCTTTGACCAGAATCTCCAGCCGTTGTTTCTGGGCTTCCGCTTGGTTCTCCGACACGGCTGGCTTGTACTGACGCTTCCGCATGTGGATATCCATTTTAGCCAAATACTTTTGGACCGTTTGGCCGGTCGCACCGACCTCTCGGCCCAACGCACGGAAGGAAGTGGCCACCTTGCCTTCCACCTTTCGTTTGCGCTTCTGTTGAATTCTCCGATCACTTAACCCGGTCGGACGGCTGGAACCAGGCTTCCGCTAGATAGACTCTCCCTTTTCTAGAAGTGCCAGAATCTTGTAGATGTTTCCGTGATTGTATCCGGCCGACACGAAGTGGGCCATGATGGCCGACGTTCTTATACCCGGATGGAGCAGGCGGTACGAACAAACCATAGATCGAAGTTGTTTCACTGTTTCAGCTGCCGTAAACAAACTAATGGAGCTATCAAATTTTTACAGTATATAGGCAACTAGAATATATTGACTACTGACCGGTGGACCGACCACCAGGTGGAAGGGTAATCGCATGAAAAATCGAAACATTTAGTCGCTTTTTTAATGCACGCATTGTGTATTGGAAGATTTCAAGCAGCTTTCAGGGCTGGTTTTGCATTCTGCTATGGCCAAAAATGCTACATGTTTGCCAAGCAAGTTGCACGGGTGGCAGAAAGAATAAAAAGAGTACCCTTCATCAAAAACCACAGAGAAAATGTTTTGTTCTGGCCCGATTTGGCATCATGCTTTGTGATTGTGATTGTGATGAAGTGGTACGAAAAAAATTAAGCGAATATTGTACCAAAACATTACAAATCCGCCAAATTGTCCAGAGTTACGTTCAATCGAAAAATATTCGGCTCTGGTGAAGCGGAAGCTTTCTAGAAAGACGCAAGGAATCAAAGATATCAAACACTTTCAACAAATTTGGACAACGACGGCCACTAAAGTATCTGAAGAGTCTGTACAAACCCCTATTTGATGGAGTTAAGCGCAGAGATCGAAAATGTTATGGAAATACCGAATAACTATATTTTGAGGTGTTCCGATTATTGTGGATACAGACCTTACAGCTCGAAGCTTGGAACGCAGCTCCATACGGACGTGTATTTGAAAGCTTTCGGTGGTATTCTCGTACACCTTAAAACATACAATAATCAGTTTGAACCGACCATGTTTTTTTCTCGCGTAAGACAACAGCGGCCGAATCCGTACTGCACTCTTTCGAACTTGAAACGTTGGCTATCGTTTATAGTCTGCAACGTTTTTGCGTGTATCTCTTTGGTATCCATTTTACGATCGTAACCGATTGCAATTCTCTTAAAGCGACGGTGATAAGGCTCTTTTCTTAGAACAATTCGATTACAAAGTTGAACATCATTCCGGCGTGAAAATGCAACACATGGATGCATTGCCTCGAATGTACTGCCATGTAGTAAAAGAAACGGACGTTTCGTCAGATCAGAATCAGATTAAAGATCCAGGAATTGTTTAGATTAAAGCTGATTTAGATACCGCACAGAGCAAAAAGTATGAGACACGTGATAAGCTGCTTTTTCATAAGTTCAAGGACTTTCTACTTCTGTGTGTAACGGAATCCAAGGAAGACTCGGTGATCTTCAAATATCATGAATATCTTGGACATTTCGGTATCGATAAGGTCAGTGCGTTGATTAAACGTATGTATTAGTTTCTAGTTTGCATTCGGTGTTAAAGGATCACATCGCGAAATATGTGACGTGTATATGTATTGTTCAACCGGTAGCAGAAGAAGTTAGATGGACCGTAACTCCCACACCACCCTATATCCGCCCCTCGCTACGGCGTGGCCTGCTACCCCCCCCTCCCACCCCCAGTCGCCGCCGCCCGACGCCAATCTCCGCCCCCCTCACACACTACCCCGGGACCACACATTATCCCCTTCATATAAATCGCGTGAACGTCCCCTGGCGTGGTCCCCCGTGGGATGCACCACTTAGAAAAAAGACTACAAAAAAAAAATACGAACGAAAAACCGAACAAAAGAAACAAAAACAAACACGTTAACAACAAACACCTTTTTAACTACATTGTATATAAAACATACTAAAACAACACACACGCAAAAACAACCACACCCAAAAACAAACCCTTTAATTTTTTCACACTCCAATATCCAAGCTCCGACGGCGCCAGTACCACGACTCCCTCCACCCATCCAACCGCCCCACCGTCACCGCCGCACACCACCACCGCGGCCCCCACGCGCCAAAGCCCTAACACTAATACCCGTTGACAGTTACCATAAGCACTAGCAACCATCAATGGGCTATGCTCCTCGTAGCAGAAGAATTATAAACAACGCGTTTAATCGATCTATTAGAGACGTTCCTTCCCGATTAACAATATGGTTCTGATGGTTTAACAGACTACATAGATTTGTCGAATTTGAACAACGATCAGAGTTTGACTGAAATCCAGGAATATAGGTAAGCAACGGCAGTATGATAAGCGCTGCAAGGTTCGTACGCATTACGGCAAAGGTGATCTAGTTTCGATTCGTAGCGTCAGACGGGTAGGAGTTAGAAGGAAATTGCAGCCGAAATTTAAAAAAAAACATTACGTCATGTAAAAAAAAGTTCTTGGTCGCAACCGATATTTGATTCCAGATTTAGATGGATTCCAATTGGTAACCCACAAGTGGTTACCGAGATGACATCGGAATGCCATCGTGGAATATCTGACTGCGTCCCACATATGGGTAAGAAAAGCCTGAGATTCAAGTCATTCAAAGATACCCAGACGGCCAAGCAATGGTCAGGCAGTCGCAGAAAATCGAAGACTGCTGATCCGGTGAAGGCAAGAAAGGTGTTAAATCTGTTCAAGTGTTGATCTAACCTTTCGATCTGCGATATGGCAAAGAAGACGGAGGTTTCCATCTGGGTTGTCGACAAAAAAACGCTGAAACGTGCAGGCTTCCACGTCCACGTCTACCGAGGGTGGCTGACGAAACCGAGGTGTGTCGTGATGAAGGAGAGACTTACATCGAGGCGGACACAAATCAATTGTTGGGCAGGAGTTTTACGGTGTAACATCACAGTATGTCGTTCCTGAGGAGGTAAAGAAGAAGAAGGTGACCAAATTCGCCAAAAAGTTCTTGGTTTGGCAAGTCATCTGTGGGTGTGGAGAGCCAGCTATACGAAGGGTACCATGATTGGGCAAATCTACCGAGATGGTGTTGCTTTTCACGGAGGCGAGTCACTATTTTGGCCGAATTTGGCAACCTGCCATTACGCACGGCCTGTGTTAGACTAGTACAGAGATGTTGTTTTTTTCACTGAAAGATTTCAACCCACCGAACTCGTCGGAATTTCGCTATGCTAGCATAGAGAGTTATTGATCGTTTGAAATCTAAAACAATGTAAAGAAACACGACAAGAGAGAGAACACCAGCGCTTCGAGTAACTACCGCGGTCGACAGTAGTGTCAGGATGAACGTGCTGTAGCCTTGTGCACACAGTTCTATCCCTCAGCAGTGGTGGTTAATGTACCGTGACATGTCCTATTACCGTGAGGTTAGTGACGCTGCAAGTTAAAACCACTTATTAAAAAAATGAATTCACAATTATTTGTATTCCTTCGAGCGTCATTCGATTATGTATGGTATACATTATGAAGCAAAAATATGATTTACGTTGCTTTGAAAAACTGAAACATAAAAAATGTATCAATAGTTCAATACATGAGTTTGCCTAATTCCGCTCACTTCATGCTTGGTGTTCCATATACCGCGCACAAGAACGCCTAATTCCGCGAGAATGTTTTTTTTTCTTATACATTATATAAAATTTCACAAAAAAATGCTTATCATTCTGGCAATAGTCAAAACATAGATTCCAGAACTTTATTCATAAAAAAAAAATATTTTAATATTGAACATTAATTCAAAATTTTCCTCTATGCCCTTTCTTTTCATTTCATTTCTGTTTCTTCTTTTAAGGATTATAAATATTCGAGGTTTGCTTTGGATTTCTCGTCGGTCGCTCCAAATGACTTTCTTTAATAAGTGAAGAAATTTCTTGAAACCATCGTCTCATTTGTTGCTCGGTTACGATGTTTCTGTTTTTAGACAGAGTGTTTGGCACTCTTGGCAAAACGGTTGGAAGGCGTTTCGAAAAACCGGCAGCCCACCCTTCCTGGAACTCTAATTTTGAAAGGGTTCTTGATATTTATCTGTCTTAGGTACTGGGCTACATTAGCTCCAAGGCGTTGGGTGTTTACAGGGAATCCCGCCTTGGCCATGTCAACAATTCATTTGACAATACGATCCTTACCCTCAAGACTAAGACGGTCAAAGCTCCAAGTGAATTTGTGTACCAGTTCTTGATTTTATCGCGGATTGTGGTTTCCGGTACATTAAACATCCGAGAGGCAGCTCGAATGGTGGCTCCACTTCTTACAAGGTCTAAGCGTTGGGCAATCGATCCGCAGTGTACTGAATTAGTTTTTTAGAGCCATTCTGGAACAGAAACTCAAACACGGAATTAGGAAATCATAAATTTGGCGATGCCCTTAATCTGTAGTTAAGATTTTGATTAAAAAGAAATGCACGAAAACTAAAATAATTGAGTGAATTTTATGTTCAATCGATTATCCATGCCTGCAGCAACACAATCGATTCGTTTCACTTTCATTTTTACATGATTTTCACTGAAAAAAATAAACCATGATTTTTTTCAGGTTCAGCTAAGCCCGAGCAAAAAAAAAAATGGCTGTTCATGGCAAGAATTTTTATTTTATTTTATTAATTCATGCGCGTGTGACTAGACATCATGAAGTTGGTTATATTTTCTAACATTTGCGGTGATCATTGGTAAAATAATCAATCAAGATCTTAAAATATTCCTTATATTATGTTGAAAGCACGGTGTTAGGCGCTGCGCGGAATTAGGGCAGGTCACGGTACTGTATTTTGATATTATATCCATAACATTTTACATTTTTCATTTCGACTGAATTGAACGTACGCAAAAGTGAACCGTCATGGGAGAAAATGTCATGACATTCTTGTACTGTGTTCTATAGGTGACGAAACATTTCTGCTGCCACCAGCCGATAACTTTAAAAAAGATGCGACAAAGATTTATGTCGCTCAATATTTCGTCGATTTCTGGCTTATTAATATATACTTAAGATGTTTATTATATGGAATCAAATTATAAGAATGGACAGTAGCACCTCATAACCAAAAATTACAAAAAGTCACGCACACACTATTTGAAACATTCGGAAAAAAGGACGACATTTTTCTCTTCCTGATTTCTATTCTCGCTATCGCTTGAACTAAATTTATAAACTGTTGGTGATGTGCGGGCCTCAACATTTCGCAGTAGGCGACTGTTTGGCGAAAAATGATCATTTGCCATTACTTCCCCTCAGAAGAAGAATATTCCTCACAGTTTATTTTGTTGTGCGAGCTGTCACTATGACAGATCTGTGTTTATGCGTATCCGGTAGCCTCCCCTTTTGTCTTCCGCCGAGTGTTCTCGTCTCATTCTCTATCCGAATCCCACGCAGTAAACATCAAACATATGTTTCTAAACTTAAAAACCAAACGTTACGAATAACGTCACCAGTTTCAATTTTGATCTAAGTCAAATTTGAGTTCCACTCACTTAATGTCTCAAAAAAGATAAATAATTCAGTAGCTTAGTTAATGTTATCCATGTTTTCCGGGAGTATTTTCTAGAGATGGCGCAACATGTTCTCACGTTCGGGCCATTATTGGTGGGTGCAAGTGTGATAAGGTAAAAGAATAAAAAAGAAGCATAAATGGTTGACACGTCCGATAAAAGCTGCATATTAAGTAACCACTTATTTGGTTATTAATGGTTCATTCTTGATATTGCTGACAACGGTTTCGATTATTATGCCAGCCTTATAACAGCTAGTAGCGCAATTGATAGGCCACAACTTCCTGGTTACGCCCGGCACACAACAACTGAGCTTAACTGCTTTTCACGAAAATTAATTCCGTACCAATCATCGAATATCAACAATCTCATTAGTGGCACTCGGTAAACCGATTGTGACTCCCTTTCAAAGAGTGGTTGTATATGTGTGAGGTACGAGGTTCTGCTGCTCGCCCAATAAATTAATTTTCCATATAGAAATTACATGTTATGTTCCGCATACAAAACGTCGTTCTGAAACAGCAATAACCAAACCCCGTTCTTCTCATTCCGATTAAGGTCCTACAGATTTGTCCCCCCGCATTGGCTTCGAGAAAATTCCTTCGGAAGCTTAAAATTCCCTGACAGCGCAAAACCAAGTTAATGCTGAGGTTCTTCGATGAATCGTGATTGACGTCGTAAAAATACCTCTGTATTTTCAGAGCGATTTTCATCGTAATATTTAGTCGGTATTTACGATCGTCGTGCTTCACAAAACCCTCAATATCCGATGAGGACGGGTTGATGATATTATATGTGATGCTTGTAAAAATATGGAAAGGGAATGGAAAATATACATATTTTTGTATTATGTTTTTAAACAATTTCCACGGAAATATCGGTAAAAATAAAACGAAGACACAACGGAAAAGGTAGCCGAAAAGTGCCTTGAAACGAACACCGCTATCGACAACGTATGTTTACATAAAACATTGGATGCCAATGTATGTTTGTCAATATGACTCCGTTTTAAATAAAGTTTATTGCAATCGATTTGTTGAGTGTTCACAGATTCTCAAGCAATGACGTGACAAGTATTCAACACGATGTAGCAATCGCGAAAGAACACGTTCAACCTAAGAGTTCGGTTATTATTTTAGTCGATGTGATTTTTGAAGGGCGATACGGTCAAAATTTGGTCAATATCAACTTGACGTATTTCTTTCAATTTTGCATTTAAAAAACCTGAACACCCCTCATTTTGAAGGTGTGTGTGTGTAGAATGTTGCTCCTATTTTGATTTTGGAATTCACTCTTCAGTTGTCAAAATGCCGTCCAAGCAAGAAGAGCAGCGTATCAAAATTTTGCTCGCGCATCGCGAAAATCCGAGCTACTCGCACGCAAAGTTGGCAAAATCGCTAAAAGTTGCCAAATCAACCGTTACAAATGTAATTAAAGTGTTTGGGGAACGTTTGTCGACAGCCAGGAAGTCTGGATCGGGGGGAAATCGAAAACCGGAAGCCGCTGAGACGACAAAGAGAGTTGCCGGTAGTTTCAAGCGAAACCCTAACCTATCTCTCCGAGATGCCGCAAATAAGCTGGGTGTATCGTCTACAACCGTGCATCGAGCCAAAAAACGAGCCGGACTATCGACTTACAAGAAGGTAGTGACTCCAAATCGCGATGATAAACAAAATACGACGGCCAAAGCGCGATCCCGGAGGCTGTACACGACGATGCTGACGAAGTTTGACTGCGTGGTAATGGACGACGAAACCTACGTCAAAGCCGACTACAAGCAGCTTCCGGGACAGGAGTTTTATACGGCAAAAGGAAGGGGAAAGGTAGCAGATATTTTCAAGCACACGAAACTGTCAAAGTTCGCAAAGAAATATCTGGTTTGGCAAGCCATCTGTACCTGTGGCTTGAAAAGCAGCATTTTCATAGCTTCCGGGACTGTCAACCAAGAAATTTACGTGAAAGAGTGTTTGAATAAACGTCTGCTGCCTTTCCTGAAGAAACACGGTTGTTCCGTACTGTTTTGGCCGGATTTGGCATCTTGCCATTACGGTAAAAAGGCCATGGAGTGGTACGCCGCCAACAACGTGCAGGTGGTTCCCAAGGACAAGAACCCTCCCAACACGCCAGAGCTCCGCCCAATTGAGAAATACTGGGCTATTGTCAAGCGGAACCTAAAGAAGACCAAAAAAACTGCTAAGGACGAGCAGCAGTTCAAGGCAAACTGGCTTTCTGCGGCGAAGAAGGTGGACAAGGTGGCTGTACAAAATCTGATGGCAGGGGTCAAGCGTAAGGCCCGGCAATTCGGATTTGGAAAAGCGGAAGCCTAACTGAATATTTTCCTGAATTTTATACTAATTGAACTTGAAAAAGAAATTTAATTTGATTTTTAAATAAACGATTTCACCGATTTACACGCGTTTTCCCTTGACAAATTTTGACCGTATCACCCTTTAGAGTCGCCTCATAGCGGGGGATTTTGATTATCGACAGAGTGTGGAGAGAGAAAAAAGAAAACCAGTGCAATGTAGAAAACGGCCATTTGCTGGTCAGAAGCTAACACGCATGCGCGAGTGAGTAGCTGGCATATAATTTCAGATGCACTCATCACGTGGTGTACAGATGGAGAGCTGTGAAGTTTTTTTTTTTTTTCGTTGCACAATGATTGTGATTTTCAAGTAAAATTTCTTCTCGGAAGTGCTTTTTTTACATATGATTTTCATTGTATTGCATTTGTACGCGAAGTACTAATTGTGTTCGGGCTGTTTCAGTCGAAAAGGATAATGTGAAAAAATTTGCCGAATATTGGAGTGCTACTTTTGTAGAGACATGAATGCATCCTTTAGCATCACATGGAGGCCGTCCAAATGAAGACTGTACATCAGCAACAATTTTCGGTGAGATCTATCTGATTATTACTAAATTTGAACGATACTACTAAATATGTGCCATCCTCAAAACAATAAGATTTGATGATGGAAGTGTATGCACAGTACCTGTATCCATTTGATGTTTGTACTGTGTCTATGCGGGGCTTGTTATAAGTGAAAGTGACCTCGGAATGGACGTGAGTAACCAGGCATTCTGAAATGGGTCACTGGAACCCAACAGAGCTATCACCTTCCAACTCCCGGGCTAAAAATGTTTGTTGTGTCGACAACAGTTCGTTTAACTGCAAACATTTTTCTTCCATAAAAACACTGCCGGGTGGTGGGCGTTGGATTGTATACACACACACACACACACACACACACACACACACACACACACACACACACACACACACACACACACACACACACACACACACACACACACACACACACACACACACACACACACACACACACACACACACACACACACACACACACACACACACACACACACACACACACACTTTGGTGCAATTCAATCACCACAAAAGCATATCTAGGTTCCGTGAAATATTAATAATTATTTTTGAAAGAGATAGTGAGGAAATCGGACCAGTAGCATTTAAGTAGCATCAGCGAGCATTTGACTACTCCAGGGATGCCAGATAGTTTTTTTTTTTTCAAAAAAGGCTGTACGGAACTGTTAAAAATATCTGCATTTGTCTGTATGAATGATTTTCCCTAAAATGTGCTTAGAGAATTCAAACGACCCTCAAGCTTGTAATACACTATTTGTACTTACACTCAGTAGCAAGAAAAAAGCCGAGCAAAATTTTGCTTCCAAAAACGTCATGTTCAACCTTCTGTAACTTTGGCAATTATCAATATTTTTCACTGAAAATTTGACAACACTATAACCAATATATTGACCTCATGTGACCAAAATTTCATGTTGATAAAATTTATAAATTTGAAGTTTACATAACCTATGTAAAAAAAGTCGTTTTTGGTCATACCAATTTGAAAAATCCGTATTTCTGTGAAAAAAATTGGGTAGCTTATTAAAAATTTGACCATAGCCTAAAAAAGTATAGAAAATAATGTGGACAAAATTTGAACTGATTCCATCAAGTGGTTAGGACCACAGCTGGCGTCAAAGTTGACGCACCATCATGAGTATTTCGCTTTTTCACCCGATATTGAACATGCTGAAATATCGGTGCAAAAAAAGCCGAGGTGAATTCATTTTATTAATACAAATGATTTGTTACGCGTGAAATATCCTAAATAACTAGTGAAACCCACGAAGAACTAAATAAATATGGCATACAATATTCAGCTTCATGATGGTGCGACAACTTTGACGCCAGCTGTGGTCTAAACCAATTGATGAAAACAATTCAAATTTTGTCCACATTATCTGCTACATTTTCTTAGACTATGGTGAAATTTTTAATGTGCTACCTAAATTTTTCACAGAAATACGTACTTAGAAACTTCAAATTTATAAATTTTATCAACATGAAATTTTGGCTACGTGAGGTCAATATATAGGTTATAGTATTGTCAAATTCAGTGAAAAATATTGATAATTGACAAAGTAACAGAAGGTTGAACATAACGTTTTTGGAAGCAAAAGTTTGCTCGGCTTTTTTTGCTACTGAGTGTACTTACTTTTGCTGGCCCAATGTCCTTTCTAACAAACTAGCTCGCTGCGCATCTCTGCATCTTGTACCGGCCGGATTCGATGCCACTTTCTAGATACTGGGTTCGCCATAGAGCTGCACCAACTCGTGGTTCTCCTCCATACGCCCTTTTCACATACACCATCAAATATGGTCCTAGATACACGTCGTTCGAAAACTCCAACTGCTTGCAGGTTCTCCTTGAGCATTGTTCCCGTTTCGTGCCCGTAGATAGCCGGTGTTACCAGAGTCTTGCACATGATATACTTAGTACGGAGGTGAAGTGTGCCAGACCATGATAGGCACGACTTCCGTCTATTATGCATCTCCAAATTTCTCTGCTACAGTTGCTACACAGTTAAAATCGCATGAAATTAAAATTTACACGACTTGAAAATCACATGTTGTAATATATGCTGGATTGAATTCTACATGACCTACATTAGATACTCGAATCGTTAATTATTACACTCATATATATTTTTCACGTGAGGAGCGGAAGGGATAATGATCGAGAGAGATAATTGGCTTATTGATTTCCCCAACCAATAACTTGAATATCGAAACATGCAAGCCATGTGCATCAAGTGGCGGGAGGAATCGTAATTAATGAAAAATATCAATTTGAAAATTATACGACATTCATTTCTTTGAAAACAATAAACATATTTAGGCGGTGGCTGTGGTTCATGTTTTCAACATGACAAAAGGTTAATCAAATGCATTCCTAAAAACTGTTACATTTATCTTCATATTATGAGAAGATTCAGGTTGCTATGATGGGCGAATCTGGACAAGTATCAGTGAACAGGTCAAAACACAATTCATTTTGAAACAACAATAAAATCTGCTTCACACGATTCCACAATTGTTTCATTATAAATTTACTATTTACTTAACAAGTAACCGAGAGTAAACTGCTTTAGATTTAAAAAATGTGCTCTTTTGTCCTCCGCTCTAGAACGCTGTACAACAACTAAACGAGAAAAGCAGCACGGAAGCTTATTCGAAAACAAAATCAACGTAAGAAGGTTTATATTTACACGACCATGTAAATTCATATGAATATGCATTGGAAAACGTGATTAATGAGATCTATTATCCGATATGGATCCGATGAAAATACACGTATTTTTCAATGTTTATCAATGCTCCATAAATGTGCAGACATTTTTATTACAATTCAATAAAGCAATGGATTACATTGATATATTTTCACCATCTGAACGTTTACATCACATATAATTTTCATTATTTTTTGCAGTGCGGTTATATTTGTTCGAACCATTAAATTTGGATAAAGTACTTCGGAAACCGATATCGCAACGCTTACACCGAATTATTCCGGACATTTTCTGATTCGCGGAAACGACTCAAGCTAGAAGCCGACGGTTGGAAGCTGAAATTTAGTTTATCTCTCGGCCATATTGTATTTTTGGTGCAAGTTTATATAAATTTACACGAGCATTGAAATGTATAGGAGTTTCGTTGAAAAATGGTTGTTTTTCGTTCAAATTTCACTCCCTTGGAAAAAAAAATTAATCAAATAATCGTGTAAATTTTAGAGTTTTATCATGCTGTTATTATGTGCATGATTTGAAATTGAAAATTCAAGCTAATCATAGTTTCAAGCAATGTGTTTTTATAATGCTCCCATTTACACAGCATGTAAAATTAACTATTTTTTGCTGTAAATGATATAGAATTGCATTTGCATTAACTTCCAGCAAATTTTTTGAACACCAGTCGTGAAAATTGTTAATTTCATTCTGAAAAACTTCAAGATTAGATGCTTTATGTATTTCCACAAAAAGTGTCATATCGTTTGCATATATTGAAATATTCAGGAGACTTCAAACGTGGTCTACATCATTAACAAACAAAATAAACAGTAATAGTCCAAGATGGGAACCCTGTGGTACACCAGATGTCACATTTACTACGAATGACAAATTTTCCTCAAATATTACTCTTTATGTTCTACCGGTCAAATATTACTGAACCCACTTTAATAGTCCGCAATTAAATCCTAGCTTAGATAATATAAAAAGCAAAATAGAGATGATGAATTTTGTCAGAAGCAGATAATTTCTCATTCACATGAGAGGCTCTAGGAGTGGACAGTAATTTATTGCTAGAATTAAGAGAAATGAAGAGAAAGTATTGACAGTTCTGTTTAGCGTAACGGCAGGCTATGCAAATTGAAAGATACAAGTTGAAACGAGCGGAGGGCATTTGAATGGTAGTAAATGAGACCTTCGCTCGTTTTCAACTTGCAGCTGGGGGACGTTTGGCGGGTTCGCCGGCTTGGGTACCACATCGATATTCAGCCGCTCCATCTGCTCCAACGATCGCTTCGAGTAGTGGGCCGACGCCAGATCCGGCCAGAATACCGCGTCTTCGCCCTTATGATATTTCTTAATGAACGACGCACCTACGGCAGGCATTTCGTACTATAAACTTCCCCGTTCACGGCCAGTCCGGAGGGAAAGAAGAGCGGCTTTGACATCCCCTTCTCGCTTATTGTCAGCCACAGCAGCACCTACTTGGGGAACTTGGTGTGTGAAATGAACTTCACCTCGGAGCTCACTTCCTTCGTGGAGGAAGTAAAATACGAAGTGCCCTGCCAGTCGTTGCCATCCAGGGTGAGATAGCTCTCGTCGTCCATCGCCACCGCCACGTCGCGATTCGCCGGGAAAATCGAGTTGACCATCTTATTCAGCCGCTGCCGCTGCGTCATTGCCTGCAGCTCCGAAACCGGTGAGCGCGACTACCGCTTCCTGACATGTATGTTCATGTTCGCCAGGTACTTTTTCACTGTTTGGCCGGTTGAACCGACCTCCCGGCCAAGCACACGCAGCGATGTAGCCCCTTTTCCTCGGTCTTTCTCTTCAGCATCCTTTGGAGCTTCTTGATGCTCAGGGTCGTCGGCAAAGTTAGAACAAACAATAATCAAAGTGAATAAAGTAATGTCGACTCTATCAAATGCTTTACTAAAGTCAGTATATAATGCCTCAACATAATTTCCTCTATCCATTGCATTAATAGGAAATGTAACAAAGTTTAATAAATTTGTAGTCGTTGAAGGTCCTTTAACAAACCCATGTTGTTTGCTAGAGATTAAATGTTTAACTTGTGAGAAAATATTTTGATTGATTATAGACTCGAACAATTTAGGAATGCAGGATAATGTGGCAAACCATCGATAATTTTTTCATATCTGCTTTTTTGCCACTTTCGAATCAAAAACGATTCTTTCCAAATTGATGGAAGAATACTGGATTCCAGAGAAAGGTTAAACAGCCAAAACAAAGATCCTTTGATACTGACTTTAAGAATACGGGCGGCAAACCATCTGGTCCTGCACCCTTTGATACATCCAAAATATCACTCATTGGCTCAGGAAGGTATGTAAAATACTGATAATTCCGATCTTTTTCATCATGAGATGTGTAAACATCTCATAAAAATATGCAAAATGACTAACATTAGTAATTTTTCCGACTTTACCGTTAAGTAGCATTTTGGCTGAAATTTTTTTCGATTTTTGTTTATCCTTAGCGGAGCTGAAAAAAGATTTTGGATCTGACTTAATGTTATTTGAATGTTATACTCTTCGTACGCATTTTTTATTTAAAAATTTAACTGCTCACGTATAGTCAAACAAGTTGAGAGGTTTATATCATTTTTATCTTTTTTGTAAGCTATATGAGCTTTTTGGTTCCTATTTTTGAAATTCATTACTCGAGTCCTACTCACTTGAGTCCCACAAAGTCGATGTTGTAAAAAAAAATCTAGATATTACCCAGATCTTGACGTTTCATGCATTTTTAAGTCATTTGGCATAATTATTTTTTTCGATTTCCAAAATTTCTCATATCAGACAGATATATTATTTAATGTTTTACTTAACTTCAATAGGAGTGTGATTTATAACAATTCTCTTACGCTTTCTCTGAAAAAAAAAAAACCTAATTATTGTGATTACTGATAAGAAAAATGAGAAAACAGCTTTATAGTAGTTCTGCGTCAACAATACATCGAACCTTATAGGCTTGTGCCTTGTAGTTTTGTTTCGTAATAATACTCGCTTGCGTTGAGCAACACACAAACATGTTGCAAACTGAACCTGTCACGTGTCATTCCTTCCATTTTGAGTAGGATGAATTGAGAAGTTTTAATTTGCTTAACATCTAAGAATTTTTAACTAACTATTATCTAGTTAGCCTAACAAAAAAGAAAGCTTTTCAAGTGTATTTTAATTCATTGTGATATCAATCGTTTCGTTATATGTGTTGAATCAGGATATCATTCTAATTAAAGGAGCATTTTTGGCATAGTTCATTCTCTGATTGTTAATAAAAAATAAATTTCTAATTTTTAGGGTGCGAAAGTTTTCAAATATGTGATGTCCATTGACATAGGATAATTTAGAATATACGATGCATGAATCTATATAATGAGTGGCAAGTTTAAGGATACTCATTCTAGGAAAATCGAGTAAACTTCCAACCCGGAAGTTTTCCTCGATCGGATCGAGAAGCGAGCCTGCCGCTTCCGGCTTGATTATACAGTGTCCTTCTCAACTATGCTGAATGCCAAGTCTGACACCAGAGTTATCTGGGGTCAATATTTATTTTTACAGCAAGCGTGTAGTAAACAATTTCAACGTTGGTCGATGTATGACAAATGTTATTAGTTAGAGCTCGATTCAAAGTAAATCTGGACCCCAATCTGCACGGTTTAATACACCACCGCGTCCCTGGTGGTTGGAACAAAAAACGTTTGACAGGCATTTGTTGATGTTTCATTGAAGAAGAATTGGTGAAAAGATTTTCTCGATTGATCGACGCATCTCGAAATTACGGATCACGGACTTGAGAAAAGAAAATTAATTGTGCACAAACATCTAGAGAATCCTTCGTGGTCTACCTCAAAAATAGCAAAAGTGTTAAAATTCCCAAAGTCAACGGTGTGGCTTGTAAACAAACGTTACAAGGATACTCTGAGTGAGGATAGACCACAGCGCATCTATCAGAAAAGTGAGGAGAAAGGTGTTGAGGAACGTGAAAGGCAACCCAGGTGTCTCCATACGTGATTTGGCAAAGAAATACGAATCAAACTTTTCCACCGTGCGTAACATCCTTTCAATAGAAGGATACAAGTATTTTCGAGCCAGCAAACATCCGAATCGCTCCCTGAAACAAAATTTAGTTGCCAAAAAGCGAGCACGTTTACTATACGAACGAGTTTTGACGAAATATGATGGCTGTATTTTAATGGGTGACGAAACATATTTCAAAATGGATTATAAACAAATTCCCGGACGAAAATTTTACCTGTCACTGGTCGTGGGGATGTCCCTTCCAGGTATAAATTTGTTTTCGCTGATAAGTTTGCTCGGAAACTAATGATTTGGCAAGGAATCTGCAGTTGTGGCCTTAAAACCAAGGTTTTCATCACATCTCACACAATGACGTCGAAGGTTTACATTAAAGAGTGTCTGAAAAAGCGGATTTTACCCTTCATTCGGTAACACAAGACGTTATGTTTTGGCCGGATCTAGCCAGCTGCCACTACTCTAAGGAGGTACTAGAATGGTATGCTGCAAACAATGTTAATTCCGTCGCCAAAGAGATTAATCCTCTGAATTGCCCTGAGTTCAGACCAATCGAAAAATATTGGGCAATTGTCAAGCGAAAACTTCGAGGATGCGGTAAAGAAGTGTCAAATGCACAACAAATGCGTTTAAAGTGGAATAAGTTCGCCGGTACAGTGTCACCAGGGACTGTGCAGATCATGATGGCATCGATCACAAGTAAAGTGCGATAGTTCGTTCGAAACGGTGAAATGTAATAAATTGTTGCATATCGTTTGAAAGCTGAATAAATACCCTTTTGTTTGGCGTTTCGATTAATCGTGTATGTTGTTTCATTCTTGAGTTATGATCACATGAATGCGTCCAAATTTACTTTGAATCGGGCTTTAGTGTAGGGTGCCCACAATTTTATAAATTTTTTGAGCATCCTTCAAATCATAGAGCAACCTGTTTTCCATGCCACCCCGAGCCTCTGGATTAAATTTGAGCCAAAAAGGTCAGCGTTTACTTTTTTCCAAAACAAGTTATAGTTTGTTTAGGAAAAATCATCGGAATGTATAAAGAAAATTCACGTTTTTTTTTACGCGAGTTGCGAGTGTCTAGTAATAATGTAAACATATTTCATTGAACTCAAGAAAAAAAAAATCCAGTATTATTTTTTTTTTCGTTTTCAACATCAAATGTCACAATTAAATATTTATGAAAAAAAAAGAAAAATGTCAAACTTCTTAGAAAATTCTTTTAAAAAAAATCTCTAGGAGATGAACTTCCCTGAAATTTTCAAGCCCTTAATCAAAATCCTTAAATTTTAGCGAAGTTTCAAAGTAGCAGACTGTAGGTATAAAATTAATGGCATTTTTTTTTGCAGCCAAGTCGTCAATCAATCGTCTATTTGAATGAGGTGCAAACAAACGTTAACTAAACGGTTCATATAAACAAAACTAAGAGATTTTCATAATTCAACTAGTTTTCCACAGAGGAAGCTTTCATAAATTAATATTTGAGTGATCATGTCGACAGTCTTATGCTTCTATTTACTTGTTTTTAAACAACATATTGCTTATATCAAGATAAACGAAAATAGTACAACCGAGAGTATTGATAATTAATCTTCACAACCCACATCAACTCATCTCACACCGACACTTTTTTGTCGTATACATATTGCATCAGTGCGCTTCCACCAGATCACAAATCATCGTAACGGTATCAAACAAGTGACTTCAATTATCATCGCTAGCCAAGAATAATCGTTCATTTCACACGTAGGTACCTGTGACAAATCCGGATCATTGCTAATGTGTTCCTCCAGTGTAACCGCGATCGGCGTTCTAGATGCAACCATTGGACTCATCATCGTCGTCAACATCAACAGCAGCGAAATCCCTGTAGTGGTGGAACCACCGGCAATTCCGCTAAGCCACTTGGAATTGATCTTCATGTTCACTACAGTAGAAATCTTCCTTCACTACCACTACCAACAGCTACCACACCACCAACTCTACACACCTGTATGATCAAATGATCGATCCAATCACACAAACCACTTCACTTTCTGACTTTTCTCTTTATCCTCTGCTGGTTGGGCGTTTCAGATATTCCTTCAAACCTAGCACTATGTGTAGCAATTTCTATCTATTCTGAACGATCGTTGATTGCCGTTGCAGAATCATTCACCCTTCTATCGAACTATTCGTCACACCAATTCATCGGAAATCCCCGCAAATAAAAACAACAATGCAATTATTCAATAAACTTCCTCCAAGCCAAAAAAAAATTGAAAACACTCGACCAACACTCCGCTGCTTATACCACTACGACAGAGCAGGGAACAACAAAAACTTCTCTGCTTCCTGGACAGGCCTCTCGTCACACATCACTGACCACTTCTTCCCATTGTTGTAGCAGGGCACTATTACCAATCAACAAACTGCCAACGGCCGGCTTTCGCTCGTGTTGTTTCGGTTTCGGTTTTCGAACTATAGGAGGTACAAGCTAGGTGGTATCTCTATTCCCATCCAAAAATGCCAAGGGGACTTTGGAACTATATCCAAAATATACTATCACCGTTGACACAAAGCACGACCACCTTCCGCAGAACTAACCGTTACCAAGACGAGACCAGAACCAAATGTTCCTAACCGTACGAATGCCGTCTAAAGACTGAAAGCTTGCATCGAGTGGAACCTTCTGCCGGATAGCATGGCAGTGGGTCCACAACAAGAACGATAGTGTTGCCGTACAGCGTGGTGTGGAGCGCAATGAGAGAAGCAATCAAAATGTTTTCATTCGCGACCTGATTGAAGATTTCAACCCTGGGCAAACGATTTGGCGTCGTTTTATAGCATGAGAGAGGCAGAGAGCATGTGAATGAACTCGTATGTATCGGCGCAAAGAGAAGGAATGAATATTTTACTCTCTGTCTTGACTTTTGAGAATGCCATAAAACACTTTCGATGGAAGAGAGGGAGACTTTTCGAGCCTGTGTTTTGTTAGGGAAAGTGTGAGAATGGTTACAGTTTGTTTGTAAATAAACTTCTATGCAGCAGGAGATTGGTTTGTTACGAAGACCGCTCACGAAAGAGGAGGTTGAAAACAGGTGTTTGCAGTAGCATGAAGCAAACAACATCAGACCCTGCTTGGGGCGTTCGTTATTTTTGTTTTGCATGAGTTTTAGTAGAAGTTTAATAATTATTATTATAATTATAATTATTGTTTATTGAGTACTTTACGTTTACAAAAATATATTGATCATACTTGTTTAATTTTTCTTAAAACAAACAACACATAGGGTAACGGGATGTAATGTCAGCCTAGCTGCTTCATTCGGCTTATGTACCAAACATGTCACAAATTCAGCGATAATCGATAAAAATACGATAACATCATGATTATCAACTTGTTCCCAAGCAAATAAGAAACTATTCATCATTCTATTGTAATATAATTGAGCGCGGTTTAAGAATTTCTTACCATTTTAACCGCCATGATGTGTTGCTTTGAAAGCTGTATGCATCATTTACATCCTAAAATTTTTGGCAGTGCATTCAATGTATTCAGAGCCGACAGGAATTTTCACACGTCTCAGAAGAAGTCAGGCGGCGGAGTTCTCATTGCCATTTCGGCCAACTATAACTCAGACATTATTCGCAAATCAAAATTTAATGAATTTGAGCATGTTTGGATGAAATCACACATAGCAGGTGAAACACACGTATTTGCCTATGTGTATTTTCCACCAGACCATGCTTATAAAAATGCTTATGAAGCCTTCTTCCAAATTGCTGAACAAATTTTATCTGAACTTCCTCCAGAGGTTAAAGTTCACATCTATGGCGACTTCAATCAACGCCATGCCGACTTTATTCCAGACTGTGAAAATGAATGCATCCTACTCCCAGTCGTTGGGGATAATGAAACATTACAGTTCATTTTTGACAAAATTGCCACTTTGGGTCTTGACCAAATCAATAACATAAACAATCCACAAAACCGCTATTTGGACTTTTTGTTAACGAATATTTATGAAGATTTCTGTGTGACCGAATCATTGACTCCCTTGTGGAAAAATGAAGCGTTTCACACAGCAATCGAATATTCTCTGTTCATGCATGAACATCAAAGACCCAACGACTGTGAATTCGAGGAAGTCTTTGAATACATATCCGCCAACTACGAAACTATTAAACTTAGGTTAAACAGTGTCAACTGGCAAACAATTCTTAGGAATGCAGGAAATATCGAAACTGCTGTAGATATCTTCTACAAAATTTTATTGGAAATTATTTCCGAAGAAATACCTGTAAAGAAAAAACGACGTCTCAGAAACACAAGGAATCCAGTCTGGTACAACAGACATAATCTTAAAAACCAAGAACAAAAAGCTCATAAAATATACAAAAAATATAACAGCAGGGGAGATTTAGCAAACTATTTGGACATATGCGATCAACTTAATTTAGCTATCAGTAATACATTTGCAGAATATAATGCAAAATCTGAAATTAGGTCTTGCCAAAGAACTTCTTTAATTGCGTAAAAACTAAATTAAAATCAGACAACTTTCCTTCAATAATGCAACTTGACGAAAATGTCGGGGATAGCTCAGAAAAAAATTGTGATCTCTTTGCAATTTTTTTCAAGAAATTTATACGACATTTTCAGAAAATGATCGCGACCGCGATTATTTTGCATTTCATCCAGAATTTTCAAGGGATATTGGAGTCAATCAAATCCAAGTACAAGACATTTTGCTGGCTATAAGGACTTTAGATGCCTCAAAAGGACCTGGACCTGATGGAATTCCTCCAATATTTATGAAAAATCTCGCAACAGAGCTAACTGCTCCTTTATTTTGGCTCTTCAATATGTCATTGGAATCTGGAAACTTTCCTAAAATATGGAAAAGCTCATTTTTAGTGCCTATCTTTAAATCTGGCCGTAAATCTGACATACGTAATTATCGTGGTATAGCCATTATCTCTTGCATTCCAAAACTTTTTGAAGCAGTTATCAATGAAAAATTTTTCCTCCAAATCAAAAATAGAATTACCCACAGGCAACATGGCTTCTTTAAGGGGCGTTCGACGTCGACAAATCTACTTGAATTTATGAGATTATTCAGCTTGGATGCAATGGATAATGGAAACCACGTAGTAGCTCTGTATACAGACTTTAGCAAAGCATTTGATCGCATTGATATACCAATGTTGCTGTTTAAACTGCAAAAAATAGGAATTGAGCCTGGACTTCTGAAAAGGCTTGAATCATATTCAACAAACCGCCAACAAATAATAAAATTCAACGGAAAGCAATCAAATCCTGTTCAAGTCACTTCAGGTGTCCCCCAAGGCTCTCATTTGGGACCACTGCTTTTTATTCTATATGTAAACGATATTTCCTTCATTCTGAAAACAATATAAGTGCTTATTTATGCCGACGACATGAAACTTTTCCTGGAAATAAGAAATCAGGAGGACATCAACATATTCCAGAAAGAAATACACATATTCCACACATGGTGCTCGAAAAGCCTACTGCAACTAAACATTAAAAAAGTGTAATTTAATATCATTCAGCAGAAAACGAAACACACCAAATATATTAATCTCATTAGGAAATCAAGTTGTTGGAAAATGTGAAAGAGTTAGGGATTTAGGAGTTATCTTAGACTCTAAACTAAATTTCAATGACCATTATAACACAATTATACATAAGGCAAATAATATGCTAGGCTTTATAAAACGCTTTAGCCTCAATTTTGTTGATCCCTACACAATAAAAACATTATATGTTGCTTATGTTAGGTCTATTCTGGAATACTGCAGTATAGTCTGGTCCCCATTTCATAAAACGCATATTGGCCGTTTAGAATCCGTACAAAAACAATTTCTATTATATGCTCTTAGGAAATTAGGGTGGACAACATTTCCTGGGGCATTTTTCTAAAAACCGGGGGGCCCGAGGAAGGCCCCCCCCCAAACCCCCGCCCCCCCCCAATTGAACGCCCCCCCCCAGAGGGAGGAAGGGACCGACCCCCCCCCCCGAAAACCAACCAAGACGCAGGAAAAAATAAAAAAACACGCACAGAAGATGACAGGACCCCGACCCTAACCCTTCAGGAAGTTAAGGAGGAAATTGGTCTGTTGAAAAACAACAAAGCCGCTGGTGTTGACCAACTACCAAGCGAGCTATTAAAATACGGTGGTGAAGCTGCACTGGGTAATTACCAAGATTTGGGAGGAGGAATGTTTACCGGAGGATTGGATGGAAGGAATAGTGTGTCCCATCTATAAAAAGGGCGACAAGCAGGATTGCTGCAATTATCGTGCGATCACGCTACTGAGCGCCGTCTACAAGTTGCTCTCCCAAATTTTATGCCGCCGCCTGTCACCAATTGCAAAGGAGTTCATGGGGCAATACCAAGTAGGGATTCATGGGTGCCCGCGCTACTACGGACCAGATTTTCGCGTTTCGGCAAGTACTGCAGAAATGTCGCAAATAAAACGTGCCCACACATCATCTTTTCATCGACTTCAAATCAGCGTATGATACAATCGATCGAGACCAGCTATGGCAAATCATGCACGAATATGGATTTCCGGAAAAACTGACGCGGTTGATCAAAGCAACGATGGATCGAGTGATGTGTGTCGTCCGAGTATCAGGGACGCTCTCGTGTCCCTTCGAATCTCGAAGAGGGTTACGGCAAGGTGATGGATTGTCGTGTTTGTTGTTTAACATTGCATTGGAGTGTGTGATTCGAAGAGCTGGGATAGACACGAGTGGCACGATCTTCAGGAAGTCTGTCCAACTATTTGGCTTCGCCGACGACGTTGATATCGTAGCACGTAACTTTGAGATGATGGCGGAAACGTACATCAGACTTAAGGCTGAAGCTGGTAGGATTGGGCTTGTGATTGATGCGTTAAAAACAAAATACATGAAGGGAAGAGGCTCACGAGAAGAAAATGTTAGCCTCCTAGCACAAGTTCAGATCGACGGTGATGAAATCGAGGTAGTAGACGAATTCGTGTATCTGGGTTCACTGGTGACCGCCAATAACGACACCAGCAGAGAAATACAAAGGCGCATTATGGCTGGCAATCGTGCCTACTTTGGACTCCGAAGGACGCTAAGGTCGAACAAAGTTCGCCGAACCACAAAGTTGACCATCTACAAGACATTAATTAGACCGGTAGTTCTCTACGGCCACGAAACATGGACATTGCTAGTGGAGGACCAACGCGCCCTTGGAGTCTTTGAACGGAAGGTGCTGCGTACGATCTACGGTGGAGTGCAGATGGAAGACGGAACGTGGAGGAGGCGAATGAACCACGAATTGCACCAGTTGCTGGGAGAACCTCCCATCGTACACATCGCAAAAATCGGTCGACTACGATGGGCTGGGCATGTCGTAAGAATGTCGGACGGCAGCCCTGTGAAAATGGTTCTCGAAAACGAACCAACAGGTACAAGAAGAAGAGGCGCGCAACGAGCAAGGTGGATTGATCAAGTAGAAGGCGACCTGCGGACCCTCCGCAGACAGCGAGGCTGGCGAGGTACAGCCATGGACCGATTACAATGGAAACAACTTCTGTGTACAGCAGAGGCCACACCGGCCTTAGTCTGATTGGTAAGGTAAGGTAACATTTCCTCTCCCATCTTATGAAGCGCGCTGTATGCTTATCAATATACAAACACTGACGCAGCGTCGTGAATTTGCAATGGTTTCATTTGTTAACGATATCGTTTCGCAGCGGATTGATTCAACTAAAATTTTATCAAAACTCAACTTCTATATTCCTTCTCGTCAACTTATAAGTAGGAACTTATTCATAACGAATCATTATCGGACGAACCATGCCAAATATGGGCCATTAAATCAAATTATGACCACATATAATCAACACTGCGAAACTATTGACTTAACTATGTCGAGGCATAACTTGAAGAAATATTTCAACACCATACAACCATAAACAACACAATCTAATAAAATTTTATGAAAGCACTGTCTACTTAACCTAAGTTTTTTTGTATACATAATTTTTTGTTTTTCTTTTATCTAATCTGAATGTACTATAGCATAAGGAAATTTAAAAAAAGAAGAAAATTATTAGGTGCGCAACTAAGTTCTCGCTGTTTTTTGGTGAAAAAGGAACTTTATTTTGAATTATTCAAAGTATTGCCCATCACTAGCTACGACTTTTTCCCATCTTTCTGGTAGAACGTGAATACCATTTCGATAGAACTGTTCGTCTTTTGATGCTATCCAAGAATCAAGCCATTTTGAGATGTCATCATATGAGTGGAATTGCTGACCAGTGAGACCATGTGCCATCGAACGGAACAAGTAATAATCGAACGGTGCAATATCAGGAGAATATGGCGGGTGGGGTAGGACTTCCCATTTGAGCGTTTCCAAGTAGGTTTTCACGGGTTTCGCAACGTGAGGTCGGGCGTTGTCATGCTGAAGAATCACTTTTTCGTGTCTGTGCTCGTATTGTGGCCGTTTTTCGTGCAGTGCTCGGTTCAATCGCATCAATTGAGTTCGATACCGTTCCCCGGTAATGGTTTCGTTTGGTTTCAACAGCTCATAATAAATAACACCAACTTGGTCCCACCAAATACACAGCATAACCTTCGCAACGTGAATATTCGGCCTAGGCGACGATGTTGAAGCATGCCCGGGCAGTCCCCATGAATGTTTCCGTTTTGGGTTACTGTAATGAATCCATTTTTCGTCACCCGTCACAATGCGATGTAGAAAACTCTTCCTTTTTTGCCGCTGGAGCAGTTGTTCACAGACGAAAAAACGACGCTCAACATCTCTTGGCTTCAAATCGTAAGGAACCCAAGTTCCTTGCTTTTGAATCATTCCCAACGCATGCAATCGCTTAGAAACGGCTTGGCGGGAAACTCCTAATCCTGAACCAAGCTCTTCTTGCGTTTGACACGGATCCTCATCGAGCAATGCCTCCAATTCAGAGTCTTTGAAGTTTTTTGGCCTTCCTTCACGCGGACGATCATCAACACTGAAATCACCGTTTTTGAAGCGACGAAACCAATCACGATACGTTGTTTCACTCAGAGCAGCATCACCGTAAACTTTTTGGAGCTCTCGATGTGCTTCAGCCGCCGTTTTCTTCGAATGAAAGTAGAAAATCAACACTTCCCGCAAATGACGATTATTTGGCACGAAATCAGACATCTTCAAACAACCAAAATATATAACACTAAACCAAAATCACTGATTTGGCAAAGTGGTTTGTTTACCATATGTCTGAGCTTGGTTTATGACGCTTGAGATGTACAACATTCGACCAGCACTTACTACTGGCGCCATCTATTGCTAAACAGCGGGAACTTAGTTGCGCACCTAATAATTTCCCGAATAACAAACGATTTAAAAAAAAAGGTATTTCATACCTATTTACCAAATAACAAACAGGCTCTTCACCCATTAATGGGTAAAATCGTTTTACCCATTAATGGAGTTAACCCACTTAAGTTCGAAATATGTGATATTTTATCCATTAATGGAAACTGGCCGTGCATGCCAAAACACTTATACTGTTATACTGAACACGTTTGCAAAGTTTCGGTCAAATCTAAAACACTAAAGTTTTGTCATTTTATGATTTGGCGTGGATCCGCTCAGTACAGATTGTAACTGTCCGTCTCAAGAAAAATTGTGCAGCTAGCTTGATTACCACAATCAAGAAAATAGTGCACACGCGAACGGAACCACTCCCCGGATCTGGAACTCGGGCCCCGTTTTAAAGGTGCTACCGTTACGCTATTGGTTTGCTTGTCAAATGTGGGGACCAAGAAGAAAGAAGAAAACGAAGCGAAAAGAAGATAACATAGAATAAATGCAGCGGTCGTCGGGAGCATAAAGGAGTCAGCGAGAAACGGTGAGCTTACGGTGAGAATGAATTTGTAAACTTGAAAAGAAAAGTCCTTATACTTAACTTTAAGAAAACAATGTCTTGCTTTCTAAACCTGCACTGATCTTGTTTCCGAAATTTTGATATTTTTGATTGCCCATAAATTTCCTCCAGGAGACTGATAGGATATACGACCCTTAATAAGACATGAGGTAAAGCAAAGCCCTTACCTATTTCACCCCGGACTAGTTAAAAACTAGAAAATATGTTCCGCCTCAGGAAGAAGAGTAGTAATTCCAGTGTCACGAGTGTTACCCATCTATTCTATCATCAGCTCTATCAGTTCGTTTACGGCAGCCATTTCGAAAGCAGTGAAGCAACTACATTTGATGGTTTGTAATTACCGCGAACTCCACCTCGGAACGACAAAGTCCGTAATCGTGAAGCATTTTGTGTCGGCCGGATACAGCCAAGCGGCCGTCTACAAGATCCTCGCTCTTGGAGAAAGTTGAGAGCTTCGGATGCAAGTCGGGTTCTTCCGTTTTGCGTGACCGGAATGTGCAGCATGCGCTGAAGCGGTAGACGGAAGGTAATGTGGCGAAATCCTTCCTCGCCTTGGGCCGGGTGGCAGATGCGATAAAAAGTATTTGGCCAACATGAACATCGGCATTAGGAAGCAGAAGTCAAGGCAGGCCGTGTTGGAAGCGCATACGGCCACCCAAAAGCAGTGGCTGAAGGTGTTCGTTAATAATGTCTACTCTGCAAAGCGCAACGTGGTTGTGATCATGGACGACGGCAATGACTGTCAGGGCACTGGCTATTTTACGTCTCCCATGAAGGAGATGAGCAGCGACGTGCAGTACATCTCCACCACGAAGTTCCCGAAGAAGGTCCTCTTGTTGCTGACAAAAGGGGATGTCAAAACTGCACTTCTTTTCTTCGAGACTTGCGGTCAATGGGAAGGTGTACAGCAATGGAAGTTGCGGCCTTCGTTAAGAAACATCACCCGATGGACGATGTCGTGTTCTGGCCGGATCTGGCCTCGGGACATTACGCGAAGCAGCCGCTGGAGGAGATGGAGTGTTTGAAGATCCCAGTCGTCCCCAAGAACGCTAAACCCCTCAACGTGCCCCTGCTGCGTCCAATTGAACATTTCTGAGCGAACCTGAAGCGGAACATCTATTCGAGCAATTTCGTGCTGAAAACCGAAAAGGGACTGATCGATAAAGCGACCAGAGAGTTGAAGAATATGTCAACATCTTTCTTTTCGAAGGTGGCCAAAGCTCAGGCCAAAAGCCGTAAGGCCACTCGATAGGGAGTGAAGTAATTTTTCTTAAATCATGAATTTATACAGGAATCAATGAACATTTGTTTTGTGTTGATATCTATTAACGTTTTTTTTTCTCATCCATCGAACAATTGTCTAATTTTTTAATGCAAGCATTATTTGCACAATATATTCCATGTAATCTATAGCTGTGGCACTGAAAGAATTAAACGGATTTTCAACGGGTTTTAAAAGCATTTCAGCCATAATGACCTGAAAATATGACAAATTTTAATCGACTAATTTTTATGTAAATGAAACTTTGCACACGCATTTATCTAAAAAAGGTGCATATTTTCCACTACCAAAACAATTGTTGACTCAACAGTAATGGCCCTACTAGTACAACTTGCAATAGAAAAAAAAACTGCACACTGAGAAAAAAAAATCACAAGATTACGAATAACTCTATTGATTGTTTACCTATATTTCTTCTAACATAAAACCTCTAATTAAAAAAATAAATTTTGGTGAAATTTCCACGATAGAGAAATCGCAGAATAGACTTTTTTTAAGGATGAACTCTTACTATATTTTTCAAATCTTCGTCATTTGCCTGAAATTTACAAAAATATGTTTATAGTGTATTATTCACGGTTTTACAACAACGGCAATAGACTTTATCATATATGTTAATAATTTTCCATAATTGAAATCAAGACCATTGAATAAACAGGACAGGAAGATATAGAGCAAAGTGATTCAAATATCATATCTTAAATCTTCATTTTATTTACCTTTTATGTTTTCTATAGTCTGAATTAAAGTACACTTTTTTGTAAATTTACTGAGAGAACCATGTTTTCCCTTATTATTTTTATTCAAGTATCGAAAACTATGTTGCAGCTAACCTATTCTCTACAATCGAACAAAAGAGCTGTATTTGTGTGTGTCCGCAATGGTTTTGGTCTGTTGGTTTATATTGCTCCATTCTGTGACTCCTTGTTCGTTTTCTTAATGTGTCACAGTTAAAATTGTTATTAAAGAATCATAACATTTCTGGTTAGCACAATCCAATAATTTTTTCGCACTTGTGATTTGGTTTTGACTTTACGAAGACTTTCAAAGATTTCAGATTTTATCACCAAGATCATCATTAGGGTTTCAACGCTCAGGTTAGCCAGCAGGAGGAGTATAAATCGAAGATTGTAAATTTCAGCGCACACCAGCTGACCAACAATAACGGCCGTCGACTTATCGACTTCATCGCCTCAAAAAACATAACCGTACGTAGCACCTTCTTTCAGCATAGCCTCCCACATCAGTACACCTGGAAGTCACCAAACCAAATGGATTCTCAAATCAACCACATTTTGATAGATGATCAGTACATCTCAGACATCACCGACGTCAGAAGCAATCGAGGTGCCAACATCCATCCATCCAACTACTTAGTGACGGTTAAGATGCGCCCAAAACTGTCCGACCAACTTTCGGTAACGACGCCCGCCGCAGTACAATCTCGCACGACTGAAGCAACCTGATTTCGCCGCAGGCTACGCGCAATCGCTTGAGACTGCGCTGCCGGAAGAGGAGACAGGCGAAACACCGCGAAAACAGCTATCTTATGTTACGTGGACTAACAGAACGAGTGGTTCGACAAGGAATGTCAGCACGTGTTGGAAGAGAAGAATACAGAGTGTGGAACGGTACAGACAGAGCCGGAGGAAGCAAACCCAACTCTTTAATGATAAAAAAAAGCACCGTCAGGAGGGGGAGGCGTATGAGGAGTTAGAATACTGCACCATTCTCGAGAAACGCATTCTACCAGTAACATAACGCATCCCGCAGAGGCTTCGTAACGCGAGCTGGAATGTGTCTGGATAAGAATGGAAGTATTCTTATTGATTGGGAGGTGACCGAAAGGTGCCAGCAGCAAGACAGCGAAGGAAGTAACTCTGGCAATGCAGTAGGTGACGGAGATGTGTCACCTCCGACGATAGGTGAAGTTTAGGATGCCATCAGGCAGCTGAAGAGCAACAAATCGGTTGGAAGGGATTGAGCAGAACTTATCAAGATGGGCCTGAAAACTGTCGGGCAATCACCATCCTCAATGTTACCTATAAAGTGCTATCCCAAATAATCTTTTAGTGACTGTTACCTCTAGCAAATAGATTTGTGGGAAGTTATCAGGCCGGCTCCACCAAAGGATGGTCTACAATGGACCAAATATTAATTTTGCATCAAGTCCTCCAAAAGTTCTGTGAATATAGATTTCTTATGCATTATCTATTCATCGACTTCAAGGTCACATATGTTTCAGTTAACCAAAAACAGCGGAAGATCATGAACGAGAACAGCTTGAAGGGGGAAACTAACCAAACTAATCAACGATATCGGGTGGATTATCGGGTCGATTATTGGGTTTATCCGAATCTCGGAGGGCGCTTCGTGAATGTGATGAAATCTCATGCCTGCTGTTCAACATTGCTCTTGAAGGTGTTATGAGACAAGCTGCAATCAACCTGCGGTGAATGATTCTCAACAGATCCAGTCAATTTATCTGCTTTGCCTATGACGTGGAAATTATCGGCAGAACATACGGTTGGCACAAGACGACGAGCTGCACAACGAACAAACTAATTTAGACCAAGTGAAGCAAGATCAAGGAAGTACAAGGTACCCATGGAATTGGAGAGGAGCAGCCATAAACCAAATACGTTGAAGAGATATTGTGGATCAGGTAATGTTATAGGTGACTATGCTAAGAAAATAAATAAATAGTAGACCGACCTTTTGGATTATACAATTTTGGGGAGTATGTTAAAGCACAAGCCGTCGAAACATATCACCCTAGTGAGAAGATCTTGAAGTCTGTCCGGCGTTGAGGATGTCATTGCTAAAAATTAAGGACGCTTCAAGTAAATTTGTTTGAAAGGACCTAATAAAGATAACTGAACCCAAAAGTGTTGATATTATTGCTTAAAGTAGTTGATAATGGGATTTCAAGGAAGAACCACAAACTTTTGCATGTTTTCTACCACCTGTATAATATACAGGGTAGCAGCATTTGTTTGTCGGTAAAATAAATGTTCGTAAAAACACAACGAATGGCTTAACATCAACAAACGCTTTATTTCCTATCAACTTACATACTTACTTATCAATCAGACCAAGACGGAGTGACCTCTACTGTAAACAAAAGTTCTATTCGAAACATGGCTGCACTTCACCAACCTCGCAATCTGCGAAGAATCCGCAGAATGCCTTCTTAAGGGTGTCCCACATCAAATTGCATTACAGAAAAAACGCTGTAGAAATTTACCTAGATGACCGATCCTTTTCAATCTTTCAGACAATAAAATATAACCCATTAGTAAGCATAGTTTGGCATATTTATTTCATTCAATTCCAATACCATAACCGTAGGCTCGCACCTTACACTTAACTCCACTCAAACATCTGACTGCAGCTTTTTCTGTACGGAAAGCCACTTTTTCTCATGTCTTCCTCAGATTTGACCTCCTTGGGATGCTTCCGTAATGCCTGCTTCATAATAGCCCAGTATTGTTCGATGGGCCTAAGTTACGGTGCGTTGGGGGGCGTTCATGTCCTTGAGTACGAAAGTGACCCTGTTGGCTTCGTACCACTTCAGGACAACATTTGAATAGTGGCTGGAAGCTAGATCCTGCCAGAAGATTGTAGGGCCCTTGTGTTGGTTCAACAGAGAAAGCAGGCGCTTCTGTAGAGACACCTTGAGGAAGATCTCCCCGTTTACAGTCCCGGTAGTCATGAACGGCAAACTCCGTTTGCCACAAGACCGCTTGCCAAATCATGTATTTCTTGGCAAACTTTGAATGTTTCTGCTTCCTTACTTCCTCCGGAACATCAAACTTGTGCGCAGCGGTGAAGAACGGTAGCACCGGAAGTCCGCCTTGACGTAATTCTCATCATCCATGATCTGACAATGAGGTTTCGTCAGCATCTGGGTGTACAGTTTCCGGGCCCGTGACTTTCCCACCGTATTTCACCCGTTCGTCACGATTTGGAGCCTTCTGCACTTTGTACGTATGCAGCCCTTCCCGGTCCTTGGCTCTCTGAACGAAAGACTTGGACAATTCCAACTTTTTGGCCACATCCCTGATCGAAGCATTGGGATTCCGCTTAAACGCTTTCACGACAGGTTTGTGATCCTGATCACTAATAGAACATCCATTCTGACCGCATTTCTCCTTCCGTTCGATGCCCAGAGTTCCGTATCATGTTGTTTTCCGATGTCCCGATGAGAGAGTTAGAGGATTTTCCAGGTGCTTGCGCAAAATCTATTCACGACGTTGCTTTTTGGGTGACGCTATTTTTTCCATTTTTTGAAAAACTGACAGCGATAAAAAATACAACAACAAAAAACACTCTAAACTACTTCTACACAAATTTTCAAGAGAAAATATCCAATGGGTAATTTTCTACAGCGTTTTTTCCGATCCACCCTGCTCGTTGCGCATCTCTTCTTATCTTGCCCGGCAGTTAGTTTACGAGAATTATTCAAAAAAATTGGACAAACTTCTTGAAGTTCGTGCAACTCTTGTCTATCCCCGATATTCGAATTACACCCTCCAATACAATGTTAAATAGCAAACACGACAATCCATCACCTTGCCGTAACCCTTTACGAGATTCAAAGGGACTCGAGAGTGTCCCTGAGACTCGGACGACACACATCACTTGATCCATCGTTGCTTTGACCAACCGCGTCAGTTTTTCTGGAAATCCATATTCGTGCATAATCTGCTATAGCTGGTCTCGATCGGTTGTGTCGTAAGTTGATTTGAAATCGATGAAAAGATTATATGTGGACACGTTATATTCATGACATTGCTGCAACACTTGCCGAATCGCGAAAATCTGGTCCATGAATCCTGCTTGGTATTGCCCCACGAACTCCTTTACAATTGGTAACAGGCGCGGCGGTGGCATAAAACTTGTAGACGGCGCTCAGTTGGATGTGGTCTATGCCTTTGGTTGATTTTGTACGCACCCGTCTCGTTGCATCTTTTTATGATGCGGAAGATAAATCTCTCGTTCACCGATGTATTTAAGCCGTCTCAAGATGTCTTACCAATCAGACCAAGGCCGGTGTGGCCTCTGCTGTACACAGAAGTTGTCTCCATTATAATCGGTCCATGGCTGTACCTCGCCAGCCTCGCTGATCGATCCACCTTGCTCGTTGTGCGCCTCTTCTTCTTGTACCCGTCGGTTCGTTTTCGAGAACCATTTTCACAGGGCTGTCGTCCGACGTCCTTACGACATGCCTAGCCCATTGTAGTCGACTCATTTTTGTTATGTGTACGATGGGGGGTTCTCCCAGCAACTGATGCAATTCGTGGTTTACCCCAATTTTAGTCCCCCTGTCTTCCCCTCATCGAATCCCCCTCCAATGCAATGTTAAACAACAAACACGACAATCCTTGATCCGCTTTGATCAACCGCGTCAGTTTTTCCGAAAATCCATATTCGTGCATGATCTGCCATAGCTGGTCTCGATCGATTGGATCATACCCTGATTTGAAATCGATGAAAAGATGATGTGTGGGCACGTTTTATTCACGACATTTCTGCAGCACTTGCCGAATCAAGAAAATCTGGTCCGTACTAGCGCGGGCACCCATGAATCTCGTTTGGTATTGCCCCACGAACTCCTTTGCAATTGGTGACAGGCGGCGGCATAAAATTTGGGAGAGCAACTTGTAGGCAGCGCGTAGTAGCGCGATCGCACGATAATTGCAGCAATCCAGCTTGTTGCCCTTTTTATAGATGGGCCACACTATTCCTTCCATCCAATCCTCAAGATCTCACAAGGTCTTAATTTCTTCAAATATAAATGTACTACCAACTCTCGTTTTGCTTCCTTGTTTATAGCGTAACCAAAACAATCAATCTTCCAAAACAAATCACATCCGTTAAATGTCCGATGATTACACGTACAATTAAAAACATTTATAAAAAACAAAAATAAAAAAAAAAAAAACCAAAAAAAAAAAAACGCCCAGCCATTTTAACCACCCCTAGACAACGTAAGGAAAGAAACGTAAATAAACTGGAAATATAACAATCACTATAGGAATCAATCAATAATATAACTTGTAAACTGTTTGTTCAATTGTATTTTCGTAACATTTTGAAATGTGTTGAACTAAAATTTGAATAACCTCGAAAAACAGATGCATTTAGGAAGTTTATCACCAACAGTTTTATGATTTGAAATGACAATTGAAATTATTTGGAACACATATATTTATGCAAAAAATTATGATTTGAAAAATTATAAAAGTTTACCTTAAAAAGATGTTTTTGTTTGAGATTATTCCGTTTTGGACTTGTCACCAAAATTTATTTTTTAACTTGGAGTTTCTTATATAAATAAAAAAATAAAGAAAAACAGAAAATATATTTTTTTAAATTTTATTTATTTAACGAACAGAAATTTATTTTTCCAGTGATTATTTTTTTCTGAAGTTTTACAAATAGAGCTACAACTTGTTGTTAGCCAATTTTTCCATAAAACTAAAGGATTTCTGACTACATTGTTGTAACTTAAACCTATGCTAAAATGCATTCGACCTGTTCAAAAATTACACTTGAGTCGATTTTTTTCCAATAGTGGAATTCGTCGCTTTCGAAGTTTCATTCAAATCAGAGCCACTCGAATTTGGCCGATCCGTCATTAGGCGTGGCGTGTTCTTGAGGTTTCCCTATTTATTATTACACTCAGACTGACGAAAAATTATTAATGATTCAAAAATATAAATACTTTGTTGATCTGATCCTAAACTCATCAATTAAGGCAAACAACAAAATGGAACTAAAATCAAGTCGCTTGTGCAACATGATTGCCTTTGAACCATTTTATCGCTAGAAATGTGAGAGCAAGCGGAAATAAATGAAACAAATTTCTTGTCAGAAGCAACTCAAGTGCCCCGAAAAGTTTCAATGTGGGTACAATTGCTGCTATTGTGCCAAGCCGTCTTACTAAAGGTGAGAAGCAACAAAATCAACAGCACCCGAGCAAGAACGCTTATTAACAATTTGTCTAGGATTGTCTGCACTGCTTGCCGGATGGATGCGTTTTTTCGAACAATACTGATAAAAGATGTCAGTCAACAGCCTTCCTGAAGACTTATCGTGTTTGCCGAACTGAAAGTAGAGATATTGTTGCAAGGTCCATTTTGGAAGTGCTTCGCGATAGCGAATTCTCTTGTTAATTAAATAGTGCAGGTGCTATAAGTAACAAACTATCATTTATTTAAGACATGGTTCTCTCCCATCATTCGACACCGAGAAGCTCGTATATTATTTGCTTGAACATTTTAACAGTGCTCTGTGAGATTTTATACCAGCAGCAATTATACATAGGATAAATAGGATGAATGCAATTTGAAACGTGGACATCTCATAGTGCAATGCTTTCCGTCCCCGGTGGCAAAACTACATTCATACTAGCATTTTGTTAGACTTTTGTCGGTAAATTTCTTACTTGTACTATAATGTTTGCCATGCCCAAAACTATTTTTCCATTTCTTTCCCTATCGCTACTTTCAGCACCATCCCAAACGGCAGCATTCAAATCCTAGAGTGGCGTTACAAGCAAACGAACTCTGCTGTACTTACTGGGTATCTACAATCTACATTCATGGTGGCAACCACTACCCAAGTGAAAATGAAAACACAGATACAAGGAGCAAGGAAGTGCTTGTACTGACAAATTAATTTTCCTTCCTACGAACGCTCATTTAGATATACCATACGGCAGTCTCAGAGTGCAGAATAAATGTTAGAGGAACTTTTCTTAGAATCCGTTGTTAGAATCTTACTTGCTACTTACCTACTACTTCATCACTCAGGTTGAAGTTGTGTCTCATTTTCTTACCTTATGATGAGCGTTGATGCAGCGCTGCATTAATGGGTGTGTAGTAGGATAGTCCATATTTCGAAAACATACTCGAAAACATAGAACATCGCGAAACACGAGAAAACGGCTTATTGATGTGAAGTGCGTTTCTATTATCTGTCTCACTTGTTTATGAAACAAACGTTGGATGGGTGCTTGTAGCTCAGGTTATAAGAAGATGTTGCTTCCTTTTACCTTCCACAGCTAATTTCAAGACTAATGAATATCGCGACCAAAAACTGTTATGTTTTTGGTTACCTTTATGGGCTGGTTTCCATTAAGCTGTAGTATACAATAATGGCCTACCTTTGCTCACCAACAATTAGTTGCATAAACTACTTTAACACTCTGTGAATGGCTTCAGCAGCATCCTTATTGTTGTTTTAAATCGGACCAAATCGGCTCTCGAGCGTTACTTAAAATTTTGCGTGTCTTCTCAACAAAAATCTGCCATTACACTTTCTGAACGACTTCGTTACTTATCGTTACTAAAATAATCGTTAGAGCGTTACTAAAAAAAACCTTGTTTTCCAAATAAAAAAAACTATCGCACTTTGTGAGTGGCCCCAAAAGCATCTTCACTGTCGGCTTAAATTGGTCCAAATCGGCTCTATGCATTTCCTAACTTTTATCTTGATAAAAAATCTCCTTGTTTTTGGTTTAACAGCATCTTTACTTTTGGTTTAAATCGGTACTTATATTCAAATATTTAAAATGCCAACGGGAGGCAAATCATAGATACTCAGAGTTGACTTTTCAACAATCGGAGTTGGCTTAGCAAAGAAGCTACAAGCCTATCACGCCAAGGACAAGTGTTCAAATCCAAGGCTTGGCGATGTTAGATTTTTATATGAGGATAACTTTCTTCCATTTTATGTTTTATAAGGCATCACTTTTTGCACTTTCAACGTCATATGAAAGTATGAAATGAAGTACTATACACTTATATTGATAACCTTTTTTTGTCATTTGACAGTATTTTCAACTTGTTTAATACAAGCTGTGTTGTTTGGGGGGTGACTAAGATCACTATGACACTTGGGGGCTATTAAGAATCACTATGACCGAGTAGTCAAAATAAACTCGTACATTTGAAGAAATGATTAATTTTCCACACAAAGAAAATATGCGTTACAAATTAAAACCATGTTGAAAAAATACCTATGGGTAAATTCAAATATTACGTTACGAAAATATGGCTACTTAAGACTCTCTTCTTCTAATACCTAATACACTTTCGTATTTATAATCGAAAAAAATGTATGGACCGTAACACTTGGACAGACCCCTTCTTCATCCTTACCTTACCTAATATATGAGCGGTTCCATTGTGTTCTCTCAGAATTATAAAAACACACACTCCCGTTTCATTTTACTCAATTTTTGAGTACAATTGTATACCATCTCTTTTTCTCTCACGAAAATGTTACTCAATTTTTGTAAAAAGTGGATCCACTAAATTTTATGAGTAGATCCACTTTTTACGAAAATTGAGTAACATTTCCGTGAGAGAAAAAGAGATAGTATACAATTGTACTCAAAAATTGAGTAAAATGAAACGGGGGTGCATAGTAAAAAAAATAATCGAAAGTCTGGATTTTCGTCTGTGGTCTCTTTCTTGGAAAAGTAATAAACTGTCATTTAGCAACGATTTAATATTAAATAAAACAACAATCGTACGACTAACAAAATTAATAATAAGCATTTGTAACCAGTGGTGTGTCTGTCTGTCCGAGATTCTTGAGATCGTCGCGAGTCTAGCATTCCGTAGCAAATGTGATTAAAAGGACTCAAGATAAACCTAAATAGCGAATGTAAATATTCACCATCCACTGGTCAGAACGCAGCCGACACAGTAATTGGCCTACTCACCGCCAGATGTCACCGAAGATTGGGTGGAAAACCCATGGCGGAAGTGGTGTAAAGGGGCCATGATGGGGCGAAATCGGGCTGAAGAAAATGCTCAACGATCGGTTCAAGGAGTGAGGATAAAAACCGCCATCGTTGCTAGCGAGCTCGTCTGAGTTACCTCGAATAAGAAAGGATCGAGTTGTAAAGGTCGTGCTGAAGCACATTAAAATAAAAGAGCCTCAGTGGAAGAGTGGAAGATAAGAATAAGGCGAAGAATCAAGAACAATTGGACATCTTAAAGATTACGAGAATTTCCGGCGTGGTCGGACCGCCTACGGTACGAAATGTTTCGATTGCGGTGCGAACTGCGTGAAAGCGTGGTGGAGAAGAAAGGGGCCTCCAACAATAGCCAACCAAGGAGAAGGAAGCGAGAGGTAGGAGATAGAACTTAAGAAAGTGGGAAAGTGTGGCATAAGGGAAACACATCGGCAGAAATAGTCCTGGAGGAAAGTGGCAGTAGACTTGGGGGTGGGCAAAGGTTGTTTAGGTGTCGCTTGAGCGCGGTATTCAAGCGCGTACGCCGACCCTGAGGCAGTGTAGAAGGGGGTCTCATAAGTGCTGGGTAGGTAGCCCCTCCATTAGTTACACATTTCAGGTAGGACGCACAGCTTAAAATCTCCAGTGTCTGATGCGAGAGGTATGTTTCTTCAGACTAGCAGGTCGAATTGGAGTCAGTTCTCTTCCTTGATCCTTGTTCGTTCTCTTGCGCTTCACAGACGAGATCGGAGAATCATCTTTCCCTTCTTTGATCCTGCTTTCCTTTCATCTTCGTTCATCTAGGTTCATAAAGTGCTTCCTTTGCGTGTGGTTCCTTTTCACGTCGACTATTTTTGTGCTTCCTAGATTTTGCTCCAGGCATCGATATAGGGACATAATATTTCTTCTGTTTGGTTCTCTGTTGTCTTTATGCCCACTTTCATCGGATTTTATTCGACGATCATCGAAATTCACAATGTTTGCTGGAGGAACACTTCGAAGGATTATGGCGAGTTTATCAAAATATTCGTTGACTATTCCTGGAATTACTCTTGCACGACTTCATTTAATATTCTGAGCTCATCGTGCAGACAGTATTGATTTGTTACGTGAAAGGAACGAACAAATCCATCTATATCCTGGCAGATTTATCTTGAATCTTGTCAAACGTTGGTTTTGTCCAAATAAGTTTGTACGAGGAATTGTAAATCAGACTTGGTGAGAGGAAATCACCATTCTCCATATATTTGTATCACCGCACATATAACGGTCTGTCAGCTGTATTTTCCGGTGCCCAATCCATGAATTAGGTTATAAACAGTGCCATACAGAACATTGTATTGACGCGCAGCCGGGCGGATAGAAATTTCACCACATTCAACGGATGCCACCGCGGCCGACAAGACCTCCTGTGTGTACTTGAAAAACAGGCCTTTGGGCCTACGGTTGTTAGGTACTTTCGAGGCATTATTGTGGCATTGACACTTGAAAATTGTTCCGAAAATATAATTACGCATACTGAGATCAACCGTAGTAAACAAACAAAGATGGCAAGGCACAGTTCAGCAGATGGTTGATCAGTTTAGTATGAGGTAGGCTTGGTTGAAGTGAAAATGGAGAAAATAATTAGAGTGATTGTCGGAAAATTAGTTTTTCCAGCAATAACAGCGTAATGTTTATTATAATTGGCGCATATACCTTATTGGGATGATAAGCGGATGATTTGTGATGGGTTTTACTATAATTTCATAGTTTTATATCATATTTTAAATCGATTGTTTTAAGGTGATAGAATTCAGTAGAAAATGTGTGCGGCACGTTTTTCTTTTTTAAATATTTAAGAATTGTTTTATTTTCTCGATAATCACAGAAGTAGCATTCCTTGAACAGGTTATATGATTGACCTGATAAACCAATGTTTAATTTATAAATTGAGGCACTTTTGACTAACTGCCTATTTGATCAATTTCACCCCAATGATCATTACCATCTTCAAAATCAAATAACCAGCAGACGGAAAAGTGTCCATCAAACTTCGATCTACAGAACAACTCCGAAAAGTTGAATGACATTCACATTTTCGAGCTTAGCCTCTTGGCGAACGATGGTGAAGCTCTAGTGCTTGAAACCATTTTCTTCACTATCATCGCCATCGCTGACTCTTGACGTCCATCTGATAAATTTATATTTCTGCATCTCGTTCGTCACAGGAAAATCAAGGGTTAACAAGCGTAAAACGTCACCTCAAGAAAAAGTGGCTAAACCCTGACTACTCCAAATAACAGAGGATTAGAACGGGTTTCATGTGATAGATAAATTTGTGACGTTTTGGGAATGTAATGAATATGTTCATACTAACAATAGAAATCTACTTGATATGCGATTTTCTCACAATCGTAGTATGTATAACCAATGCGGCTCAAAATAGCGGTGAAAAGGTGTAAAAATTGTCGCCTCATAGTCACTAACGGCGTTGTTGAGTGAAGTAGAACAGAAACCACTTCTCATTCCTGCCAACATGCACGTTTTCGCTCTGCTGATCTTGTAGCATTACATTGACATTCTTGACAGGACGGTCATATGAGGCGTGTGCTGTGTTTATGAAATTGTTTTGCTCCTACAGTTTCTTTGTGCCGAAGGACGTCGAGTGCCTTACAGTTGACATTGTGGCAAAGTTAAGCTCTGTTAAGGCTCGGAAAACAGCCACTTCGAGCCTATTTAAACGATCAAAATGTACACATCGGAAAATATGTAGCGGTGTACATATGGCTATGATTATTGCTTTCTAGCGTATGTTTGATGTGAGATTTGAACGTTTAGATGACTGGAGTCGTTATGGTTCTGATGATGACAAGCTGACTGGTCCGCAGACATATGCGGTAGGGGATAGTGAACTAACTGGAACCTTTCTGTTTTGATTTTGGAGTCATCTAAATGTGACGAAATTAGTCGAGTCCCTTTCTCCCCTATGCAATAGAACATCCTTTGTCACGTTCTGATGAGTCACTATTAAGGCTTTTAAGGAAATGTATATTAGTTGTTGTTGAATTGCTATACATTGTCAGAAATCGATGTGAGGGCACTATAAAAAAGAAATGAAAATTACCTGCATCAATTCGCTGTTGACTTATCACCTCGAAACGTGTTAGAGATCTTCTCCATCAACGGAAGCTTTTAGTATTTAAGCTTTATCGCGATTATTTAGGGAGCAAACATTCTGCGGTAGATTGCTATGCGATGCTCAACCATTAGTGAATTGAATGCACTTGAAGCTTATTTGAGCTCGTATGTTGACCGAATAGATTATTGCATAGTTTCCGGCAAATTGTGCGTTTTCTCTCTTGCCACTCATACAAACATACACCCGCTTTCGAGATGGACCTAACCGCGTGAGTGCTTTTCATCAGCGGCCACTGGAAACTACAGGCGCTGAACGTTGGATTTCTCTGTGCGTGTCGCTAACTTCTGTCTATTTCCAAAATGGTATGATTGTGGTGAACGGGACATTCGTCATTGTCAGTATTATGGCTGAACGATAGGCCTAATTGTTATTAAATGATGAGTTGATTGCAGTGAATTGTGTACACAGGGAACGCTGCAGTGCCCCTGCTCATTGGACCCGAAAGGTATTTCCGTGGCTCATTAGCAAAATTGGTAATTATAATGATAGGCTACTACGATGCGGTGAATATGTTTTTAGGTTTCAAAGCAACCGCTGAGAGTCTAACAAGGATAGTGTTGTGAACTATAATGGCCTAATCGCTTACTGTAGGCCCATCGTACTGAAAAAGTCAAATTAACTTAACATCTGGTACGATACTTTAGTTCAAGAGCTACAATATGATGGCTTCATCTGTGAAATTCATGCCTTCTCGCCGAATCATATTTTTTTCATTACTTTGAACGAACAATGAGCGGCCACCAGGCATTTCAATGTGTTTTCGGCCAAATGAAATCAGCGGACTATGTTTGCCCATAAGAAAGATGTAGGTAGTTGTGATATTTTAACGTCGATAATTGTGGTATTTTAAGGACCAATGGTCAAGTGCACTTATTATATTAATAATCAATGATTAATGCAAATATTATTTTTTCCTTAAATCCTACTCTTACTAGGCCTTCTACAAAAGTGCTTCAGAACCTTGACCATGGTGGATTAAAAGATGGATGTCAACTAGACCTTTAGCGCTATCGTGGCCTCCCCCCTTCGTTCCCCTTTCCCAAATACATTTTTAATTCCCCCACCCAAATTTTCTCCCCCCTTCCCTTTTTATATTTTTTCTCTTGTAATTTAAGCAAAACATTTTTTTTACATTTTTTTCTTATTCTTTCTTTAATATCACCTCCCCCTTCCTTCCCCATTCTCCCACCCTATTCTCCCCATCGCACCCAGATCACCTACTCATCCACTCATTATTTCCTAGTTTTTTACTTAGACAGGTGTTCGGACCACCCTAGGGGAACAATTTTCACAGCAACACTTTTTTTTTGGCAGCTTAAAACTGTACAAAATTTATTAATTTCCAAAGTTCTTTTTTTGGTTTCTCACATGTACAACTTACATTTATAGTTTCCTCCTAATCCTTCTGCTCTTTTATTTATGTTCAGGATTTTCTTCTGCGAGTGCTCGAGTATTGCCTATAAGTGGTATCAACTGTTGTAATAAAAATAAATCAATATAAAAGGTCTACTTCACTTACTTTTATACACCGTTCTATCCGAAAGATCCCAATATTAATTTCCACAATATATTTCACGGCAAACTAGCACTACTTCATTAAATAATAGTTCAATTCAACCACTCTTCAACTTCGCTTTCAAACAAGATCTCTATTCTCTATTGTATCTTCCAATGGGTCTTGTTTACCTTTTTCCCTTTGTTCACTCACCCTTACTGATGTGCGATACCAACGTCAGTCGGATCCTCAGGTAAGTCGATGCGCAAGGTTAATATATAGGAGGTGCGCACATACCCCCTCCCGGTAATTCTGGTGAGGGTACCTCCACTCCAGACTTACTCTCCTGAATCTCAAGCACCGCCAGTTTGGTCACGGGGCGCCTGAACTCACCTTTGGCTGTACTCACCAGAGCCTGCCTGATCCTACCGTCTGCTCCTCGGTAGACTTCGACGACAATGCCACGGATCCAGTTCTTTCGAGTGGTGTCGTCCGCGATGTATACTAGGTCGCCAAGTTTCATTGGCAACGACTCCGAATGCCACTTTGTCCGCTTGTTGATGGACGGTAGATATTCGGAAAGCCATCGAGTCCACAGTTTATCAGCAAGCAACTGCGACCGCTTGTAACGGTCGCGAAGAGCCTCCGCTTCGCTCGTTGGTGGAATGGCACGTTCCATTCGGGTTGCACCGACGCCCCGGATGAAATGATTTGGCGTCAATGCCTCCTCTACACCTGGCTCCAGAGGTACGTACGTCAGGGGCCGCGAATTGAGGAGTTCCTCAGCCTCCGCAAGTGTTGTCAACAGTACTTCATCCGTCAACGTTCGTCCGTCGTCGAGCACGTTCAACGCTGTCTTGAGAGAACGAACCAACCGTTCCCAAACTCCACCCATATGAGGCGCACTAGGCGGATTGAAATTCCACCTGGTCCGAGAGTCGGTGAACACGTCTTCAACATCGACTTCTATCTGCTTCATGATCTCCTTACTAGCAGCTTGGAAGTTCGTACCGTTGTCGGAGTAGAATTCCAACGGTTTGCCTCTACGGCACACAAAACGCCGTATGGCCATCAAACAAGCTTGAGTCGTTAGGCTATGTGCGACTTCAAGATGTACGGCTCTGGTCGACATGCAGGTGAACAAGCAGACATACCTTTTCTCCGACCTCCTTCCGACAGTTACCGTGAACGGACCACAGTAGTCCACGCCAGTATGGCTGAATGGTGGCAAGTTCGGTGTAACTCGTGACCTTGGTAATGGAGCCATTCTGGGATTCGTCGGCTGGCATCTCATCACCTTACACCACACGCAGGCTTTCGCGATCCGCTTCAGTTCAGCTCGCAGATTCTGGATGTGGAAACGTTGCCGGATTTTATTGACGGCGGTCTCCATGTTACCGTGCGCAACCTGTTGATGATAGAACTCTAGCAACTTGTAAGTCACCGGATGCTTCTTCGGAAGGATGATCGGAAACCGCAGCTCGAAGGGTAGCAATGCTCCCTGCGCTATTCTTCCTTCCATGCGCAGTACGTCTTCAGAGTCCAGAAATGGGCTCAAACTGTATAGGCTGCTGGTCCTTTCGATTTGGTGCCATCTATCGCAAGGGATTTCCCGGTTCTTCGCCAATACCTTGATTTCGTCGACGAAACTCTCCGCTTGCGCTGATCTCCAGAGGTACGCTTCCGCTTTCTGATACTCCTCTCGTTTCAATGGCACCGTCTTCGCCGACTGACTTCCCTTCACGAGCTTTTTGATTTTCTCGGTTGTCGGTACCGCCTCGATCTCCAAACCTCCTCGCTTCCTTCTGCAGTTCGACATGAACCTGTACGTGCATGCTACCGTTCGCACTAAGACCTTCCATTTAGAAAAGCGCTCTGGATCCACGACTGACTCAGCCAGCGTTATGCCGTGGAAAAGAAGACACGCTCGTATCTCCTCGGACACGTTGGGTGCGATGCAATCTTGCCTCGGCCATTCCACTTCCGGCCGGTAAAGGAACTCTGGAGCACGGAACCATGGACCATCAGAGCGAAGGCAGTGCTTTTTATCCCACTTCGTCATAGCATCGGCTACGTTGCATTTAGTTGGAACCCATCGCCAATCGTCGAGCTTCGTAAGGTTGAGGATTTCACCGATCCGGAACGCAACGAACTGCTTGTAACGACGATGATCCGAGTGGATCCATGACAGCACGGTCTTTGAGTCGCTCCAGATGTACCGATGCTCGACTTCCAATGAAAGCATCTCGATGACGGAATTCACTAGCCTAGCTCCCAACACTGCCGCTTGCAGCTCCAGGCGAGGTATTGATAGATGCTGCAGCGGTGCTACTTTCGACCTCGCCATCACGAGGGAACACAGAGGGCCACTCATCGTCTGGATTCGGAGGTACGCTGCAGCACCATATGCGTTTTCACTGGCATCGACGAATACGTGGAGTTGTAAACTGCTATAGTCCACCCCACCGCTATACCCACCATGAAAATAATAACGAGGAATACGTACTGCTTCGACCTCTGGGAGGCGTGAACACCATAAATTCCACTTTTCAGCACATTCTTTACTGATTTGCTGGTCCCACTCGCATCCACTTCGCCACAAGTCTTGGATCAGCAATTTACCGAAGAACGTGAAGACGGACAGTAAGCCCAACGGATCAAAAAAGCTCATGACACAACTCATAACGATTCTCTTCGTTGGGAGCTTCTCACCGGACAGGAACGGCGCTAGATCGTCCCTCAATTTGGTGGAAAACGAGAACTCGTCGGTTGCCGGATTCCACACAATCCCCAGAACTCGCTCAGATCCAGATTCCTTATCTTCGCCGAAGTGAACGCACTGTTCTAGTTTCCGCTCACCCATGGACACCAAGAATTCTTCGGAGTTGGAAACCCAATTGCGCAGCTCGAAACCTCCCTTGGAGTGTACATACCTGACCTCTTTCCCTCGCTTCACTGCTTCCTGGATGGTGTCGGCACTGTCGAAATAGTCGTCGACGTAGTGATTTTCCACGATCGCCTTCGTTGCTTCCGGGAACTGCGTTGCGTATTCTTTCGCGTTTAGATTCTTCACGTATTGCGCTGAAGATGGCGAGCAAGTAGCGCCGAATGTCGCTACATCCATCACATACACTACTGGGGTTTTCGAAGGATCATTTCGGAACACGAATCTCAGGACCCGCTTATCTGCTTCACGCATCCTCATCTGGTGGTACATCTCCTTTATGTCTGCACCAAAGCCGATCAACCTTTCTCGAAATCTGCAGACTACCGTGGGAAGTGCGGTTAGCATATCCGGACCCTTCAGCAGCTTTGAGTTCAACGACACTCCGCTCACCTCTGCCCTGGCATCCCACACCAGTCGGTACTTCTGCTTTCGTGGATTGTATACAATGTTCAAAGGAATATACCACACCTTCCTGCGGTCGAACGCGTTCAACTCCGATGGTGTCGCAATGTGTGCGTAGCCTTTTGCTAGGTAATCGTCGATCATGCTGCGCACTTTGTCATACAGTGCAGGGTCCTTCCGCATTCGCCTTTCCATGCAGTGCAGACGCTTCAACGCCATGGGAAAACTGTCGGGAAAGCTGGGATCGTCTTCCTTCCATATTAGACCCGTCTCGAAACGATTCCCTACCCGTACGGTCGTCTTCTCCAAAATCTCCTTCGCTCTTCTGTTTTCCTCCGATTCGGGCAACAAAGCAGCGGATATACCGGACTCCTCCAGAGTGTAACTTGTCTTCAGTAGGTCGTGCAACTCTTGGTTCGACAAAGTACTGCACGAATGATGTCCAACTATCCCACCATCGGATTTCTCGCAACCCATTGGTCCATAGATGGTCCAACCAAGCTTCGACCTAACCGCTATTGGTTCTTCTGGCCGCCCTATTCTTGACTCGATCGGCGCGTACAGGTGAATATCCTTCAGCCCAATAAGAATCTGCGGGGTGGCTTGCTGAAAGTCTGTAACCGGGATCCCACGCAGATGACTGTACTGCTTCACTACCTCCGACAGTGCCAGCGTATGCTGCGGCAACTTCAAGCTCTCCACTGTATGTGCACCCTTGATGTGAAAACGATGCGCTGACCCAAGTGCGGAAATGAACAAATCCACCCTTTGAGAGTCCTTCTCGATCCGGGAAACTCCGGCAGTCCAAGTGACACGCAGCGGTTGTGTCATTCCACATAGTCCCAGTTTGCTTATTAACGGCTTCTCCACAAGCGTATACGACGACCCTTCGTCCAGAAAAGCGATCGTGTTCAAGGAAAGTTTTCCGTAGTGAAGCGTGACTGGCATCATGCGGAAGATGATGGAGGGTTTCTGTAATGCGGCATGGACGTTGCAGTTCGAACCGGCGACCGATGCTACTGAATGGAGTAGCGGATTGTGACGCTCGTTGCAGCCGTCTACGTTACATCGGAAGTTCAACTTGCATCGAACATGACCATGCTCGTTCAAACACAGCTGGCAGAGATTCCATCTCCTTACAGCTTCCCATCGGTCAGCAAGCCTGCACTTCCGGAATTTGTCGCAGTTTCGAATCCTGTGATCGATTCTTCCGCAAATCCTACACGGTGTCCTTTCTTTCGCGGCTGGGCTTTGACTCCTCTCCATTCCACTATGAGCGTGTAGGAATCCTTCGTGTTCCCGCTTTCCTTTACCTTTAGGCGGCCGTTGATCCACAATCCGAGCTGCTTCTCCAAACGACGTCACTTCGCTGGCATCCTTAACAATTTCAGATAGGAAGTCGGACAGTGTTCGCAGAGTGACTGTTTCGCACTTCCTTCGATATCGCACCCACTCCATCTGGGTTCCCGCTGGTAGCTTGTTTGTCAACTCTTGAATGAGCATCGGATTCACCAGGTGCGCGGTTAACCCCGTAGCTTCAAGGTGATCAGCCAGTTGTTGGACGACTACTCCAAAGGTGATGAAAGTCGCTAACTTCTCCGCTTTTGGTGGTGCTGCTTGGCGGATTTTCGTGAGCAACATATTAAGAAGCGCCTCCGGACGACCAAACAGCATTCGCAGTGTTTCGATTATCTTCGGGACTGCTTTGGGTAGTAGAAGTCTGCTACTCACCACATCCAATGCCTCACCTTTCAGGCATTCTTGAAGACGCGCCAAATTTTCGACGTCTGAAAACCCGCAAGCCTTAGTTGACGTTTCGTAGCTACTGATAAACAGTGGCCATTCCTCCAATTTACCCGAAAACGTAGGTAACTTCCTGGACAAGAACTGACGCGAAGATAGTTGGGCTTTCGTGGGTCCTTTTTGCCGATGTCTTCTTCTAGTGCGCTCATCTTTCTCTTCCTCGGAACTCTTCGAGCTTTCATCCTCCGTTTCAGAAATATACTTCGGTGAACTTTCTTCTTCTTCCTTTCCGAAACTCTGTTCTCCTACGCAGCTCTCGTCGGACGATCCTTCTTCTTCATATTCTTCTTCTTCAAAACCTTCACGACTGTCCGACTCGGATTCTTCTAGAACCTTATCCATTCGTCTACCGCCATTCTTTTTCTCCTTCTGCTTCGAGACTCCTGGGTGTCCAAGAGGGGTAATGTTCTTGTCGCCCTTCAAAAAACTATCCGGCAGACTTGCTGGCTTTGCAGCTGGTTTTTTCGCTGATTTTCCGACTGTCTTCGGTGTTGAGTGCTTGTGGTACGCCCCTCGGAAGTCAGCAGGATGCACTAGTGATGAATCTGCGTCGCCAAGCTTTCCTTTCCCCGACTTTTCTTTCTCAGGTACTTCTTTCCCTGGTTTCGCCTTTTCCGGATACACATCCTTCTGCTTCTTCTCTTTAGATCTTTTCCCTTCACCACCTTTAGCTCCACCAGTTCCTTCTTTCTGCTCCTTTTCACCACCAATGTCCTTGTTCCGCTTCAGCTTTAACTGTTCCAGCTTTTCCTCCATTTCCGCCCGCATATCCGCAAGCTTCTTCTGATGGGCCTCTTCTTCAGCTAATTTCCTCTCCATTTGTGCCTTCTCGAATTCCAGTTCACTTTCTCGCTTTTCTTTTTCCAGTTGTTGGCGCATCTCGAACATCTCTTGCTGCATCTCCAGTCGCTTCCGATGCAAAATCATCTCCCGTTGCAATTTCAGCTTCTGCCTCTTCTTCTCCTCTTCGAACTTTCTGAGTTCCTCTTGCAGCTCATTATCACACATGTCGCCTTTCATGCACTCGGGGCAGCTCCAAGAGATATCCCGTACTTCCTCTGTGACGCCAACACAACCGAAATGATACCATCTTTGACAATGGTCGCAAAACACCATCTCCGCCTCAGCGGAATCTGGCAGTTGGCATCCCGCGCAACTGTATCCTGACCGTTCCGGATTGGGATTTGGGTTTGGTCGGCTCATTATAAATTTTTAAGAAAATGTTCGGACCACCCTAGGGGAACAATTTTCACAGCAACACTTTTTTTTTGGCAGCTTAAAACTGTACAAAATTTATTAATTTCCAAAGTTCTTTTTTTGGTTTCTCACATGTACAACTTACATTTATAGTTTCCTCCTAATCCTTCTGCTCTTTTATTTACGTTCAGGATTTTCTTCTGCGAGTGCTCGAGTATTGCCTATAAGTGGTATCAACTGTTGTAATAAAAATAAATCAATATAAAAGGTCTACTTCACTTACTTTTATACACCGTTCTATCCGAAAGATCCCAATATTAATTTCCACAATATATTTCACGGCAAACTAGCACTACTTCATTAAATAATAGTTCAATTCAACCACTCTTCAACTTCGCTTTCAAACAAGATCTCTATTCTCTATTGTATCTTCCAATGGGTCTTGTTTACCTTTTTCCCTTTGTTCACTCACCCTTACTGATGTGCGATACCAACGTCAGTCGGATCCTCAGGTAAGTCGATGCGCAAGGTTAATATATAGGAGGTGCGCACACCATGTGAGATGCCTATGGTGTCAGCTATCACATCCACAGTCCACCGATGATCTTCTAAAACCATATCCTGTATTTTCGCTATGATTTCTGGTGTTGATGCACTTTTTGGACGTCCTGAGCGTGGATCGTCTTCAACGCTTAAACTCCAAAACCCATCAGTGAATGGTTGGAAATAAAAGAGAAGACTCCATTAATACTTTCATCATCTATGTATGGATCTCAGTAGCCAATAAACCTTCCAAAACAAAGAATTAAATCAATGCACGATATTCGGATTTTTCCATTGTTAAAAAATACACTGACACGTCAACTTCAAATGGCTTGTAAACATAACATAAATTGACAGATCGAAATGAATTTTTGAGTACGTTCTTAGATGAAAAGATGAAATATTAACATAGCGTAAAAATTTTGTTTTTCTACTGCTCCATAGACGTCTCTTTCAAAAAATTTTGACTGACCTGGTAGAATGAGTTATTTTAAATTAACGTGCAAATGATGACAATTAACTATCAGTGAGTTATCGTTATTCTGCTGATTATTCAGACGAAAAATGCGAAAAGGCGATATTTTCCTCGATGTCGACGCTACTTGGTTACAGCACAGAGAACAGACATCCAGACTCGAACTTTTTTTTTCCCAATTTACTGTGTAAATTTTTAAAAGCAAACCGTTGGAAAAACAACGCCGCCTAGTCTCCACGATATGATATGGCATGTATTGGAAACTAAACTATGTGAAAGCTGAAATGCTCAAGCTAAGTGTATAAAGCCTAGTAATTTTATTTGTCTGTAACAAATTGCACAACACTTAATATGCAGTCCTAATACATGCATTTTTTTTCTGTCAGAGTAGGTTTTTTTCCAGAAGACACACAGAAAAAAAATATGAACATTAGCAATAGTGTATTCCAAAATATCATACAAAACTAAATTGTGTAATCATATATCTCGCGTGAATTTGAGCGAATGGCCATGCACATAAATGAAACATTATACAAAGTTGAACTGTAAAGAGTTTTTCGGAAACATAGATCATTTGTCACTGCAGTTCTGCGAAGTCAAATTATTTTTACACACTCTTATGTGAAACGACTTTGACGTGTACAAACGGCGAATTTCATTTGAAACAAATCAGACGCCATGTTCGATTGTTGCTTGAGTGTTCACGGTCGTTGGATTTGAAAAATATTTACGGTCCCAAACAACTGACCATTTGTTTACCAGTACACGGCTAACAGGCACGAAAAATCATTCTCTATAATATAATAAACAAATAAAAATAAAGGGATGTTCTTTATCAGTAATAGACAAAGCGGTAAGAGGATTTGCAGACATACGCTCTACGAAGGCTCAATTAAGTTACCCGTACAAATCGACATTACCATTAGCTCAAAGATGAAAAGCTTTGTTTGCACTGTGTGCTGATCCAGAACCTCCCTTTATTTCTATTTATGCGTTGGTTTGAATGAACTTTACATATTCAACTCTTCCTCAACACAGAAACAAAAGCGTTCACGAAAATGAAAACGGACCGTGAACTAGTTCACGTTTTCAGGATTTTTACCTAAAAACGTGATTTAGTTCATGATTACGTGATTCAGTTCACGGTGTATTTTTGCTTGTTCTCGAAATCATGACTGCAGTTCATGGATCCGGGCGGGTTTTTTTCCGTGAAAAGAGTATGCATAACATTACACGACGGTATAAAATTCAGCTACGACCTGTAAAGTTACTGTGAAATTAAAGTGAGTCATGTAATATTAGGTTCTCACATAATTTTACATCATTTATCGCGTTCCCTATATGTACAAAACTTTTTTGTTGGCAACGTTGTACATGTTTATTTTTATCTGTGCAGAACCACTTATACATTTAGTGCATTCAGAACTTGAAAGGTTAGCTCGTACTATCATGACCCAGAGTATGCAAAACAGAATGGTGGCTTACTGATGCAGACTACCTCAGGATATATTTGACAATGTTAAGAACTTATTACCTCCCGAAAATTCAATTATTGGGGAATAAATAATTACTGAGTTGACTAAATTGAAGGACATTAATACGCGCAGTTCTTACATAAAGCCAAAAAACGTTATATCGCTTCTTGTAAGCATATACTGAATAAATCAGGAATTCAAAATGCCTTCTTTTAGCATTGTCGACGCATAAGCCCATCGAATCGAAAATCTATCCGTAGTTCTAACGATATTCTACAGCTCCAGAAGTCACTTCCGTTAGAAATCAAAACGGACTTACTAATGGATGAGTGGAACTTGCTCAAATGTAAAATGGATATGCAATACAGATCAAAAAGAAGAATTAAGGACTATTGGAATCAGTTCTTTAGCATGAAGACAACTAGGGGTGAAAATAAATATTCGTTGGTATCGGTCGTGGTAATGGCAGCTATGACGGCAACACATGGAAATACTGATGTCGAGCGAAGATTTTCGACCTCGGCAAGGATCTTCACCGAGGATCGATGATCAATAAGTAAGAGAACATTAAATACTGGTACCTGACTGGTAGAAATATGTCTGTGAAGATCTCAGATTATGCCTCGTTTAGCTTCTTAGTAACATCCGGCTTTCCGCAAGGCAGTACTGTTATATATTAAAGACGTGAACTTTGTCCTCAGATTCCTGAAATTATCCTATGCGGACGACCTAAAGCTGTACTACATCGATGATGTACCGGATAATCGTCTGGATCTCCGGGTCTACCTGGAACTCCACCTCGATCTGCTCCACTCGCTCATCTGGAATCGGGATGTACTCAACAGAGTTGATTTGCTCTATCTTGTATATGTCGTAGATCTTCCGACTCGTGCTGTCATCTTCAGACGTTGTAGCTCGAGACAACATATCAGCTATCACGGCTTCCTTGCCAGGAGTGAAACGACGCGTAATCCGGTATTGTTGCAAACCTAGCAGCATTCGTTGAATCCGGAGAGGAGCTTTTGTTTTTTGGCTTTGACCAAAGTCTACGCTCCATACAAAATTTCAAAATAATGTATGGAGAAAAGTCTACGAGGGGGAGGGGGGGGTCTGAGATTTTCAAAAATGAGTCTACGTGGTTTATGAACCGGCCCTATTGGATTGAGTGATTTCCACTTGCTGACTATAGGCATTGTCCCAGTAAGGTATTATAGAACGAATAAAGTTTTTAGCCTTACTGGGAGAGTTCAACCATACATCTGAGGGTTGTATTAAACCTTTATCAAAAAAAATTCTCCTCTTATGAAACAGTGCTTCACAGGGGCATAATAAGTGTTCTGAGTATCTAGGTTGCAGAAGCGGCATGTGTCATCTTTCATTTTTCCTAGATGTTTTAAATAATATTTACTTGGGCAGTGGCCCGTTATTAGGCCGCTGTAAGTACATAAATCTTTTTTGGTTAAACTTAAAAGTCTTTGAGTTATTTTTTATTTTGTTATAAATCTTTTACATTGTCGAGCGGTTGTATTATTTTTCCAGACGTCCTCTATCATTGATTGTTTTGCCAGTTCTTTAATTCCTGTTTGAGTGTACACTCTGAGACCCCACAAAATGGTTCAGACCCTAGGAATGGTTTCGATGAACCACATCTTGCTAATAAATCTGCTTTTTCATTACCTTCGACTCCACAGTGCCCGGGTACCCAATGTAGATTCACTGTACTATTTTTAGCCACCCGCTGTAGCAATTGGATACATTCCCATACAAATTTTGAAGTCAGTACAACTGACTTTACTGCTTTTAAGGCAGCTTGACTGCCAGAAAAAATACATATATTTGCACGTCTATAATTACGCTGTAAGCAAATCGTAGCACATTCAATAATTGCCTGTATTTCTGCTTGAAAGACAGTTGGCCATTTACCCATAGATATTGATATACTGACTCCAGGGCCCGTTACCCCTGCCCCAACCCTGTTGTTTAATTTGGAACCATCAGTGTAAAAAAATCACCGAACCTGGTTCAATATTAGGTCCCCCGGATTCCCATTCAATGCGGTTTGGCTAGGTCACTTTAAATAGTCGTTCAAAATTATATTGCATATTCATCCAATCTCCATGAGTTAATAATGGATTAATGTTAAATTCCTTAAGAATACTGAGATGACCACTAAGGTCTTCGACAAAAAACTGTTTTGTTTTTTTTAACCGTAGTGCGTTTTTCTCAGCTTCCAATTGCACAAATAGAGGTAAGGGAAGAAGATATAAAACTGTATCAAGTGCTTTAGAAGGCGTACTACGAATTGCTCCTGAGATAGAGATTGTAGCTAGTCTTTGCAGCTTTTCCAACTTTGTCTGAGCATGCTTAACTTTAGTTTTTGGCCACCAAACTAATGATGCATATGTTATTCTGGGTCTTATTATAGTCCTATAGATCCAATGAATCATTTAAGGTTTCAGTCCCCATTTTTTCCCAAATGTTTTCTTACTTAGCCATAAGGCAGTTGTAGCCTTGCTTATAATTTGATCTAAATGTAAGTTCCAATAATGTTTGCTATAAGTCTGCATAACATTAGCGAATCGGCTGGAAAACAGTTGTGTTTGACGCGGTTTTTAAGTGTTCCAAGTGTTTAGTCAAAGTTTTTAGAGTGCTTTTGTGTAGCATATGCGTTGCAAATAACTTTTAAAATTGATTTGAAATTGTGAATACGTACAAAAAGCTCGTTCGACGGGCTTTTTATGTTGTACGGGCTGGATTAGTATTCCTCGTTCAGCGATCGTGGACGCCGAACGATTTGATTTGAGCGATTTGGTGAACGTCGTCTGCAAGAACGCCAGACTCGTGCGCCCTGCAAAGGCCCGCCTGATCAGGTAGCTAAACGGAGGAGAGTGAAGTTCACTCGAATAACTAGCGAAGTTATTCCGACGGTCACCAATAATCCGTCGTGTTTCCACCCTACGTTACAATCCTTGTGGAACAGATACCGAGAGCGCGGTTTCAGTGATCCGTTGTCAAGTGTCAGACACTGAACCGGACCTTACCCAAAATATATAGTAGTCTTCCTTAACCCCACTCGGTCATAGCGGAAAGGTACGCGAAGCCGGGTCGCTTGGGAAAGGGGACTCCTATATTGAAGGAGACGGTCAATTCCGGACGTTCTCGACAAGATATAAATCGGAAGCCTTCCGTCTAGCCGCCACTTTCTCCGCAACTCTAGTTTCGGCCATATTGCGCACGGGTCTAGGTACACCGCGACACGCCATATGTGTGGTCAAGCGTCGCCATTTCGGAACCGTCGCCATTCCTGAACCGCCATCACCGCTCCAAATTATCGTCGCTTCGTTCCGTCATCATCATTGCTTCGTTTGTCACCGCCATCACCGTCATCAGAAAAAACCTGCGCAGCTTTGTCCGTACAAAGTTTTCATGGCCATGATTAGTTAGACAATTTGTAGGTTTAGAGCAAGTTCTGTCCAACACGAGTGAAGCTTGTAAATAGATGTTAAATAGATTGAGATTGGAGTTTGTTGTTTAGTTTCCGTTTTTTTATTTACGTTTCGTCCTCTAGCTGGCTCATCATTTGCACTATTGCGTTCATCTATTCAAATCAGGCACATCCGTTTGAAAACAGGTTCGTTGGTTGGTTCTGGCTTTAAAGTCTAAAGAGACTACGGAAATTATATTACTTGAATGGATTGGTGGAATTTTCGTTAATTTTATCGGCAAAAGGTGTTCATTTGAGGTTACAGCAGCATATGTGCGTTTGAAGTAGGGTTTTCCTAAAGTACCGTTCGGGTGGTTCCTCTGAGAAACCTGTTTCAAAATTAGTCGGGCATATTCAACACGACCGGTGGTCTCCCTTAATGGGAGTGGCGCTTAAGCCATCGCGTTTGACTGAGATTCAGCACCCTTTCCCCGCGCGGTTACATTGGGACTGTAAGAATTGCCCCCAGATATTTGACCTTTTGAGAGAGGACTATTTGAGTTCCTTTCAAGTGCAGATCTGGGATAGTATATTTCCTTCTATGTGTAAATGGAATAATAGTAGCCTTGTGAGGGTTTATGGACAACCCCTCATCTTTACACCATGCTATAGCTAAATTGAGAGCATATTGTAATCTATCTCTGATAACATGTTCATATTTCCCACGAACTATAATTACTATGTCATCGGCAAAACCAATTATTTCAAATCCTTGCGTTTCGAGATGTGATAGTAGTTCATCAACTACCAGTGACCACAGCAGAGGTGAGAGAACCCCTCCTTGTGGGCAACCCTTCACAGTCCTTACCGTGAGTAGTTAGTCAGGTACGTGATAATACCCAGGAATCACTGGAGTGCTGGAAGATTCTGAAGTGCATTTATATCTAGTATACTGTTAATCTTGTCGGGATCGGCCTACACCGAAGGATGCTAGTACATGACCGAAAAACTTCACTTTCTCGAGGCAAAGTTTGATCTTTTCACTGTTCAGCTTCAAATTGTATCGCTTCATTCGAATTAACAGCTGCTCGAAAATCCGGTTGTGGTCGATCATCGCCTTCTCGACCATATCGCCATTTCCGAAAACCAAAATGTCATCCGCTAGTGCTCGAACACCTCGTAGACCATGCAAGGCTTCGTTGAGCTTCTTCTGTAAAACTTCAGGCGCTGGCGAAATACGGAATGGCATTCGGAGCCATCGATAGCACCCAAACGGTGTCCAAAAGGTGGACAGCTTGGAACTTGCTTCATCCAATCCGATTTGCCAGAATCCACATTTGGTGCCGACTGTCGTGAAACCCTTTGCCTTCGATAATTCGGGGAGAAACTCGTCCACAGTCAGCATTTTGTAGTGGGGACGTTGCAACGCTTGGTTGAGAACTATTTGGTCAATGCAGACCCGAAATTTGCAGTTCGTTCCTCAAGGTCACGGGGATCCGGCGTGGTTGCTGTGCCACCGGATTTACGATGGGATCCACCTCGATCGAGATGAACGTCGCCGTCCATTGAACACTTCCGGGTTTTTGTCGATGATTTGCTTTGCTGTTGCTGTTTGTTCCCTCGCGACGGAAATCTATATTTCTGCCAACTATTACTAGAATCATCCTAAGTATCTTGCCGTTGGCCATTAATAGCGACGAGTTTAATAAACTACTATACGGATTGAATACAGCACATGATGGCGTCCTGCTGGCCAATCAAACCGAAAATATAAATTAATTTCTAACGGCTATCATAACCATCGTCCTTTTTAGGACGACCAATTAAATTTTACAATAAAAGAGTTTGTGTTGAAGTGAAATTTTCGTGATTTATGCTAAACAACCTTTGCATATTATCAAGAATAGTACATTTTGGATTGTTTGAGGCACTCAGTTAAAAGTGGTAAATTCTACCGGGATTTTTCATTAAACCTGAACTGAATTTTTTTTGTCATTAAACTGAACTGAAAAAGCAAGGTTCGTAGAAAATTTCAGAAGAAGGGACGCGTCAAAGCAAAACATTAAAAACATTTTAATATTAACCAACCATATGCGTTATGATATGTATAAAATAAGGAGTGTATCGAATATAAGCTATCCACATACATTTGCGTTGTACGCATGTATTTGTGATGGTTTTTTATGCTCTGAACACTGCATGCTGTGCGTTTGACTTTCAGCTTTCTTTTGTTTACTTGTTTGTGCGGTTCAAATTCTGCGTTTTCAAAATGTCGCGTATTGAAATGGAAGTGAAAATTAAGGTTCTGGACACATGGCTAAGTGAGAAGGGTATTACTATGCGAAAATTGGCGAAGCGGTTTGGAATTCATCATGCGAGTGTTAAAACCATCATTAATAAGTTTGGGGAACACTATTCTTTGGATGAGCTACCAGGAAGAGGCAGAAAACCAGGTTCTTCCAACCCGAAACTGGAGCAGAAAGTGGTATCTCTAATCATGAAGAACAAATCAATGTCAATACGTGATTTGGCCAAAAAAGCAGGAACGAGTGTCGGAATGATCCAGCGTATCAAGAGGCGAAACCACCTGAAGACCTACAAGAAGCAGAAAATCTCAGAACAAAGTGCAGAACAGAAGAAGCGAGCAGCAACAAGGGCCCGGAAATTGTATTCGCGTCTTTTGCAGCATCCGGATGCATGCGTTTTGATGGACGATGAGACCTATGTAAAGGAGGACTCAAAAACCCTTCCAGGTCCACAATACTTTACTGCCGTCGTTGGGGAGGATGTGAGCGATGCGGACAGGTCGATTCAAGTGGAGAAATTCGGTCGAAAGGTACTGGTATGGCAAGCAATATGTTCCTGTGGTTTGAAGTCAACCATTTTTTACACTACCGGAACTATAAATGCGGAAATCTATCGATCTGAGTGTCTCCAGAAGAGATTGTTGCCTTTGTATAAGAAGCATAGTACACCTCCACTGTTTTGGCCGGATTTAGCGTCGGCTCACTATGCCAAAACCACTCTCAATTGGCTTGCGGAAAAGGGTATACATTTCGTTGAGAAAAATATCAATCCACCAAATTGCCCTCAGCTTCGACCCATCGAACGTCGGCAAGTTCCGCCTGGGTGTTCCGGAAGAAGAAGGTCGATAAATTTTCCAATATGTACTAGGTGTGGTTTTCTGTGGGTGTGGCGAATTCAGCAAGCCGAACATAACAGCCGTACATACATATAAAGAAGAATGCCTCCAGAAGCGCTTGCTGCCTTTCCTCCGATACCACGAAGGTGACACTCTGTTTTGGCCGCATATGGCATCGTGCCATTACGCGAAACCGGTGATAGAGTGGTACGAAGCTTGTGCTGAAGAAGGCAAATCCGCCAAACTCGTCAGAACTTCGCCCAATAGAAACATTCCGGAAAACATGGAAGGTCTTTAAAAATGACAGTGATTAGTTGAAAGAGTGGAATAAAGTATGTAAGAAAGATGGACGCAGGTGTTGCATAGGAGTTGATGGGTAGCGTTAAGTCCAAGATGCGAGCATGTGTCCTAGGAGAGGAGTTTTAATAAATCAACTTTGCAAAAACATAGCTGATATGTGTTTATTTTTTCATTTATTATATAAGTTTCAAAAATATTCGACATAAAATGAATTTTTGGTGATCATGTTGTTGAATTTTTGGTGAACTTAAAAAAAAATTTTTTTCGAGTAAAATCTCTAATTTACTTTTTGGGAATATGACAAGGTAAGGTAAGGCCATCCGGAACATGAAAAGATGTGCGAAATGGGCGTTCGATTTTACCAAAATTGAACATGCCTTTGGACACTAATGGGTGTTCAATATAAGTGAAAAAAATTTCAGTGATATAGTAAAAAAAAAAAATTTTTCATGGTATACTGATATTTTTTTATTAAAAACATAATATTTATTCTTAAAAAAGAACTGAATGAATATAGGAGAAGGGGCCCTGGTCAGCCATACGACGCAACTTAGTCGCGATGCTCTCACAAGAGCGCTGGACAGCAATGACGTCCTTCTTCCGGATACAATCCTGGATCCTCGTGGTCAATTGCTTCGTTTCCTTGGCCCGCCAATTATTTTTGTACACTAGGGCACTGAGGGAGCCGAAAAAATCCTCAATGGGACGCCACTGAGGTAAGTTGGTCAGGTTCTTTTCTTTCGGCACGTATGGTATCTTTTTCTGCTCAAGATACTCCAGCGTCTTCTTGGCGTAATGGGAAGACGCCTTGTCCGGTCTGAAAACGTACTTCCCATCCACATGATGCTCCTGTAAGGCAGAAAAATTTACTCAAGACACTCCTCCTGGTACACTTGTTGATTGATGGGCAGACCGGCTCGTCTTGAACCACGGCTTTGAAATCCCTCTGCCCGATATGGCAATGTATAGCATAACTTTTTTTTTCAAATTTATGCTTAAACTTATATTTTACTTCCGGGGGTGTGGCCGACTTGTCGCTGGAATAGTAGCTGTCATTTCCTGGAATGTGGGTCTTCGAGAGCGGAAAGTAAATTTCGTCGTTCAGCACGAACGACGTCCTGCGGTAGTTCTTCGTCATCCACCGGCACCGCGATTTCACGGTCGCTATCTGCTCGTCCGTGTACTCGGGGGGACCGAGTCTTCTTCCGACAGATGATGTCCTCCATCTTGAGGGTTCGGTGAATCAAGGTATGGGAGCAGTGATATTTTAGGCCGGCGTCACGCAACTCGTTCCGTCCTTGTTGTCGAACAGCTTTTTCAACGCTTCCTTCTTCTTCTTCGTCATTATCGTCACCGGACGGCCGCTACCGGCCTTCCACTCCACGCTCAGGGATGCCAGGATACGGTAAACTGTGCTCACGGGCACGTTTTCGTCTCGAAAGTGGCCTACCGTAAACTTTTTTCCATGATGACCATTTCGTTTCGTAAAACCGTATAACACGCTCGCGGAGTGCTTGCTGTTTCGACGCCATCTTCGATTGAACTGACAGCACCCGAGCAAAAAGAAACATGCCACCCATTTCTAGGGAGTCCAGAAAGCAATTCTCTTGGAGAGAAAAAATTTACACTCTTTACTTTAGTTACAGAAAGATATTGAAATCATTCTCATTTTTTATCGAACATCCGTTAATGTGTTTTTTGGCGCAGTATGTTTTTGTCATCAAAACGATTTCACGTGAAGTCACACTTCGACGATCGTTTTCATAGAAGTGCTGATATCGTTTTAAGCCCAATGTATAAGTAGTACAAACAAAATAGAGCATCCATTTTCATATTTATCTCGCTATTTTTGTTAATCCTAGATTGAATCAAGAGATAAAAGTACAAATATAAATGTTACTTACGTTTAATTACAAAAACACACATAAAAAATAACCCACTCGCACGTCGATCCTTGGTTTTCTATTTGGACGTATTTTTTGTTTTTTAACCGTTGTGTGGCCGAATGGGTACCCGGGTACATTTTCGGATTTCAATTCACGATATTTAAATGGTTTTTCATTGTACAAGATTTTAACTCGGTTAGATCCAAGAAAATGACGGTCAAAATCGATTGCCCAATTTTCCGGAATTTTCCAGCAAGCAGGGGTGAAATGAGGGGCTCTTACTTTTTTTAACTACGTAGATGGCCGGATGGGTACCCGGGTACCCACGAAACTGAAATGCTTATATCTCAGGTGATTTTAGGCTGATTTGAACAATTTTGGAATCAATTGATTCAAAATTTATTCTTCTATCAAGCTGTTATCAGAATGGATCGATCCGGTCATTTTGATTTCCGAAAAATCCGGATTTCCATGGACATGTCTTGATTTGATGAACTGATCGTGGAATTCGGTAAATAATCAGCAATGTTGGTATCAAACTTCATGAAATTTCAACAGCAGGTTGGATTTTACTATCTTCGGTCTATCAGACGTGTGAACATCCTAGTGGCCATTCCGGAACAGGTTCCCCGCGGGGCCATGGGTGGTCATAAACATTTTTCATTGAAATCCCAGCAATATGGACATCAAACTTTTTGAAATTTCATCAGCAGATTGAATGTTACTATCTTGGGTCCATCAGACGTGTAAACATCCTAGTGGCCATTGCGGAACAGGTTCCCGGGGGGCCATGGGTGGTCATACACAATTTTCCATGGAACCCCAACAATATGGGTATCAAACTTCTTGAAATTTCATCAGCAGGTTGATTTTTATTGTCCTGGGTCCATCAGACGTGTAAACATCCTAGTGGCCATTGCGAAACAGGTTCCCCGCGGGGCCATGGGTGGTCATAATCATTTTTTCATGGAACCCCAACAATATGGGTATCAAAGTTGAATTTACCTTGTGTCCATCAGACGTGTAATCATGCTAGTGGTCATTCAGGAACTGGTTCCCCGTCGGCCATGGAATATATAGAAATTCAACCTGCTGATGAAATTTCAAGAAGATTGATGCCCATATTGTTGGGCTTCCATGGAAAAATGTTTATGACCACCTATGGCCCCGCGGGGAACCAGTTCCGGAATGGCCACTAGGATGTTTACACGTCTGATGGACCGAAGATAGTAAAATTCAACCTGATGATGAAATTTGAAGAAGTTTGATACCCATATTGCTGATTATTTACCGAAATCCACGATCAGTACTATCGTATAAAGACATGTCCTTGAAAATCCGGGTTTCCCGGAAACCAGAATGACCAGATCGATCCATTCCGATAATAGAAAAGGAAATTTCGATTCGATGGAGCCCAGAATTGTTCAAATCGGCCTAAAATGACCTGAGATATAAGCATTTCAGTTTCGTGGGTACCCGGGTACCCATCCGGCCATCGACGGGTGTTTTTTTTTCGGTCACACAACGGTTAATTAGATTATTTTCCGTCGACCTCACGTGGTAGCAACCACCGACGCCAGAAAGACGACTCCATCACCTGGACCCTACATATTGGACTCACCAAACACATGATAAACCGAGACCAACGGCTTTGCTTCTGTTTCAAAGGAAGACGTGACCAGAGATTTTTCGCCTCAGAAATGTCTGAGATTGAACCCAGACCCACTGGGGTGCCAAGAAGTAGTCACGCTTACCACTACACCACCGGCGCTGGCAATTCGGACGTATTGCGAGCAACTCGTTTATATGCTCAACAATTCTAAACGCACTAATTTTAACACAATAAAATTTTACTAAAACATAAATCCTCAATCAGAAAACTGTGCACTGAAATGCATATAATTCTGATGCTTTTAAATACCAGCACATCCCGAATGCAAATATTTCACGGAAAAATAGTAAATCATCGATTCAAATTGACGACCAGATGTAGAGCAGCTAGCTTAATTCTAAAACAACATACTGAGTAATGCCCAGAGCGGAGTATGTAATAGGCTTTGAATCAAAGGTTGGAAATGTGGGAAAGTCACAACAGAAGACGTGATTAAATTATATTGATGATCCCTTGCCGGTCGTAGCTCAAATCAATTCCATGCGGTACCAGCGTTTGTGGGATTTATGTCAATTTAGCATTGCATCACAGCTGTGCTGAAACGTTTTTGATGGTCTCCGAGTGACCAGAAGGCTTTCATCGTTGAATGACATTGCATTCAATATTGCTGTTGTGTGATACTTAGCCCGCTGGAATAATAGTGATTATATGTTCTGATGGTTGAATCAGGATTACACTTTTCCAGTATAGTGAAATCACGTAACGGGATTCGTTCGTGCTTGAGCAAATATAGGCAGCAGCCTCAACAAGGAGTATTCAATTCAATAGGCCGACAATGTACTGAGGTATTGACACGACATTGGTGTTGTTTGTTAATGGAATTAAGTTTCCTTACAAAAAGAATCTCGTACTCTATGGCAATTTTTTGTGCCGGAATAATGTATAATAACAAACTCACACAATTTCAAAAAGAAATTAACACTCGTGGTTTGACACATCTTAATCTCAATCTTAGATGGGTGAAAGACATTATCCTAGCAAAACCATTTTTGGACAATAAAAAGAAAATTTTGTTGCAGTTGTTGCTGCATCTTGTCGTGACTGGAGAGGTGTCCAGCCTCGGTCGCGGCTACATGAACCGGCGATATTGCTTTCTCTTCATCCGATGTATCTGCTTGTCCGCTACCTGCAAAATTCGTCACGTGAATGGCGATACCAACTGACGTAGCTTTATTTCCTGTTTGCTGTGATGCTTTTTCGTCTTTCCTCACGGAAATTTGATTTGACTTGAATTATGTCTAAGAAATATTTACTCAATAAATAACATCATGATGCATTCAATCTCAAATTCAAACACATATTTGTTTTCAATATCATGCTTATCCCTCATCAAATACATCCACCACATTCCTTCCCTCTTCTACTCTTCATTATTTTAATCACCCCTTCGGTGACCACTTTTATTTTTTAAAGGATGACTGGCAAAAATTTCAAAACTGATATCGTTATGAAATGCAATATTCACATGAGTCATATTTTTTAAACATAAATTTTAATAAGACTTAGTTTCTCACTTCCACGCATTATTGAAATCTTAATAGATTAATCTGGTCAATTTAAAATGCATAAAGATTTTAAATATTTGGCCATATACACCCTACGGGGCTTTACCAGCCGCTCAAATTGAAGCATATCGACAGTTTTTAATTGAAGGTTTTCTTTGCCTTTTCAAATCATTGAATCGCATAATACGTGGCAAAAAAAAGTCGAACTCATTTCCCCCGCATAAAAAAAAAAAACATTCGAAGCCTGACTGAAAAAATCTTTGGTATTAATAATTCTTTGCAATTAAATCATTTTTAAAAAATATCATGCTTATTATATTTCTATCTTTATTTTGACCGTGCCTCTGATTCAATATCATCGCTATTTTTCACAAACGCATTTTATTCTGAAACGGATTTTTTTTTGCACCTCAAGTTTTACTTACTCATCCACTTCAACAGCAAAATGAGCTACCATTTCTCACCTGTATATTAACATCTCTAGAAAACTTCCCTACGATTCCAAGATTGTTTGTTGTTTTTTTCAACATCTATATATTTATAAAACCAGAGTATATCATCGTCTTTTGGATTCATTCTTTGACATAAATACTCATGTGCCTATAGGTCCATTTGAATTTTGATTCTATATTAGAATTTCTTGAAGCTTAGTAACATTACATCTAATATTATCTAATATAGTCTTTGTTGATGTCAACATTCATGCATCTAGTTTTCCCTGGAAATATATGACATTTGATATCTTGATACTCTACGGGGTATAAGCCTTATAATCCATTCCGTAAATACCGTTCATACAAATACCATTACCGAATTTAAACATTACTATCACAACCATTTATTTCAAACAGATTTCACGACTGAAACTGGATATCGTTACTGACAATATAATGGTGTGAAAAATATAATCACTTGCTCACTGATCAAAATAGTTCCTCCAAAAACTGGCAAGACAAAATAATAAATCATTCAAATATAAGTTTGATCTATCGAAGACCGTAGAACGTTAAAGCTGGTAAAAGCTGTAAAAAAGAGAACGAAAACAACAACATACAGTATACGATGATTATCCTAAGCACAATCGTTGTATTTTAAGGTAGTTCTCATCAGGATCAGTCCACTGATTTGTCTTTTTAAAATTTGAATACCTTAACAAATTGTTCATCAAGTTTGACCTAACTGAGACTCCTTGCACGGGGAACATGCAGCATTCCTTTTCGTTTGTGAACAGGTTTTTCTTGCCTCGATTGTAAATTTTGGGTCTCACTTTATAATTGGGTCACCATTAAAAATAAAAAATCCGGGGGGGTGGTTTATAAAAAATTGTAAAAAAATAATAAAAAAAAAAAAATTACAAAACAAATAAAAACAATAAGAAAAAATTCCACAAAAAAAACAATTTGAAAAAAAAATGTTTTTACTCGCTTTATCATATCAATAATTTCACCAACTTAATCTATATCATTGTTAATAGCTTCAATAAATAGCTTCACTATCTACACTGATAGGCAAAATAAAGTGCCCGCCTCATCGTTTTTTCAATTTCTCTCATTTACTTGGTTCAAATTAAAGTAAACACACTGTATTTTTTTATTATCTTATTTTTTATATTCTTTTTAAGTTTCACTTATGGAATACTGAAAAAAGGAGTTTTACTCAAAGAAAAATAAATCAATTTGTGTTGAAAAAAAAAAACAGTGACAAAATAAAGTGCCCACTTCATTTAGGCTACAGAAAACATAAATCAAAGTAAAATTAAAGCATTTCAATAATTGATGTGTCCTCCTTTGGCCTTCAGGACCTCCTGCAGGCGATTCGACATGCACTCGACCAGGTTCTTTAGGTGCTGTGGATCTAGCTCTTCCCAGGCGCGCTCCAGAGCTTCAAAATAGTTATTTTTATTGGTAACACCAGTTTTGTCAACCCTGGCATCGAGAATCGCCCACAAATTCTCGATGGGATTGAGGTCCGGGCTTTGTGGAGGCCATTCCAGCGGTTTGATCCGACAAGACCGGAAGAAAGACTTGGTCTTCTTGGCAGTATGCTTCGGGTCGTTGTCCTGCTGGAATACGAACTTCTCTTCAAGGCCCGTCTGGATCAGCGAAACCTCCAGATTTTCTCGCAGGATGTTGATGTAAGAATCTGCCGTCATTATCCCGTCGATTTTCACAATGCTTCCCACTCCACCCCACGAAAAACACCTCCAGACCATCACATTTCCTCCTCCATGCTTCATCGTGCTTTGGATGTGGCGCTTCTGAAGCTCCTCTCCCGATCTGCACCAAACACGAACCCGCCGCCTTCTGTTAAACAGCTCGAATTTTGATTCGTCCGTCCAGAGAACCGTTTTCCAGAACTCTAGGGGCTTATCAGCATGCTCCTTAGCAAACTTAAGCCGTTTGGCTTTGTTTGCCTTGCTGATAAATGGGCGCTTCCGGGCAAGTTTGCTATTCAACCCCTGTGCTACGAGACGGCGACGAATAGTTCGACGGGAAACTGATAACTGAAGGGTTTCCTGGATCTCGCGGACAGTTACCTTCGGGTTCTTCTTGACTTCGCGCATGATCTTGGTGTCCGTTCTCGCATCCGTTTTCCGCTTCCTGCCTCTGCCAGGGCGATCCACCACTGATCCAATCGTTTTAAGCTTCAGAAGAATTTTTTCCAACCGCTGTCTTACTGATACTGTACTTCTTAGCGACAGCCCGGTGCGATTCACCGTTTTGCACATCACGAACAACCAATTTTCGGATACACAAGGGAACTGCTTTCGAAAGCACTGCTTTCTCCATTTTTTTTTTCAATTGAATCAAATGCGATCACGTATACAAATGCACCAGGTTGAGCTGTTTGCTTAAAAACATGTCAAAATATCAAAACATAAACAATCAAGGGGTCTTCCAATGAAAACTTATCGAAAACGTATCGATTTTTGAAGTGGGCACTTTATTTTGTCACTGTTTTTTTCAACACAAATTGATTTTTTTTTCTTTAAGTGAAACTCCTTTTTTTTCAGTATTCCATAAGTGAAACTTAAAAAGAATATAAAAAATAAGATAATAAAAAAAATACAGTGTGTTTACTTTAATTTAAACCAAGTAAATGAGAGAAATTGAAAAAAACGAAGAGGTGGGCACTTTATTTCGCCTATCAGTGTACCATCTTCAAATTTAATACCCTTTTTTTTTTTTTTCCCCCCCCCCCCCCTCCCTCCATCATTTCTTTTCTCCCCCCCCCCCCCCCCCACCATTTTTTTTTTTTTCCCCCCCCCCCCCCCCCCCCCCATTTTTCCCCCCCCCCCCCCCGCCGTCTTTTCTTTTTACTTCCCACCACACCTACCTCCCCCCCCCCCCCCCCCCTTTTTCCCCTTCCCACCCCAAACACACTTTTTTTTTTTTTTTTTTGTGATGTTATTTTCCTCTTTCCTCACGGTAATTGGATTTGACTCGAAATATGTGTAGGAAATATTTACTCAATAAATAACATCATGATGCATTCAAATTCGAATTCAAACACATATTTGTTTTCAATATCATGCTTGGTCCTCATCAAATACATCCTCCCCTCATCTGTTGCAGTGAACTACATTAATTTGCATTGTACTCCATATTTTTACAGGAAATCGTGAATCACATCACAATTCATCTTCTTATCTTCCAAGTGTGCACGCATCTCTAAACAGAAGAATGAAAAACTTGCTGCATCTCAGATAGGGTCGAGTTCCTTGCAGAAAGCTTGAAAGTTAAAAAAAAAACTAACATTTGAATGTAATAGTAGATACGGAAACAATCCTTTGCAAATTCATCTTACTTGAAAACAAAGGTTTAATGTGCTACAAAATTACCCTGGGATCAGGTTTTCTACCCCGTCTAGGGGAATCTTCGGAAGAGTACTCTACATCCAATGCTGTTTAAACTTCTCCGACGTTCACATTTTCTTCTTTATCCGGTCTTATGATTGAAAGACCACTGACGGTGCACCATTTAGGCACAATCCGTTTTCTTTATTCGGGAGAATGACCACTAATGTTCAAACATATTAAATGTTATCAACACGGCGCAGCCAACAGGACGCATTTCGTTGAATACTGCTCACAATTTGAATTTACGGTTAATCGTTAGTGTATTTATAATTATCAGAACAGTCTCTATCTTGTTTCGAAATGACCAGCAGGAAGACAATCAACAAAAAGAAGACCACCGGACAAACCGCAGAAAAAAAACAGAACAAACGGAGGAAGCAAACCAGAAGAAAAAAAAATCACGGGGCCAAAAAAGAGACTGGCACCTTTGTCTATTAACTATTGACTTTGAATTCGTAAACAGATTCTCAACAATCTATAATGGAGAAAAATAATGTTCTCCAGCTGGCCAATCATATCAACACAACCAACACAGGCAAAACAATTCGGATTGCCCGAACGTTCAGCTGTTAAGACGGTAAACTTTTACAGATTCTGTAAAAAAATCTAAGTGTGTAGTAAACAGGTAACTGACTTTATCATTAACTATTGACTTTGAATTCGCAAACAGATCTTCAACAATCTATTATGCAGAAAGATATGGTAGAGCTTGTGCACCCTTTCTGGCGACACGAGTATTGGAGCAATTGTGCATGGACGAACATTTAAATAATGAAGATTTAAATACGTCTTTTGATTGTTTCAAATGCATAATCAAGGATGGAGAAGATAAAGAATAGAGAAGGCAGCTTGCAATCCAGGATCACGAGTTCATGTCTGGGATCGAGAAAAGTTAAATTTGGGTACTGTATTTAAAAAAATTGCTTCAAACACATGAAGATATATAAATACCACAAATAATAAATTACCTATAATAACGACTACTAAGAATAAATAATAAAAGCAAAAAAACGTTCTTTCAAAGTTTACTCCATACATTTTGGTGTCATTAACAACGTAAGATAAAGTTCTTGAATATACTATTTTGTAAACCATTGTTAAACCATTGCTAAGCATAACAAAATGTCTCATGAACAGCAATGGCTTCAATACATTTTATCGTAAAATAATTATTCTCACTAAAAGTTTCATAAACCTAAAGATTGCTTCTGTTTAAGAGATAAGTTATAGCTCTATATACACATAAATTGTACAACTGTTTCATTTGTGTAGTGCTTCAAGAGTTGAGTTGAAGCTTTACAATGGTTATACTAATTGTTAAATATTGTTGATTTGTAATAACTACAAATGAGAATTGTAGAATAAACCTTTTTATTCAAATGTTGTTAAGCAGCGGATGTTGAATAGATTCTCCAATTTTGAGTAAACAAAGGTTGTACAGCCGTTTTGACTCGAAATAAGATGACGGTTGATCAGTATTAAGCTTAACAGTGAATTTGAAGAAATGTTTTTACAAACTAAAATTGTTACTTGGGGTAGACAGCAAACCCACCTATTTCAGGAGAAAAAGCGCCACCAGAAGGAGGAAGAGTGTGAGGAGTAAGAAAAGCTGCATCGCTTACATGAAAGCGCGAATTCTTAATCTTTTATTAAAATATTAACTGCTTCAAGTATGCTGCACTAGTCAAAGTTTCAAACTTGAACCCATTAATGTAGACTACGGTCAAATGAATTTAAAAAAAATAATCTGAAATAAGAATTTGTTATCAATTTGGAATAAACCTTTAATCGGGAAAGTGTCTTGCAAAGATTTTCGTTGTAAATGAATCATCAGCTCCTATACAGAGAAATGAAGTTTTGCTCACATCGATTGAGTGATCTATGTATTGTTTTTTATTATACGCTATTTCAATGTGAGAAAATTTTTTTTTTTTTAAATATGCTCTTTATGATAACACCAAAAAACCCAAAACAAACAAAATACCATAATGAAAAAATAGCTGCTGAAATTTCTATTGTTTTTGAACTTTCATTTATAAATGATCCGACCCCGACTGCACTTTTCTGAAATTTGATATTGGTCCAGTAACTGTTCATATGCTCGCTGAGTGGCTTTGGATTTCGATGCAAACACGAATCCCAGAGTAATGAAAGCAAATCCATTTAGTCAAATTTCATTCCAAAAAACTGCCCGAAGCCAAACATCCGACACTCCCACGCTTGAATTCCGGCCGACAGCAAAAAATTGTTAACTTATTGTTAACAACCAAGCCTAGTGAGGCAATGACGCTTGCGGCAACGACCAATCCAGCCTAATACAATTTCACACCCCGCAAATGCAAAGTAGAATCATAAATAATTTCCCTACATAAAAATCGTTATTTGCAATCGTGAATCAAGCACAAGGTGATGTACGGTGATGTGGGAGTGTCGATAACGAAATTGGTGGGTAATGAAAAGGAAAATTGGAAAATATTTGCATGCTTTTGCATTACGCGTTGTTAGGCTATCGGAACGCTAATTTAAACCCCAGTTCGGTTGATCATCCTGATTTACGTAGTTTTACATTACGTGAGGGGAATGCTTATCCCAACCTTCAGTTGCTTGGATGCAAGTCCTCACGTTTAAAGTAAGGCTGATATTTCTCACTCAATTTGAACTATTACTTTATTTTGTAAACAGCTATAGTAATTGTGCTGCCATCAAGGGTATACTTTATCGGAGTTATTTATATTCAGAGGGTTCTACAGGGATTGCATTATTTACAGCTTGGATAATTCCTAGTATCGATTACCATCACTGCCCACTGTCATCTATTCCAATGGGGTTGCTACAATGTGACCAATTTTAGTTTTCCCACACAGCAGAAGTTTCTCTTCTGCTTGGGTGAAGAAACGTAAAATGGAAACAGAAGGACAATCACAACAGTCATGTTACAGTCAAGAAAGACAGAGCGAGAGATTTTCTTAGTTACAAGCGACTTCAGAGGCTCCTTAGCAATGGTAAACCACATTATCCGGCACGTACCATATCTCATCCCTGAACGTGCATCAAATAACAAAATAGTTGGACATATTTTTCCCGGAAAAATAGGCTTTGGAGGATAAGCCAAAACTGAATGGGCTCTTTGAAATGGTATTTGAAACAGGACCAAATAAATCATTGTAGAGTGGTTTGCTGCAAATGTGATTCGCAAGATATCTGCGCAATTTGTTGTTATGTTGTTATGAGTGCTGATGAAATGTAGATTTGTGAAGTTCACGCCACCAAAAAATTTCTAACATTGACTGTGAGGTATACTGCCCATCATTTTCAGTTAGAAAATTCTACACTGGGCTTCGAGACATTGTAATAACTTTTTTTGCATTATTTCACCGGTGAATTTCATAGCCATTTCAATGTGTTTTTGACCAAACGAAATCAGATGGCCAACTTTGGGATTTAGAAGGGGTTGAAGTTTTCACAAATTCTCAACAATTTTTTATTCCACAATCAGGTCAAGAATTGTCTCTGGAAACCTACATCAACAAAGAAGACTTCAATTATTTAAGTAATATGCTCAACAGGAAATAGAATTATTTACCTCTTTCGAGTAATAAATAGATTACTTCTAATAAACTCCAATATTTTGGATTATTGTGCATCACAAGCTCCCCACGATTCTCGTTCGTTATAAAAAAAATGAATAGTTTACTCTATTATCAATACGGTTTCGATCTAATAGCCAATATCAATTACCGGATTGGCTTCAAAAGCTTTTTTTAACTTATTAAAGCATTAAATTGTATTTCAGCTCGTTCGCTTTTTTCAGGATCTCTTCTCATGCTGTCAAAGGCAACGATGTCGACGGCGCGCGGGTGAAATGAATATAAACATCTCCTAACTGCTCTGTACTCTTGTGTACAAAACGATTAATATTGAGCTAACAAGCTTGCTCATTCCGGAATCAGCCAGGGGGCATTGTTAGGAGCAGGGAATTAATTGACCGAAGATGGCGCATAATTGACATTTTGGAAGTCGTACATATTGCGAAAGGTCAAAAGATAAATGGTCGATTGTACCAAGAGTTGAAACGACAGATTGTTGGATACTCAACACAGAAACTTTGTATTGTTTATTTTTTGTTTTGAATAATTTGCACAGTTAAAGTTTAAAAGAAACAATATTTTGAGGCTCGATCGAAGAAATGAAAAAAAAAAAAAGATTTTTTTATGTACTAGCTGACCGGGCAGACATTGTCCTGTTTGAAAAATCGGAAAATTAATTAGCTCGAATCAAAATCTTATGGTTGCTAGATGGCATTCGATGTAGAGCAGTCTTGAACATTTGAATCAATCCATTGTGCTCTTGAATCATTGCTTGCAATTTTTGTACAATTCCCCGCTTCGTGGTGGAATAATGTTGCTGAGCTTTTATGTTTTGATTATGACAAATAATTTTCTTTTTCAAAGCATCTTACAAATAGTTTTTCAGAACTTTCAAAGGGTTTTGCAGAATTTCCAAGAAGTTTTTACGACTCCTAAAATTTCCAAGAAATTCACAGTTCCAAGAAAGTTTAAAATCTTCTAAGAAATTTAAGAAACGTCCAACTCCTTCCTAAAAATTCTTAGATTTGCCACATCTAAGAAATTCTTAGCACTTCCAGAGAGTAACAGTAAGCTCCAAGAATGTTGAAGAGTTTTCTGAATGTTCGAAAAAATCCAAGAAAATCCTGAAAAAATCAGAATTTTCAATAAATTCCTAAAACATCCAAGTCATACGCAAGTACCCAGAACAATGAAACAATTTTTGTGAACTTTTTTAAAAATCCTAAAATGTTCCTATGAGGTCTCAGAAGAAACAAGAAATTTCCAAAATTTTCTAGAAGTTTTTGAAATTTCCAAAAAAAAAAATTATCAGCCAGAATTATCAACAAATTTTTAGCATTTTCAAGATGTTCCGAGAAGATCTGTTGAAAATATTCCATAAGTGTTGAGCCATCCAAGAAGGTTACAAAATTTTCTAGAAGTTTCCATTACTTGGAACGAGTTTTCAGAACATCTAAAAATTTCCCGAATTTAACACTACTTAACGAACAATCTTTTTGTGTAGAAGTTCGTAGAACTTCAAGAAGTTTACCTTCTAAACAAATATTAGATTATTGATGAAAGTTCTGAGACTTCAAAGAAAATCCCAAAAAATTCAAGAAGTTCCTATCTTATTAATTGCAACAACTTAGTTGTAACTCAAATCAGTTACATAGCAGTAATTTTTACCGATTTACAACATATGTGCAACAAACTACAATGAAATTGTCCCAACTTTCGAGGTGTTGTCCGAGCTAAGAAAAGGTTTTCAATAGTTTCACAAACATCCATGAAGTTTCCATAACATCAAATAGGTTTTCAGAACATCCAAAAAAGTACTTGATTCTATCACAAGTAAGTTTTTTTTTCCAAAACATCTTACAAAAAGTTTTGCAAAACTTCCTAGAAGTTTCGTAAATCTTCCAAAAAGTTTCGCAGAACCTGCAAGAAGTTTCTACAACTTCTCAAATTGGGTAATTTTGACAAGAAATTTGCAAATCTTCTAAAAAGTATCAACATCAACAGTCTAAGAAGTTTAAGAAAAGTTTTTTTAGAAAGTTCTTTCAAATATTTCTTAGATTGACCACAATTAAGAAATTCATTGCAGCTTCAAAAAGTTACATAAACCTCCAAGAAATATCCTAAAAATTTTCAGAATGAACGAAAAATTTCCAGAAAATCCCAGAATTACTCAAAATTTCTTTGAAATTGCCAAAATATCCAAGCCTTTAGCAAGTACCCAGAAAATTCTACCATTTTCTTTTAATGTTTTTCAAACATCTCTAAATTTACCAATAAATTCCCAAAAGTAACAAGAAATTTTCAAAGTTGTTTAAAAAATATTTAAAAAAATATTTTCTAAAAAATATTTCCTTCATTTTTGAAAATTTTCGGAGCTATCAAAAAACTTTCATAACTTTGAATTTGCTTTCAAAACATCCCAATGCTTCCTAGAAGTTTCATTAATTTTTTGAAAATATTCGCAGTATCTCCAAGAAGACATCCTAAACAAAAACACAGAAAATTTAAAAAAAAATGTAAACTTTTCAAAAGTCCTAAAATTTTCCAATAAAGTCCCAGAAGTAACAAGAAAATTCCAAATTTACTTCAATACAACTTTAATTAAGCATTTTCAGTGCGTTATTCTAATAATATATCAAGCATAAGAAATCGAGATATCAGACAGCTAACATTACGGTTATTTTAAAACAGCTATGCCTTTAGACAGCCAATGTATAGCAAGAAGAATCTTAAATGCAAGTATGATGCAGAATTAGTGCATATTCCAATGCTTATTGGTTACCTGTGAACATTGAAGTTTATATTGGGCAAATATTAAAAACATTCCCATACGTTCCATATAGGTTAGAGGATAGAGACGCGGTATAAAAAACCGTCGACCACGAAGCAGCGAGTTCGAATCCCATCCTAGGAAATCCAAAAACTGCAGCGAATTTGAGTTTCTCCTTTCATGAGTAAAAAATAGGGGGTCTAAACAAAAAGCAAACGTCCATCATCACCAGTACCGGAGAAGAAAAACAAAATATAAGAGGCAAAACAGGAAAATGAATAAAATCTATAATTTAAAATAGGTCTTATTTTTTTTGCTTCGCATTCAAGCATTTAATCAGCATTATCAAAGCTAAATTCCCCAGCAGTAGAACAACGTTTCAACTGCTGTCATCTAACTGTCATTTGCAAACGTTACCAATTCATGCTACCAATGAATAACATATTTTCGACATAGACGTCTTCTTTTGGTGGGGTCTAGTAGGAAATTAGCCGTATAGCGGGCCAAAACCTGCTTTTTAATAGTATTTAAAAAAAAAAATAATCCCTTTTCCCCACACCCCAAAGAGCCTCCTACGCTTTTTTTTAACCCCCAGGTACGTGGGGGGCAAAACACGCCCCGTTTTTCCCCCCCCCCCCCCCCCAACCCCAACCCAAACCAAAACCAAAAAAAAAAATTATTATTTTTTTTCCCCCTTCCCTCCCCCCAACAACCCCCACCATATTTTCACCCCCTGGCCCACCAAAAAAGAACCACGCCGTAAAAAAACGACACACCTTTTAAAGAAGCTGTTCTTGTTGAGGAGAAGATAAAAAATATTTTTCCCCCTTAAAAATTTAAAACTCCTTCATTTTAAAAAAAACCCCCGTGGCTTTCTTGAAAAGAAATGTTAGTAGCTGCCGGCGCCGAAGAACAGGAAACTCCGTGAGAATTACAGATAAATCTAACAGGTTGGCTGATAAGTCCCCGGTCTAACAAAGAAAAACACATTTTTTTGTCAAAATTCGTTTTTATTATTCAACATAGTTCCCTTCAAGAGCGATACAACGATTATAACGACCTTCCAATTTTTTGATACCATTTTGGTAGTACTCCTTCGGTTTTGCCTCAAAATAGGCCTCAGTTTCGGCGATCACCTCTTCATTGCAGCCAATTTTTTTCCCTGCGAGCATCCTTTTGAGGTCTGAGAACAAGAAAAAGTCGCTGGGGGCCAGATCTGGAGAATACGGTGGGTGGGGAAGCAATTCGAAGCCCAATTCATGAATTTTTGCCATCGTTCTCAATGACTTGTGGCACGGTGCGTTGTCTTGGTGGAACAACACTTTTTTCTTCTTCATATGGGGCCGTTTTGCCGCGATTTCGACCTTCAAACGCTCCAATAACGCCATATAATAGTCACTGTTGATGGTTTTTCCCTTCTCAAGATAATCGATAAAAATTATTCCATGCGCATCCCAAAAAACAGAGGCCATTACTTTGCCAGCGGACTTTTGAGTCTTTCCACGCTTCGGAGCCGGTTCACCGGTCGCTGTCCACTCAGCCGACTGTCGATTGGACTCAGGAGTGTAGTGATGGAGCCATGTTTCATCCATTGTCACATATCGACGCAAAAACTCGGGTGTATTACGAGTTAACAGCTGCAAACACCGCTCAGAATCATCAACACGTTGGTGTTTTTGGTCAAATGTGAGCTCGCGCGGCACCCATTTTGCACAGAGCTTCCGCATATCCAAATATTGATGAATGATATGACCAACACGTTCCTTTGATATCTTTAAGGCCTCTGCTATCTCGATCAACTTCATTTTACGGTCATTCAAAATCATTTTGTGGATTTTTTTGATGTTTTCGTTGGTAACCACTCTTTCTGGGTCCCCCTCTTTCCCCCCCCCCCTCCCTCTTTTCCCCCCCCCTATTTTTTTTTTACCCACCAATTATTTTTTTTTTCCCTCGGGCCAGATCCCGAACCCCATTATCAACCCAACTTTTGGCTTCCACTGTATTTTTCCCTTCAGAAAACAGTATCAAAACACGAAATTCCTTTTTTTCCATTTTTTTTCACAATAACAAAAGTTCCTTCACAAAAGACGCTCTATCTCACAAACTAATTGACTTACAGACGTCAAATTTTGACACGAATCATTTGAAGGTTGGTACTATATAAAAATCATATGCATTTAATACTAGCGACGCCATCTATGTGTCAGACCGGGGACTTATCAGCCAACCTGTTATTGTTTGATCAAGCCGCGACCAAACGAACAATTGTGATTCAATAAAAAATTCTGCAGTAAACAAAACAGGCTCGTCTGGACCTAATTTGGAGAGCACCTCCTTTGAACACTGATTGGCTGAAACGTTCCAGTACTCCTGCATTGTACCTGCTCATCTGTTCTTAGGCTCTGGAACTAATACTGTTGCCTTTGGAGTCTCATTTTTGAGGCGGTTTAAATAGTTGCAAAAGGCTTTTGTCTTGAACACCGGCAAGGACAACATACTGGTTAGCCTTCAGATATATGTTTCTGAGCATGTTTCATTATTTTTTTGAAATCCGTGTCTTGAAATCTACACATAGACAGAGAACATTTCCGTAAAGGACCAAAAAGAGCAGTCAAATGGCCCCTTTTTAGATGGGTTCTCAAAGATCTGTACGATTTGAAAGTGACATTTTTCTACCAGGCACTTGTAAACACTCAGGTTTTGGTGAATTCGGACGTAGTTCCAACACAGTTCCGCTGCGATTTCCACATTCACACACATTTTTTTCAAACATTTTCCAAACGTACTTAAAAAATATCCATTTTTCACTCCCGAATCTAAACGTTCACAATATGGCGGTGACAGCTTTTTGATTCTGACATGACAAGCTGAGCGGTGATGCTGTATTGCGTTGAGCTGATGTAAATTTCAAGCGTTTGAGTTGGAAAAATAAGAACGTGTCGTATAATTATATGTCATTGATTGCAAATATAATTTCAGAGTAAAATATTGTTTTACATGTGATACAGTCTTTCATGAACTTGCTATTTACAGTATTTTGAATTGAAAAATATGTTCAACGATTAATTATGTCGACGAGTTTTCTGTGATGGCTTAGATTACATCATACGTATATTTCATTTTTTTTTTGTAGAGCATTACTTTGGCATAGAATCCATATCCATATATTGGAAAAGAACATCAGATATATGTATTAATGATTTCAATATGAAATTCCGAATAATACATTTGGCCAATTTGTTCAATTCAATAGCTACAGAACAATGTTTATATGAACGTATTTCATGAATGTTTATATTTGCCATGTTTTCCACTTACAGCCAACTGCCGAAGGGTTCCCCATGGCATTTCAATAAACTCCGCTGAAAACTATATACTGGATAAGCCGAAAACGGTATACTGGATAAGCCGTTAAGAAGTAGTGTTAGATTTTCGGCTATTGCTTTTAGTTTTCCTGAAATAACATTATATGCCCATCATTTCTGATCATCAATTCCTGTTCGATTCACCGAAAATTCGAACTGAAGCTCAAGCGGTGACGTCACACAACGAGCCAACATGTTTCGCACAACTAGAGCCAGCAAGCCAGCAGCATCCAGACATTAATCGAGAAGCATACAGTGTCCTGAACAGCCAACGAGTTGATACTATACATGTCAAATGTGGTAACCTAAAAAAACTCAAATCGGGTGACTGAGAGCGACACCCTGTGGTGATTCCAAGAATGTTTGGATCAAGGTGGTAACCCAACAAACATCGATGTTGAATAACTGTTTGTTCAATCAAATTTGGAGAAGTTGTTCAGCTTTTTCTTCTAGCAAGTTGAATAACTTCTCCAAATTTGTTTGAACAAACAGTTATTCGACACTGATGTTTAATGGGAAGTTGAGTAATAAGAAAATAATTGAGATTAGGAGAAGTGAGTATAAAAAAGTCAGTATGTCAGTAGAGAAGCATGCCGGTAAAGTAGGCTTGTAAACACAGATAATTAAATGAAAATTGATGAATTCTTCAAAACATCCATAAAGGAACCACAGACAAACAGACTGGTTTCGCTATTTCATTAACAAGAAGAGTTAATGTAGGCGAGTTTTCGACACTCTCTTGTTTTCCACGATAGGATCAGGATTTACTTATTCAGTCAGCCAGTAATGATCGATAGGTCTGTGAGCAGGTATATCGTTCGGTTGGGTTCTTTTGCTCCTATCGATAGTTGTAGTAGTCAGCCGACATTATCGCTTGTTTTTACATTATTAGAACCTAAAACCCTTGAGAGGTCTCAGGTCTGGCAACCCTGTAAAGAGGTGGTCAATGGTGTCCCTACGGAGTGGCGGTTAGACAATCTGATGGCACTGCCGGAAAACACGTTGGATCGAACGGTTACAACTTGTAGGCAGTGCTCAGTGCGCGATAGCGCGATAGTTACAGCAATCCAGCTTGTCACCCATTTTGTAGATGGGAAACACTATGCTTTCCATCCACTCCTCTGGTAAACACTTTTCCTCCCAGATCTTGGTACTTAGCTAGTGTAATGCCGTAAGCCGCTTTTCCCCAGTAGCTTACTTGTGACCGTTTTTTACAGAATTTCAATTTGTGGTTATTAATTTTAATGTACTGTTACGTCTTTATACATTTGTTTGGTGTTGGTTAGTAGGGTCATGTAAATATGTACAGTAATATAATTTGTTAGTAGGGATTTGTATGAAATTTAAATTGTATAACAGTTAAGTCGGGAGAGGTAACATGTCAGTGGGTATAACTACTAAAAGAAGATTCAGGCGGAAAATGGAAAATGGATTCTAAAATGAGACATACTCGTGGTATGTATAAATAGAAAAGCGAAGGGCCAGAGGTCAAAAACACCATGAATAATCAAGTATTGCTCATAATTCTCCCGGTGTTTGCGTGTGAGAGGTTCCAGTTCAAAGTGCTTTGAACAACCAAATAAAAGCGATAGTAGTGAGTGGTCACAAATAGTAAATTCGAGTGTGATCACCTAAGATAGTTCAATTCAGGACCCTTTGTACCATTATTTGGGAGACACCACCATCTTGTCCGTTGACTAGGTCAACCGACGCTCACGCGATCCAGCTTAGTGACCCCAGTGGTCGCTAGGTCTGAAGGCTGCCTCTGACCTACAATTGCCAAGGAGCGATTTGTCTCGCGAATCCTCCCTAGCCGCCAAGGAGACTTCCTCTCTCGGGAGAGTCACTCCGGGGTTGCCTAGGCTCTGCCGATATCAGCCGCGAAAATATCCTGGTGTCTCTATTCACAAAGAGAGATTTAATAGACTGCGTGTTGAAGCGCCGAATTTTGAAATAGGTAAGAAGATTGCTGACCACGAAGTATTCAATTCCTATTCAATATTGAATAGGATTCTTGCACACAAGCTGTGCATAAATGTGTTTATTGTGGTGAGAATCCTCACTCATTGCAGGAGTGCCCAGGGTACAAAAGGTTAATGTGCAGCATACCATCACTAGACACTCCAGGCAGACTTATGCAGAAATGCTTAAGTCTGCAACAGCCGTTCTTGACGAAAACCAATTTTCGATTTTATCAGCTGAAGAATCGGACTCTGACTCATCTGATCAAGCTGATTCTACGGTGGTACACGCACCCGGGTCTTCAAAAAGGAAACGTTCCTCTCCGAAAGTGCGCCGTAAGACAACAAAAGTCACCTCCACAAGATTGAAAAATGTTCAGGCTAATGGGGAACAAATTGCAAAACCGAAGGTTCCTATTGCAACAACTCCTGGATGCAGCAAGGACTTCCCACCAATGTCCAACAGGAAAAATAATAATAAAAATGCTTCTCCTCAACCTTCCCAAAAGGAACCCAAGTCCGATCGAGGATTGATAGCTTTTTCGGACATTGTGGCATTCATTTTAGACCCCCTTAGAAGCTTAGTTTCTGCCTTGCTTCCGACATTAGAATCATACCTTTAGCAATTGACTGTTTCATGGCCTCTCCTAGCATCGATCATATCTTTCGATAGATAATTCATCTAATCAGGTCGGAGATACGATTACTGTACTACAGTGTAACTTAGTCTGGTGCCTAAACTAGACTCGTTCATGTTTTTAGTTCACAATTCCGATTGTGATTTATTTGCTCTTTGTGAAACATGGCTTTCTTCAGAAAATGAACTCAATTTCCACGATTTTAACATTATACGCCTGGATAGAGATGATTCTTATGGAGGAGTGCTTTTATGGATCAAAAAGTGCTACCTAGTATTCTACAAAATTTCTCTACCAGCTCTTTCAGGCGTTGAAACCGTCGCTTGTCAAGTAACTGCAAAGAATAAAAACCTTTGCATAGCTTCAGTTTACGTTCCTCCTGGAATCCAGTTTCTATTTTACCGTCCCCAGTATTGATTCTGGGTGACATGAATTCCCATGGTACTTGATGGGGAGACCTATATGATGACAATAGCGCGGCTATTTTTTATGATTTATGTGACGATTTCAATTTGTCAATTTTGAACACTGGTGAAGCGACACGCATACCTAAACCTCCTGTTCAAGAAAGCAGACATGGGCCTACCCCAAGGCTCATGCCTCAGCCCCCTTCTTTATAACTTTTACGTCAAAGATATTGACAATTGTCTGGCAGAACAATGCACGCTAAGACAACTTGCTGACGACAGTGTGGTCTCCTTAAGAGGCTCACATACCGTTAACTAGCAAGGACCATTGCAAAATTCCCTAGATAACCTATCTTCTTGGGCTAGGAACCTAGAGATCGAATTCTCACCGCAGACAACTGAACTGGTAGTGTTTACTCGAAAGCAGAATCCAGCCCAATTGCAGCATAATCTTTTGGGCAGAAACAATCGTTATCTTTCAAATACCTTGAGGTCTGGTTTGATTCCAAGTGCACTTGGAATGCCCACATAACGTATTTGAAGCAAAAATGCCAAAACTTTGCCAAACTTTCTTCGTTCAATGTGTGGCACATGGTGGGGTGCTCATCCGGGTGACCTCATAACTCTTTATAAAACAACTATTCTCTCTGTTCTAGAGTATGGCTCTTTTTGCTTACTCTCAGCAAGAAAAAGTCACCTTCTAAAATTGGAACGAATTCAATATCGTTGTCTGCGTATTGCTCTTGGCTGTATGCACTCAACGCATTAAATGAGTCTCGAAGTTCTAGCAGGAGTAAACCCTCTCCAGAATCGATTCTGGGAGCTCTCGCTCAGAATATTAATCAAATGTGGAGTGAAAAACGCATTTGTAATATACAATTTTGAAGAAATATTAGGACTGAACGCAGAATCTTGATTATATACATATTACTACATATCGCCGGATATTTGTCTTCCGTTCTATACTCCAGACCGTGCTCACTTCACCTTTAGCAGTTCCTGAATACATTAGGATCTTTCCATGAAACAAACATCTCATGGGACTCCGGATCTTTTTTCTTCTTCTTTAGCATTTCAAGCTTGTTGCTTTCACAATTAGCTTATTGCTTGCTCTCAACTTAGTGTTCTAAATGGACTTCCACAGTTATTAATTGAGAGCTTGCGAAGCCTAGTACCATTTTTGCATTAGTATGATTATGTGGCAAGTACAATCATACGCAATGCCCAGGGAGTCGAGAAATTTACCTTTACGAAAAATTCCTAGACCAGACCGGGAATCGGACCCAGCCACCTGCAGCATGGTGTTGCTTTGTAGCTGCGCCTTTACCGACTGAGCTAAGGGAGGACCCGGGTCAACTTCTTCCACGTATTTTTACTGAAAAGTACCAATACGTCTATTCTGAAAAAGGGTTTTTCACTGATGGGTCTCGCCTCAATGGATCCACTGGCTTCGGTGTCTTCAATGAAAACTCTGGCGCCTTCCACAAACTTCAGGAACCTTGTTCTGTTTATGTTGCTGAGCTGGCAGCAATCGACTTCGCATTGCGGGTGATTTCCTACATGCCCACAGACCATTACTTCATCTTCTCGGACAGCCGCAGCTCGATTGAGGCCCTTCGGAACCTTGTAAACAATCATCTTATTTCCTTTCAATACTAAGGGAACAGATGAGTGTGCTGGTCGAAAGATCATATTTGATCACCTTTGATGGGTCCCTTCTCATTGCTCAATCCCAGGCAATGAGAAAGCGGACTCGCTCGCAAGGTGGGCGCCCAGGAAGACGATTTGTATGATAGACAAATTTCGCACGATGAATTTTACCATTTAGTACGTCAGAGTACCCTTTCGAGTTGGCAAACCGATTGGGACACCGGAAATCTAGGAACGCTGTTACATTCCATCATTCCTATTGTTCCATCGAGGGCGTGGTTTGAGGACCTGCACGTCAGCCGTGATTTCATCCGTGTGATGAGCAGACTCGTGTCCAACTACTTCCAGTTAGATGCACACCTCTATCGAATTAACCTCGTGGACAGCAATCTTTGCCGGTGTGGAAACGGTTTTGATGACAACGATCACGCAGTCTGGCAATGTACGGATAATTACGCCGCCAGAACACACCTTTTGAATACCCTAGAGGCCCAAGGAAGACAACCTTATGTTTCTATGAGAGATGTGTTGGGATCTCGCGATCTGTGTTATATGCAATCGATATATGTGTTCCTCCAAATGTCTAGTATAAGAGTTTAATCTGCTTGTGTTTTTTTTTTTTTTTATTTATTTATTAGTTTGTGTTTGTTTTGTTCTGACATCTGAGAAGTCGCATCGTCGCCCAATAGTTACCACAACCGGCCAAACACCAAAAAGGGAACCTTTACCATACCGCACAATGTTAAGTGCTGGCGACAACTATCTGATGAGACCACAGCATCCATGTTCCTCTGTCCAATCCATCCCCAAAAAATGTCATTACTTTTAACCTCGGGTAAACCGCGAGTAAACAACCCAAGTCATACTAACGCTAGTATTAAGACATTCATTATATAAAAAAAAAAAAACAATGAATTATCGGCTCCGTACTATACGCACTATATTACGTGACACAGCAAGGTATTGATATTGATATCAAGTGGAAGTGTTCACAGTACACTGACTTGATATAGTTTGACTTTTGTAAATATGACGTTGATGAAAACAGAAAAAAGAGCTAAGTAACCTGATTTCTATTCCATGTTCTAGACAAAAGGATCTGATTTTATTGAAATATAGTGTTGAAGAACCATTTGTTCCTGGAATTCGTTTTAATTTCCGCTTATTTAAATTAGGAAAATTAAGTGCAACGCTGATAGCATCGAAAAATCTGCTTGATTCTTGCCTCGATTGATTGACATAGTCGATGAAAATCCGAACATGAATGAGGAATAATCCGGTTGAAGTTTGCCTTCTGGGTTGGTTCTTAATTATCGCGAAAATATTTGATCGTTGAAAAATTTGTTCACATTTCATTTACCGAAATGCCTGCAAACAAACCGATTATCCGATACAGCACCCCTAGATACGAACCCGTTAACGAAAATTGTATCATCATACAATGAATCAATGTAGCTATGATGATAATGGAGTGAACATCTTTTGATCTGACAAAAAAATTCTGCAATATGGATGGCGAATAATAATTTCGCTTCAGCTTGTTTCATTCGATGAACATGCATAAACAAAATTATTTTAATTTTCCTGTACAACACGACGGTGGAATTATTCCAATTGAAAATTTTTGTTTTGTTTTTATTCAATCAAAAGTAAAAGTGACATTTGAGATTGAATGATATCGCCCAGCTCTATCGCAGCTGGATTGCCAACCACTGCTTTTTAGAACTAAAGGGTGATACGGTCAAAATTTGGTCAAGGGAAAACGCGTGTAAATCGGTGAAATCGTTTATTTAAAAAATCAAATTAAATTTCTTTTTCAAGTTCAATTAGTATAAAATTCAGGAAAAATATTCAGTTAGGCTTCCGCTTTTCCAAATCCGAATTGCCGGGCCTTACGCTTGACCCCTGCCATCAGATTTTGTACAGCCACCTTGTCCACCTTCTTCGCCGCAGAAAGCCAGTTTGCCTTGAACTGCTGCTCGTCCTTAGCAGTTTTTTTTTGGTCTTCTTTAGGTTCCGCTTGACAATAGCCCAGTATTTCTCAATTGGGCGGAGCGCTGGCGTGTTGGGAGGGTTCTTGTCCTTGGGAACCACCTGCACGTTGTTGGCGGCGTACCACTCCATGGCCTTTTTACCGTAATGGCAAGATGCCAAATCCGGCCAAAACAGTACGGAACAACCGTGTTTCTTCAGGAAAGGCAGCAGACGTTTATTCAAACACTCTTTCACGTAAATTTCTTGGTTGACAGTCCCGGAAGCTATGAAAATGCTGCTTTTCAAGCCACAGGTACAGATGGCTTGCCAAACCAGATATTTCTTTGCGAACTTTGACAGTTTCGTGTGCTTGAAAATATCTGCTACCTTTCCCCTTCCTTTTGCCGTATAAAACTCCTGTCCCGGAAGCTGCTTGTAGTCGGCTTTGACGTAGGTTTCGTCGTCCATTACCACGCAGTCAAACTTCGTCAGCATCGTCGTGTACAGCCTCCGGGATCGCGCTTTGGCCGTCGTATTTTGTTTATCATCGCGATTTGGAGTCACTACCTTCTTGTAAGTCGATAGTCCGGCTCGTTTTTTGGCTCGATGCACGGTTGTAGACGATACACCCAGCTTATTTGCGGCATCTCGGAGAGATAGGTTAGGGTTTCGCTTGAAACTACCGGCAACTCTCTTTGTCGTCTCAGCGGCTTCCGGTTTTCGATTTCCCCCCGATCCAGATTTCCTGGCTGTCGACAAACGTTCCCCAAACACTTTAATTACATTTGTAACGGTTGATTTGGCAACTTTTAGCGATTTTGCCAACTTTGCGTGCGAGTAGCTCGGATTTTCGCGATGCGCGAGCAAAATTTTGATACGCTGCTCTTCTTGCTTGGACGGCATTTTGACAACTGAAGAGTGAATTCCAAAATCAAAATAAGAGCAACATTCTACACACACACACCTTCAAAATGAGGGGTGTTCAGGTTTTTTAAATGCAAAATTGAAAGAAATACGTCAAGTTGATATTGACCAAATTTTGACCGTATCGCCCTTTATATCAAGTAAATGAGATGATATGAGCTATATCAAGTACTATTTCTAATATAGATTGTCAGATGAATAGATAGATAGATGAATATTATGAGTCCAAAAATTAATTAAAACACATTTATTTATCAACCTTTATTTTCCTCACAACCTTTACATCTCCGCTCTCAAACATTTAAATTTCATCTTCATGTTCAAATTTACGGACGAGCTTTTCTCCCCTGCCCTTTTCCACTTCTATTTGAACTCGTGAATTGATTTTGATTCTCCTCCCATTTTCCGACTATCAGCTTTCACAATTGCCCACAATCGCTCGAATCCAAATAGTCCAGAACATCGACCTGATCTGGACAGAGGATTTATGTCACTCGGCACCACAACGATCTTTTTATCCTTGTACCATTCCTTAGTTGCAGTTGAGTAGTTGCAAGATACCAAATCTGGCCAAAACAGGATTGCTTGAGAACGTTGTCTCAGAAGAAGTTACAGGGTATCTTAAAAAGCGATAGTCTTGGATGTAAATTTCACTGTTTATATTTCCAGATGTGATAAATGGTTGACTGATTTTTCCACATGTACAGATGGCTGCACTTTTTCGCATTTTCGTTACCATTTTCTGTTCCTTAAACTAGGTCTCCAGGTTTCCCTTATCCTTGGTGGTGTAAACTTTATTTCCAGGAATTTGTGAAAAATCGGTCATATTCTACAAGATTTTACATAAAATAACTCAACATAGTTTCATTTGTCCAAAATAAGATTTCACACTTCTTGTTGTCGCCACGCCATTTTGAAGTAAGTTCCAAATAAACAACATTTGCGCCGTTGTAATGATGAAAGTCTCCATTGAACAGCAAAACTATACACTGATAGAAAATTGTGCGTTAACTCGGAACAATGATTTGGCAATGTTAGAAAAAATGAATACGGCCACGCTTTAATTGATCGTCTCCAGCAGTTTCGTTGATTTTCAACCGATTAATTTCCTCCTCGAATTTCTGTGGGGTGGGTGTCAAAAACCTGACATCTTCCATGCCTGTTTCTAGATATATTACCGTACTGGACCGAAACCCACGGACATGGCAGAATTATTTAGTTTTTATCAATAAAAACTAAGCTAATCCATATATTATTAACAGAATCGAATTCCTGTGTTTACTGGTGAGGCCAGCAAGCAGCACTCGATAATGCGAAGTGAAATCGTTGACTGCAGTTTCGTCCTTAACTTCCTAAGTGTGATGTATGTTTCCATTTATTTCGTTATTGTATTCGTATTTCCTTCATCGCTATTCATAACACGCAATCGATTTTGGTTTTGCTGTGAAGTAACATATTCCTTCTTTGGATTCTTAAAGATGTTCCCAACATATGTGAACAATATTATCAAAAACATAATGAAGTGTGAGGCGAGTTGCAAAAACAGTCTTCAGATACTTTTTAATGTTGAGCTCATTACAGTCAGTTATTCCCAACGTTTGTTTGGCTATTTGATGAAAGAAGGGCATTTTTTAATTTCACAGTGCTAAACTTACAACCACATTAAAAAAAAAACAGTACGATGCAATTAGGCAGGAAAACTTCCAATTTTCTTCATTTTCCCTTCCAAACTGAAACAATGAAAATGCTGACATGAAGAATATGTATTGGAAATTGTCTTCTTCTTCCTGTACATGTGCATGAAAAATATTTATCTATTCACAGCGGTACCTCTAAAAGCCTGGCGATAAACCAAACTAGCGAGATGGCTACGAAGGGGAGACGCTTCCTGGTCTCTATGAATATTGACGCACTCTCACCCCAATTTACTGCCTGTGGATGTGTTTGTTTGAGCGCCAATTTGGCGCCAATATTTTCTGCAAACATCGAGGGGAAAGCGAAAACGGCCCTTTGGCACGTGTGTCACTGCGAGGCAACAGAACATCTTTAACGTTGGGGTGATTGGCTGGGTGATAGTTTGAATTTGATTAAAAAAAATGTTCTGATGCATAGATTGTTCAACCGACAAGGAATGTGTAAACCATTTAATTCAATGAAAGGAAACATAATTACGGCTCGATTGTTGTAGTATATATTAGATCTACAACATATTAGTTAATGAGGACACATGCAAGGATGGGAATTTAATCTACTCAAGTTAAGAAAGTTAAGAAATTATTAATAAACTTTTATTATCACGCTACGCCCAAAGGGGGTTGTATAATCAAAAAAAAAAATACTTAGGATTCAATATTCTCATCTTCAATAATGTTCGTTTTCCGCCGCATTGAATCCTTGATAACTCAACGTTTAGACGCGTTCTGGTCAATCTATCGGCTACTGTTACATTAGAAGTATCCAGAATGGTAAACGTAATGTTATTCTTACTCTGAATGCCTATCATTAGACCATAGGTGAGATAGCACCGTTATACAGGCCAGTTTTCAACGATGCTTACGATTTTATTCCACAAGGCACATTTAGTATGTTCTCAAAGGGTAAACACTCGTATTCAAGGTCCTATCGGTCATGTATAAAGAAAGAAGAAAGAAAGAAATGTAACGAACAAGCCGGAATGAGGAAAACGAGAACGATGAGAGCGCGTTTCCTTGTAGTGGCATGTGAGAGAATGAATATGAGAAAGGAATCCGCTATAAAGTTCATTCCCGAGTCCTTATTTAATGAATCGTACAATCAGGTTAAAATGCATGGCTAGATGCGAGGTATTGACATGCAAGGTTTAGCTTAAAAGTTCTAACCCTTTGCTTCTCCGGAGGGTTTTAGTCTTTCTGATACCAAAAAAAATCCTATAAAATGAAAAGACAATACAGCGATCTTAAAAAGCTATTGATCATGTCAGTAGTTTCCCAACTGACCGATTGCCAAATTCTTCGTTTAAGCTTTCATCTAAAGGGTGTATGGAATCAAATTGCATCATTTTCAAATGACTAACTTTTTAAATTTTGGCTGATATTAGTTCAACACGCAAAAAAATCACTTTGTTTTGCATCAACAAAATATTTTGTTGCTATTTAATGCAAGGTTTATTTATGTTTCAATTCATAAAAAAGTTCCAAATCAATTCAAAATGTTATTCAAATCAAATCAATAAAATTATTCAACCGTAGTGTGTCCAACAAAAAAAAAAAGAGGCAGACAGGGAACTTTTTTACCCACAGAACTAAAATGACCACAACTATGGAAATATCCAACCGATTTGGAATATTTTCACAGTTTTGGATTCAGGAACTCATCCACTTTAAAGTTGTCTAATATGACCGATGGACATCATCCGTCTCCAAAAATACCACATATCCAGAACCGTGTTCCGAAAATGGTATACCTATAAAAGATTCCAATAGAAAATCAGCAGTAATGACACTAAAAGTCATTCAAAGATTACACAGGAATGTATGTGATTGCCATATGACAATCCGGTGACTTTATCCTGGAACAGTCACCCCGGAGCAGGTTCCCATGGGTTCACAGATGGCCAGAAAATTATTTGAATTGAACCCCAGAATTCAAAATTCTTGGAATCGTTCCAGAAGCACGTTTGCCATAGTTATTGGAGCATCCAGTCACTTGGCTGCGGATTGACCAGTTCTGAGTTGTGTTCCCATGAGGCTACGGATGGCCAGAAAATTATTTGAATTGAATCCTAACAATATGGGTCTTAAAGTTCTTGGAATAGTTCCAGAAGAAAATTTCTTATATTTATTGGTACATCCGATGACTTGACTACAGAGTGACAAGTATAGAGTAAGCGAGTCATGTTTTCTTTTTGAAAACTTTGCATTCGCATTGTCGGGGTCCACATTTTGGAGGTTGAATATACAAGTAATAAGCAGAAATATTTTTCAGTGTGCATTCAAACTATATTCCAGAAATAATAGATATTAAAAAAAAACTAATAGAATTCATTTATTGCAAATATTTCTGCTGTGTTCAATGCAAACTGGTTACAAGCAAGAATCGCATTTCTTTTTGGTTTTTCTGCGTTTCATTCCCGAACTCCTGCATATAACAGTAATCGATCGAATTGAAGCTGTACAACGGAAGTTCATTAGGTTCGCCTTACACTTCCTTCCCTGGAATGACCCATTGAATCTGCCACCATATGAAACCAGATGCCAGTTGCTGGGCTTGAATACATTGGAGTACCGTAGAAATACTGCTAAAGCTATGTTCTTCTTTAAATTTTTGGGTGGTGAGTTTGACGCTCCAAATCTCTAGGCTGTTGGACCTAAAAACGTGCCTGGGTAAACACTTTGTTCCAGTGAATTCTTTCGCTTTCTTCGACGCTACTACGAGTATGATCTAAACGAGCCAGTCAATGATGAGCGTATTTAACCATCGGTATCCTGATTTTGATTTTAATATTAGTGTTGACGTGTTTAGAACTTGAATATGGATGCGACTGCATCACGTTCAGCTAAATTCTTTACAGGTTCAGGCGCGACTGCGAGTTCTCTTCCAAAAACTTGATCAATAGCCGTCCGTGTGAAATATTTGGCCAGCACTTTTGGATTGTCCATCCGGGATTCTATTGCCGACAAATAAAACTGTAGCTATAGTTCCTGACTCGCGTTTCTTACTCTAGCCTGTTCACTCCATAGTCAAGTCATCGGATGTACCGATAACGATAAGAAATTTTCTTCTGAAACGATTCCAAGAATTTTGACACCCATATTGTTAGGGTTCAATTTATCAGTATCAGGCCATCAGTAGCCTCATGGGAACCTACTCTGAGCTACTTACTAAGCTACCTACTTCCACTGTTTTTGTATCATTATTGTTGGTTTTCTATTGAAACATTTATCCCATTTCCCTGTATAAATTTCCCGTTCCCTGTCGGTCTTTTCCTTAATAAAAAATATCCGAAGTCCCTCCTCGTGACCACTGCATTTAAGCAAAACTTTCTTGCAAGCTGCGAAAAAACGCGAAGGACTCCTTTGGACACGTAAAAAGTCCAGAAGACACCGAAACGCGATAAACGACAGAATACGGTGGGGAAATCACATGTACGGAAGCTCTACACCCAGCTGTTGATCAAACCACATTGTCATATCTAGCAGAAAATCCGGGGCTCCTGATTTTTACTGTTCATGATAAGTTCGATGTCCCTGAGGCCATTAGGAAGATGTCAAAACTTGCAAAAAAAAATACATGATTTGGCAAGCAATTTGTTTGTGTGGAAAGCGGAGCACCCCATTCGTGACAACCGGGACGGTCAATGGGCAAATATACCTAAAGGAATGCCTCCAAAAGCGTCTACTTCCACTTTTGAAGTCACAATATGGTCCTACGGTTTTCTGACTAGATTTAACGTACTGTCATTACTCGAAAGATGTTCTGGAGGCTAAGTAGGTGAATTTCGCGTCGAAGCATCTAAATCCCCGAACGCACCGGAACTGCGGCTATTTGAGAAGTACTGGACCATCACGAAGCAGGCACTTCGGAAACATCATGTGGAAGTGAAATTGGAGGAGGATATGAATAAAAAATTTATTTGTACACAAAAAAGAATTGGGCCAAACGTTGTACAAGATCTTCTGAATAGTGTTAAAAGGAAGGTTCGTGCATTTGCGTATGGTAATGCAATTGAATAAAATTAAATAATATGTTTTGTTTTATTCTCTGAAAGTTTGAATACGATCGGTTGAATGGGTGAGTTTTGCCAAACGTTTTCTAGTGATGCGTACACCCTTTAGAGATGGCAACACCCTCAGTGGTAGTGAATTTTTTTTTTTTAAGTACAAGAGATAAATCATTAATTTATAAATTTATAAGTCGGTCACAAGGTGGCGGTAGTGGTCACGTAAAGGAGAGTATATTTCAACGAGTTTATATCGTGATCCCGTTCACCTAAAAAGTCAAAACCTGCTTTGACAATGCTTTATTAAGCTGCACCTACCAACCGAGGCATCAACTTCAATATTTAGTTTTTCAAAATCGACTCACCACATATTTGTGTGATTTCTAAATTTAAAGTCACTTTTTTAAAGTTATTCCACACTTTTGAGGTTTGACTCACTTCATATTTCAGTAATTTCGAACTCTTTAGGGTCGATACCATTTTTTTTTTCAGGATAGACTAACTTTGTATTCCAGTTCTTCAGAACTGACTCTTATCATATTCATATGATCTCACATTTAAGAAGTATGATTCACTTTGTATAAATGATCGCATTAAAAAAAGCGACTTTTTTCGGATGGATGGTAAAGAACAACGGAAAAAGATATGTTAACAAACCAAATTGCATTTTATTCATTAAGAACTTAAAAACTTTATAAAAATACTTCTACTTTCTGCCGCGCCTGTCTTGTGGCAGGTAGCCGGAGCTTTGGCCATAGGTGAAAAAAAAGAAGCTTGTATGCATATTCTTCAGTTCCTTGGTCGTCTTTTTGATCAAATCACCCGTCGGTTTGGCCACGAAATTATTTGAATGTACCCTCCTCTTCAAATTGGCCCAGAACTTCTCCTTTGGGTGAAGCTGGGGCACGTTGGGAGGGTTGGCATGCTTCCACACGTTCCGCTTCGCCGAGAAAATCTCTTTGACCAGAATTTTCAGCCGTTGTTTCTGGGTTTCTGCTTGGTTCTCCGACACGGCTGGCTTGAACTGACGTTTGGCCGCTCGCACCGACCTCCCAACCCAACGCACGGAAAGAAGTGGCCACCTTACCTTCCGTCTTATGTTTGAGCTTCTGTTGAATCCACCGATCGCATAAAACGGTCGGTCGGCTAGAACCAGACTTCCGCTCGATGGACTCCTCCTTCTCCAGAAGTGCCAGAATCGTGTAGATGTTTCCACGATCGTATCCGGCCGACACGATTTAGGCCACGATGGCCGACTTTTATAGGATGAGATCATAGATCGAAGTTGTTTCACTGTTCTCGCCATAGCACTATGGTACCAATGGACAAATTTCACGATTTTCAAATTTCTCCGGAAGATTTAATATAAATAAGATCTATCTTTTGGTTTGGGTGGTGACTAGAGTGGTCCTCTTATGTTCACAATAACAATTTTAACTTTTTGTTCTTATGATTTAGAGGAATTTTGGTTCTACAGGATTGTAGATACTTTAATTTAATGAAACTTTGTTGACAAAACTTAACTTCTATCTCATCTACGTATCGTTTTATAATAGTTTTTCTAACTCTCCTTAGGGTGGGACTTTGAAACAAGTTTTTTTTTCTGTAATTGTTTTATTTCAATCTAAATTTGAAAATTTTGTAGGGATGACCTTTAGGGTATAAAATGACGCACTTTTTGAAAATACAAGATAGTTGCTAGTTATTGTGTAAAAAAAGTTGTAGAGGATGAAGTGAACGTTTTTGCAAGATATCTTACTCCCTTATATGCAAATATTTACAAACACGAAATACGTGAACTGGAAGTACAAACTTCCATTTACAAGATCTATGCAAAATCGTTTGTCCCCTTTTGTCCCTTTCAGGAGAAAAACTCATTTTAAATTTCGTAGTTTTGTATAATTTTCGATAAGCAGCATCACAATTATCATCGAAGGGCGTAACAACGTGAGTTTTTTTTATGAAAATGTTTATATACTGCTTTCCTCGATCTTCATAAACGATGTCATCTTGCTATCACCACCAGGGACCTGCCTCTTCTACACAGACGACTCTAAAATTTACAAAACTATAAAAAGTCTATCAGACTGTTCCGACTTGCAGCATATGTTGTGTATTTTCGCCGATTGGTGCTCAAGGAATCTGATGGGCTTAAGTATCGAAAAATGCAACATAATATCATATCACCGGAAAACCACACCAATCATCTTCGACTATGTCCTCTCCGGGCAATCGCTCACTCGCGTTCAACACATCAAGAATCTCGGGGTTGTTTTGGAGAGTGGACTGACATTCAGATTTCACTACAACGACATTGTGTCCAGAGCTAATCGTCAGTTGGGCTTTATTTTTAAAATTGCTGACGAGTTTTGCGATCCGCTCTGCTTCAGGTCACTTTATTGCTCACTTGTACGTTCCATACTGGAATCATGTGCTATTGTATGATGCCCTTTCCAGGCCATATGGATCGCCAGAATCGAAGCAGTTCAACGTAAGTTCGTAAGATACGCTCTTCGCTTTCTCAGGTGGCGTGATCCTACGAACCAGCCTCCGTATGAAGAGCGTTGCCGTCTGCTTAATATCGAACCACTTGAGGTGAGACGAAAGGCCACTCAGGCTTTGTTTGCTGGGAAGCTGCTCAGGGGTGAAATTGACTGTCCGGCACCTGCTGTCACAGTTAAATTTGTACGCTCCCGAGAGACCTCTTCGTCAACGTGTATTTTTGCATCTTGAGCCAAAGAACAACAACTATGCACTCCACGAACCAATTCGAGTAATCAGCCAGCGTTTCAACGAGCTCTTCAATATGTTCGACTTCAACTTATCTGCTGACGTGTTTCGTCATCGGGTACTTGACTCTTTCCGTACTCCTGGCCGTAACCAAGTAGTTTAAGTTTTTTTATTCATTTAGACATTTTTTGTCAGTTGAATTATTGTGATAAATAAATAAATAAATAAAATATTTTAATATTAACCCATCTCCATTTAATTGTTAACAGTTATATCAAAGACAAATAGACATAACACATTGAACATTCCGCACATAGCTGTCGTAAACAAACTGATTGAGCTGTCCAATTTTCATCAGTATATAGGTAACTAGTATATATTGCCTGCTGACAGGTGGACCAACCACCAGGTGGCAGGGTAATCGCATGAAAAATCGGAACATTTAAAATGCTTGAATAATCCTAAACTTCTAAAGGTTTACTCATTTCACTTTCAAATTTTTAATTCCAGATTCTTGAGGACTTACTAAATTGAATACTAAGTATGTTATAATTTTTATTCAAGTGGTTTCAATCTTTCTAGGCTTTCTAGGCGGTCGGGATTACTATATAAAATCTTTCGAAAATGCTCTCTTCTACCGAACCATACTATTACCTTCCGAAAGCCCTTCTGAACCTCCTGCACAACTTTGCTGAAGGTTCGAGCTTTCTACGTTGTCGGAATCACGATATAAACTCGTTCAAAAATGTTATCTTTTGCATTCTCCCAAGTGGTACATGAGGGAAAAAAGGCCACATGGTTTCTGGATGGTCCCATACTGAAAAAGTGATTCTCTGGCTGAAAAAAATAGACCGTCCCCTTCAATTCAAGGTTGCACACATTAAATTAAACATAGAAAAAATAATAACGGACAACTTAATCGAATCGCCTCAACAACGGATTAAGCTACTTACCGCTTAACAACGAAGCTCACAAAATGTTAATTCTAATGGCTGTGCGAGGTGGAATTGACATGATCAAATAATAAAAAAGTACATAATATGTACTTTTTTATTATTTGGTCATGTCAATTCATATATTATATTTACAGTAAAAAAAATAGTGCTCCGTAATACCTGTTTCTTTCGCGTATAGAATATTTTATTATACAATAATGAAGCCTTATCACAAAACGAATCAGAAAAACTTTCTCTCTTTAAACTGCATCTGAAGTAAAATATGCTGCGAATTTTCTCCTTGATAAATCTGGGTATTTACTTTGCCATAGCTTTGAATTGAATGCCATCATTTCCAAAGCATAGAAAGGTAAATGAAAGAAGCTGTAGAAATGGCCAGCACCAATTGAATGACGCTTTCAATTCAGCATCCCGTTCCACCTCTCGGCAGATAAACTCACCGGCGGAAAAGTTTCCTGTCGATTGCACCGACCAGCATAATCTGCAGGGGCCTTTTTCGATCCAGCTGAATTGTTTTCAATGCTGGAATATTTTCTCTGACGTCTGCTGCTGGAAGATTTCTTCCGTTCCACTTTTTGCTACAGCATGCAGTGTTTCCCGGGAGTGTTGAATAGGTGTTTTTAAAGGCAATGTTTCGGCTCGATACTAATTTGACAACATGACTGCTCGTGCGTTAAGTTGCACTAACTTAATTTATTTACGCCTCTCAGTGCGTTGCCACATAGACAGAAATCAATGTTCAAGTTTTTTTTTTTAATTCTTGTATACAAGGTACGCAGCAGTAATTAAAACTAACTAGGAGAATTTAAATTAACACTTCACTTGTTCACTTTAGAAAAAAAAAAACTGAAACGCTTTTTGGAACCATCACTAGCAAACGCGAGCAAATTCCTTTCATTTCCACTAGAAAAAACTTATCTTTTGACAGATAGGCCTGTTTATTCTGCAACTTACAGATTTTTTTAGTGCTCGGCTTGAAGGGAACATCACAGTAGGCCTAAAAGGTGTACGGGACCAAATTGCATCGCAAGGATGCAATAGGATGTTTCCGATGGCCTAGTAATTATCAATTGGCCGCAGTTCCAGTGCGTTCAGTGGATTGAGATGTGTCGGCACGAAATTGACTTCCTTAGCCTTGTAGCGCTCCAGAACATCTTTCGAGTAATGACATGAGGCTAAATCTGGCCAGAAAAGCGTAGTATCTTCGTGTGACCTCAGAAGTGGAAGTAGACGCTCTTGGAGGCATTTTTTAGGAAAACCTGTCCATTTACCGGCCTGGATGTCACGAATTAGCTACTCCGCTTTCCACACGAGCAAATTGCTTGCCAAATCATGTATTTTTTTTTTGCAAACTTTGACATCATTATAAGTGATTTTGTTGTCCATTCAATTTCCTCGGCAGATTCTCGTATAGTTGATTTTCCATTGCTGCAGTTTAAGTGAGAAGTTCTTGTTTGAAAATTTGATAGTTTGGCTTATGTCTTCTGGTGAAGTTTTTTCTGATTTCCTTAAATTAGAAGGGTTGCTGATACTGATTGTTAAAAATCAATATTCGGCTTTGACGAAATCGCACAGAATATTGCCAAATCTGAATAGACCTTTGTTGTGGATTTTTTTTTATTGGCTTATCAGATACCTTTCAATCTGTAGAGTATACTTTTCTATAGGACCAATAGTTTTTGAAGCTTATTGAAAAAAAAATTAAAAAACTATTGAATGATCATTTCACCCCATATACGCCAACTATTTTTACTGTGGTGAATACCCATTTGGCCCTCTCTTCCCAAATCTGATGATTCTATTCTGTGGTGAGTTTCACGATACCTTATTAGCTCTTCACTCCTATGGAGAAATCCCATGGCGGTAGTTTTCTTGCTCAATCACTCCACCGGAAAGTCTCGTAAGAAAGTACTTTCATAGAAAAAAAAAACTGTCAGTTGCACTGTCAGTTAGGCTGAAGAAAAGAAGTCGAAAGCAGCTCCAAAATTAAAGAAAAGTTGAGCATGAGCATGATTTACCGCCCACGGATGCAATTCCGTTATTGCCACATCAGCTGTATTTACACAAAGAACCAACAGATGATGTTTGGGACTAACATACATCTTCAATGTGTAAAAACTGGTGACCCATTATAAAGCAATACCGGCGCCGGCCGTGCCCGAATGCTGGTCAAGTAGGGAATGGGAAGGAATGTGTTGACATGATACTCGCTTTGAAGGAAGCCGAGAAATCCTCTGCACTTCCACGAGAAATCACTGGGATGTTGGATAGTTGGGGAAAGGTTAGCAGCAGGGTTCGTTTTGGTTAACTATACGCTGAAAGTATGTAGCACTATCCGCCAAAAGCAATGGACCGCTCCAATGTGACTGAAAAGAGGCAAGCATAACGCAAAACAAAACAAAACAAAATAGACAAAATAAAATAAAACAGGATATTAGATATTGTCTTCAAAATATGGTAGAAATAAATTATTTGTTGCTTTACAAACCAGCTCTACTTGATGTCCTAGATGGCCAAGTCCTGAGGACCCGCAGCTGCTGCCGTCGGCACTCGTCCACATCAACCCGGCCGTCACCGACTTCTTGCACCGATTAATTTACAAACTAAGCCTGCACGCCGAATCAAAATTCACTTTGACACGGTTGTGGTATTTTTCTCTATAATCTAGTTCTAGATATTGGCACTTGATTGCAGGAAACAGAATCCATCAGAAAAATAAACTCACTTATGACCTCTAACTTTATGGCCCATCCATTTTCCAGTTTCCATATTTTCTCTCGGCTATACAGCATTTATATCACCATGGTTACTTGGTATATATTTCTTGAAGTAAAACTAAACAACCGGTTTGTTCAGTCGCGTGGAACCTTATTGAACTTCTATCGAACGGTTTTGTGTTTGCTCTGTTTCGATCGGTTAATTTATCGCATACGGACTGTTGTTTGCCGTTTTATCCGTGACAAACCACAAGACAAATACAACGTTAATTTTTGTGTTGTGAAGTTCTTTGTGAGAAACGTTTATATTGTTTATATTCCGCGCAGTGAAACTGATGAAAATTTTTCGCTGTCAGCTCCAAAAGTAAAGAAAAGCTATCGAAAATAAAGCCAAGCAGCACCGGATTGTACTCGACCGGAATGTCCGTTGGAGAGAAGTGGAACACAGCAGCATCTCATTCGAGCCTACCGGAGTTTTCGTTGGAGATTGTTGAGGACCGTTCGGTGAACTGGTGACCAACGAGCGACGCCATCGTTGAGCCATACGCTACGGGGGAAGGTAACATAAAGTTTTGGAGGTAAAAGCGATAGTGAGGTTCAGCGGGCATGCTTCCGCTTACTGTCGCTCAATATCCGATGTGTTACCTTCCCATCAGTGAGTGCTTAGGACGTCGTTAAGCGAAGGATACTAGACCCACCCGCCATGTGCTAGCCTACCCGTGAAGCCACAATGAACCCTGCAAGACCCTGAAGCATCGTAAGCCACGTGCACTGTTGGGACCCCCCCCCCCCCATATAAAAGGTTTTCACAGTCAAGTATTGTCCGGAGAAGCCGATGCAGCAGAACCGTCCGGAGAAGTTGCCGTAGCGTGTGGAGATGCCAACGCAGAACCGTTCGGAAGCCGGAGACCCAAGTGCGGGAGCATCCCTCAGAGAAATCGACATCCCGAATCGTGTGGCAGCTCTCTCTCTCTCTCTCTCTCTCTCTCTCTCTCTCTCTCGCATGGGTCCAACGGTTCAACAGGTTACAGAACGGCCGCAACGACCTCACTCCTCCCCATTCTTTCGATGTATGATATGAGCTCAATTTATATGTTAGTCGATTTTAATTAATGCATATTTTCCTACTCGTTTTCCTTTCCAATTAAAGATGGCCTTCGGTTCCGCATCAATAGGTCTGTTATTTTGTTCTGTCCGCTTCGTTATAAGGTATAAGGTGGGTGGGTCCTCCTGCAGCAAGTAGATAGGCGACTGGGTGGGTATAGTCAAAATTAATGTACCTGGAATATGAATAAAAAATTAAATGTTTCATTGCCTACCTTTAAGATGACAGCTTTCTTGTTTACTTCTTGGTAAAGATTGGATGTACTACTAAAAACTACTGAAAAACTACAGCGTACTCTAAGGCAATTGTTTTTTTTTTTTTTTTTTTTGAGCCTTTTATAACCAGTGGGCAGGTATTGGGCTCGAATAGCTGGTTTTGATTCTTTACATAGACCGCATTTTTGACGTTCTCGCACATCTTTGGACATTTGTGGCCAGTAATATTTTTTTAAAGAATTTTCGCTAGGGTTTTCTCAAATCCGAGATGCAAAGAGGCATCGTGTTCTTCGATCAAAGCTTTTTGTCTGAGATCAGTTGGAATACATTTTCCACTCAAAACTGTAGCTTAGCTGCTCATGGGGGACGAAAATCTTTAAAACTTTCAGGGTTATCCGTAACGGCTTTCACCATCTGCGAGTATCAGTCGGTCTTGAGCATTACCTGGAGCTTTTCAATGATCCGAGAAATCGTATCAGGCACAACATTGTCTACTACTCTTGATTTCCTTCTCGTATCGTTTAAGCTCAATGCTCATCGGCATAGTCTTGAAAGACGTTTTCCAGCTGCTTCTTAAAATATATCTCAGAGCAGAGTCATCCGTATAAACGGTAAATTTTGTTCCTTCGAGATTTATCGATAGATTTAATGACAACCAATTCCTCCTTCTCAGTGGCACAGTAGCGCATGCTGGGTTATTCCTAGTTTTTGAGAGAAGCAAGCCACCGCCTTATTTTCTCCTCGTAGGATTGGCTATGGCAACGTCGCCTCCGTCGTAATGTATACAGAATGTCTTACTGAAATCTGGATTGGTCAATATAGGAGAACTAATTAGCAGTTCTTTTATGTTGGCAATTGCTTTTTCAGACTTATTTATCCTTCAGTGGGTCTGTACTCCTATAGTACTTGGATAGAAAGAACTGTGTACTTCCGACATGTCGGGTTTAGTGGGACTTGAAGGGAAGTCTTCGATAAGTCAATGGTGGAAATAAATGTACATGGTCCAAATCAACTCCGTATACGGTCAGCGTGTGGAAGGGGATAAGAATCTCGGACATACCTTTCGTTTAGCTTACGTGCATCGAGACACAGTCTTATGCCTGGGACAGGCATACAACGTACAGCGTTTTACGAACTGTCAAATACTTTAATCCAGTACTAAAAAGCAGGTACTGGACTAAAGGAGTACAACGCTCTAGGTTGTATGTCTGCCCCAGCCATAAGCCCACCATCTGGTTTGTCAACAGGTACCAGACGTAAAGACCAATCACTATAGGAGCGTTCAATAACTTCTTCCTTTAGCATTTTGCCTAACTCCTCATGAATTTACTCTTGGCGTTTATGGGATGTCAAATAGAATTAACCGAGACTTGCATTCTAACCTCAGTTTCTAACCTTTGGTCAGTACAATTCGATGCGATATCAACTACGTACAGTCCACAACCTTTTGACTGTAGGTTTAAAAAGGAATTTTTCCCTTTTCTAACTCAACTGGCCCTTGTTACGTCGGGCAGCCCTAAGTTTGCACCTTTAAACTGAAGGAATGATCCATGAAAAATTGAAATTCGTTCCATAAAAAACGTATTTCTGACCCATAAAGCTCTGATGAAAATCCATAACAAATTTAAAATGATCCATAAAATACAGCAATGTGATCCATACTTTATGTAAGTTTTAGCAATAAAATGTCAAAAATGTACCGTTATATATTTAGGCTATGATCCATAAAATTGTACCGATTACCCATAAACATATTGCAAATTATCCATAAAAGGTTCAATAACTTTCCTTAAACTTGTAAAACTTATCCTTAGAATGTATCGTTTGTGAACTAAAATATATGCACATGATAAATAAATTATTGAAAATATTCTATAAATAAATCGCCAATGATCCATAATAGGTTTGAAAATGAACCATAAACTTCTAAATATGGTCCATAGCAAATCAATTTTGTGCATTTATAATAATAGAAATGATCCATTAACTATGCCGGAATTATTCCAATTTTGGGTTTAATTTTTTTTTAATTTAACTACGGGAAAATTGATCCTTGACTGCGCTACTACTCAAATGTCCGTTCCTTTATATATGAGGCTTAAATATTGCTGTAAAAGAAGGATCACTTTGGAGAAAAATTTTAATTTTCAGAAAGCTGACTTACTTTTGCGATCTCACGTTCTTTTACGACCGCAACTGTGACATTTGTTTCCCAATAAATTTGGTAAAGAGCACTCGGGCACGTAAAGAACTACGGCAGCCCTATTTTTGCACCTTTAAAACTGAAATGATCCATGAAAAATTTAAAATCGTTCTATAAAAAACACGTTCTTGACCCATAAGACTCTGGTGAAAACCCACAAAAAAATAAAATAGAAATGATCCGTAAAATTCATCAATTTGATCCATACTTTTAACAAAATTTAGCAATAGAATATCAAAAATTAACCGTTTTATATCAAGGGAAGAATATATAAAAAAAAATTCGGATTTCCCATTAACACATTGCAAAAGATACTTAACAGGTTCAATATTTTTCCTTAAACTTGCAAAATTGATCCTCAGAATGTAACATATGTGCGTATCATCTATTAATTATTGTAAATGTTCCATAAATAAATTGCCAGGGACCCCTAATAGTTTGTATAACAAATCATAGTCTTCAAAAAATGATTCATAACAAACTAACTTAGTGAACTTAACATTATTTGATCTCCCCGCAACTGCGACACATGTTTGTCAACAAATTTGGTTCACATAAAGCACTTCAGGTCAAATTTATGACTTTTATGATTTAACTGTTGTTTCAGAAAATTTGATTTAAATTATGCCGGGCAGACGCTTTCTCTCCAACTCGCTGTCGCTCGCCGGCCCAAACTAAAAAAAAAAAACATTCTCTGTTTGCATTATACCGGGCAAATGCTTGAATCAGCCGTTTGCCTGAAATCTAATCTACGCTATGTTAACACTTCGGATGTCGGAAACATCGACCGTTTAGTTCTTCAATCCTCAACACGGCTACGCAAAAACTCCGCAATCCTTCTTTAGCAGTAAAACTATATCCAGATACCCGAAAGAACGGACATGTAGCTAAATTTGAGTAGTAACGCAGTTGGAGATCAATTTTACAATCTTTAAGGATCAAAATTTTAAAAAAAGTGCCCCAACCTGGAAAAATGCAGGCATAATTTATGGATCATACCATATGGCTTAGCGAACAAAACTGATTAACTGTGTATCATTATTATAAGCTTATGGTTCATTATTCATCATTCTATGGATCATTGGCAATTTATTTATGGAAAATTACAAATAATTTATGGAACATGCGAATATATTTTATTGCACAAAGGTTACATTCTATGGATCAATTTTACAAGTTTAAGGAAAGTTATTGAATCTTTTATGGATAATTTGCAATATGTTTATGGGTAATCCGTACACTTTTAACGACCATGCCCTAGATATAAAACGGTACATTTTTGATATTTTATTGCTAAATTTGTTATAAAGTATGCTGTATTTTATGGATCATTTCAATTTTTTTTATGGATATGGATACCAGAGTCTTATGGGTCAAAAATGCGTTTTTCGTGGCACGATTTTCAATTTTTTATGGATCGTTTATTACTTTTTATATGCAAAAGTACGTTTGCCGTTACGTCGATATTAGTATCATGAGTTTTATGTTCTACTCCCAGTATAGAACGGTTGGCTCCACAGTCCAATAATCCAATAATCGGAATGTCAAAGAACTTAGTTTTGGCAAACGGTCTGTCATCATGGGCGAGTTAGATGAAATGTTCATCTATCTTCACCGATCAGGCCTGAACGTATTCTAGTGGGTCTATAAATTGATAGCCTTCCTGGGAAAGGGCTTTTGAAATGTTTGAAGATACTTGATAATGTTGGGGATTTTGAGGCATATCCTGACCAGCCTGCCCCTTCACACGGCCTATTGGGAGTTTTTACACTGTCAAAATTGTGAATTGAAGCACGGCATTCACTTCGATGACGGCCAAAGCACATTCAAACCTTCCGGATACCTTTTTGGTTTGTTCCCTGCTTTGCTTTTCTGAGACAATCGGGGCTTCTAGGAGGCTTTTCTTCTTCCGAAACGTCAACTTTCGTGGCTCTATAAAAAAAATCGCGTTTTTACAAATTTAGAGTACTTTTTCAAACAGACGTATCTGTTTTTGTACACAAAAAGAACTGTGGAATTGTGAGAAATTTTCTTTTGAATCTTACTCCCCCTCTTTGTTTACAAAATCAGATACGTCTATTTGAAAACGTACTCGAGAAATATTCTATCAATTTCGGGATTTGATTTTGTTTTCACACCGGATCGCAATTCGTTTAAATTAACCCGGTGCCTGGTGGACTTTTCCACGAGGGTATGGTATTTGCAAAAGAAAGTGGTATCTATCTTTCTAGCGAACCGTTTTAAATCTGCAAGTCCAATCGCATATTACGAAAGACATATGAGTCTCGAATTTTCGTCCTTCCTAGACAGGTTTTGCTAAGGAATTGCCTATTTTTTGCAATTCGGACATCCTGAGATTTCTTCTTCGCGCCTTATTTTCGAGAAATTTCGCGAAACTCACTAATGTGATCAAACTCCTGATTTTCCGCACTCGCCATGAACCAAGTTTTTGCTTGTCCCTGAAATGAATAAATCGCGGATCTAAATAATTCACGTTAAGGAATGCCTCTCGATTTCGTGAGAAATTCGACTTCTCGTATGAAGCGCATTAAATTCTGCCCGTTATGCTTTCAGTCGTAACAGAGATTCCACTCCGTCACTGAACAAGTTTTACGTGTGTCTGTTTTCTTAACCTCGACTTTCGGTGGTAATTCATCTCGTGATGAATCCGAGCTCGATTGTTGCTATCTTCAGAACTCTCGTCAGAATATTCCGCTTCGGGCTTGCAACTGTCTAAACGGAACCTACTAACAAGTTTTTCCCTATCAGCGCGGGAAAAATTAGGCCGATTTTAAATTTCCCCGAGACTTCGACACCTGTGGATTGACCTTCCCGTGCCTGACAAGTGCTCTGAACTTTCTTCTTCCTATCTATATTGGTTGCTGGGTTGCTTGGATGTTTGTGAAACAGACATATTTGAAAGTGTTCTCACAAGATCAAACAAATCAAACCTGGAAAATGAATCATTTTTGTTTTTGACGTTTCGTTGCGTATGTAAACAAAGTACTACAGTGTTACCAGAAAAAAATTAGAATTTCGTGGTGACAATAATTTCACCCTGCCGGCGTTGGTGGTGTAGTGGTAAGCGTGACTGCTACTTGGCACCCCATTGGGTCTGGGTTCAATCCCAGTCGACGTCGGTGGTTTTTCTGAGGCGAAAAAATCGGGTCACGTCTTCCTTCGGAAGGGAAGTAAAGCCGTTGGTTCCGGCTCATATTCATGAGTCGATAGATAGGGTCCAGGTGGTGGAGTCGTCTTCCTGGCGTCGGTGATTGTCACCATGTGAGGAAATAGGCCGACGGAAAATAAAGAAGAAAAAAATAATTTCACCACTTTTCAAAGTTGCCAAAACGCCTCATATTTGTTCCATGTGGTTAGATTTACCATAAAATGTGGAACAAATAACGCTATCGAATTAAGAATTTCTTTGCCTTTAAAAGAAAAATATGTAAAATGAGGGTTAGATCTGACGCGTAAGGTCTGTTCTTTTTGTTTCTAAATCTAAAAACCAAACATCAGGCATCTATAATGTGGAAATAAATCCTCATCGGCAAGAAAATTTCGCACAGAAAAAACATCCGTTATCGGCTCTGGAAGTTTGGTCAACGTTATGTAGTAAGCATGTTTTTATACGAGGAGCTGCCACGTCCTAACCTCAGAGGAAAATGCGGCCGGGATAATCCTTGCTATAGAACGGTGAAGATATTCAAGTACGGTAATTAGGTGTATACATCAGTGGCTAGCTGAGTGTAAATCACGAATTTCGACGAGCTTCGTTCAAGTTGGCTGGCAGACCGAGTGCTGATCGTAGGGTACGTGTTGGTGGTAATTAAACATTTTGAAAGAGCTAGTTTACGGAGCCAAAGTACGAGTAAAGATTATTGGCAAGAGATTAGCACCCGGTGAATTACTTACTCACTCGGAACGGTGCAATCTTCTCGCCGGAGGAATTGCTGCAGGGGAGAAAATCAGATGATGTTTTTCGGTGGCACTGAGGACTCTACCGTGAATCCACTTTAAGCAATTAGCTTCTAGCAGGAGGAATGAAAGCGCTAATCTTCTTTCATGGTGAGATTTATTTTTGAAAAAAAAAAGCAAGTGCTACCAACCGTATCCAGTGATTTGCTTTGGATTGACGTTGGAAAGGATTTTAAAGGATTAAATATTCCACTGTGTTTGTTCAACAATTTTGTGATTAATTTCCTAAAGAGTAATACGGATAATTGAATGGATTGAATTCGATTTATGAGTGCAATGATGTGTAATGTAGATTAAGCTTAATGCCAACAGAAGTTAATATCTGCTCGTTTTTACTAATTTAGAAGGATTTTCAATTGAGTTTTTAAGCAATCTCGAACGCCTCATGGATGTTAAGAATCATTGTAAGAGGTTCGTCAGCTGTTTGACTTAAAGCTATCAAAAACAACGACAGGTGTAGCTTGTATGAGAAAATGCTATTCCAAGCAGCAAAGAACCGGAAACGAATAATGCAATAAATGTCATGAACTGCTTGATTAAGTATCCTTTGAAACCACACACGGTACACCAGATATCGTCGTAAAACCAAAAAAGGGTTGGCATTTTATTTATAATTGGATTTGCAACAGTGTACCGGAAGGTCACAGCTGTATGCTGAACCGATTCATACTCTTTATGTCAGAGTACACAGTGATGTGACGAAAGGTTAATTACAAAGTTAAATCCAACCAGGGAATAATCATTCGTTCTCGCTGCAATATTTTTGCTGTTATGAATATAAGGCTATAATTACGTATAATATTTAAGTTTTATAATAAATAGAATGTTGAAAAGCCGACCGTATAATATAATAATGCAGCCTCGACAAACAATAAACATTGTTGACAAGCAATGGAAGCACAGTTCTATTCGGATCCACATTGTTATTTCATCATATATGTTGGTATGAAGGGTGGAGAATGGGCCCTGATCGTCTTTCAAAAACCCTTAATCAAGCACCTGGTTATTTTTTTTTATTTCTTACAATAATAATAATCGGATACCTATAATGAATTTCGCACTAACTAGTCTAGCACTTGGCAACACTAACTCTGAATAGAATGAAACTTTGTGTGTGTCAAGACTTCCAAACTTCATTTCTTACAACAAACGAAGCTGCTCACAAGGCATTAATTCTCAGTTTAAATGACTCACCGAAATGAGAAGACCACCATTACCTTGGAGATCATCATGGGCGTTAGTTAGTGCACTGATGGATTATTTGAAGCTAAGAGGATTATTGGCTGTTTAAAGTAATGGAAAAGCAACTTAGCTGTAGGGTGCGTAACGAATGTTTGCGGTATAAGAAATATTACACTAGTTAGTCATATGTATTTGCAATGAATGTTTTGTGGTCGAAATTGTAAATTATTTCATTCGAAAAACCACCATCCTTCTCGAAAGCTGTCATCAGACGCTTCCGGAAACTGCGGCATGTACGTTTTACAGTGTTTCGATCAATGACTATTATCACCAATTTGAGTTTAGCTTTGAGCGTCCTAAGTGTGGTGTAAAGGATTCCTTTGGTAGTGGGTTTAACAGTACCCGAGCAGGAGCGAATAACTTGATAACTGGCCTTGGTATTTAAGAGCGCTGCATAAGAGGTAAAATACCTGAGGATAATACCATAAAAATGTTCCCACAATGTTATGCGAACACCAAATTGAGGTAAGACAATACCAAAATAGTACCTCTCAGGTATTCCCAAATCCCAAATAACCAGTTCTGTTATTCGAGAAATATTTTGCTTTCAATTCTGAGGTATTTTGCTTAGGTATTTTACCTCTTATGCCGTGCTCTTAAATACCAAGGCCAGTTATCAAGATCAAAATTAGGTACTCATATGTTATTCTCTCCTGCTCGGGTAACTTCTTTTGTGATTCTGGTGGTAAATCGAACAACATACGGTTAGCGTTCAAGGTCGACATGCGTATGAAAATACCCGATCAAGATACCCAGAAGAAAACACTTATTTAGCCAATCCACCTTGTATTTTTCAACTTACGGACTCTGTGGGTGTGTAGGGTTTGGGACTTTGCAACTGGCCGGTCGGTTTTCTACGTTGCACGACACGCAAACTGGATTGGTAGTGTCATTTATAGGGTCGCCTAATTCCCTGGTTGTTACGCTGGTTGGATCGTACACTATGTTGTAATGTCATACGCATTTATACAAGCTGGACTCAGGGGCTAATTAATGGGTCCCGGGGTAGTATAATTGTGGAATGGGGGCGTGGCTACGGGCAACATTTGAACGAATTGTTCAACTATGATCTTTTTAATGCTCTTTTTTTCCTTAAAAGTGGCCATCTCGCGATGTATGGTAAACTTTTAGACAAATATATTGCCTTTATTTAAAAAAAATTGTCCAATTCTAAAATAGCCATTTTTTGCAAATTGACTTTACATTTTAAAATATTTTTTTTTCTGCGTGTAAGAATCGATTTAACAATTTTTACATTTTGTTTTCATGAAAGTTAAGACGACTTTCTAAAAGTCAATCATACATCACTTTTTTTAAGTCTTGTCCTTTTTGAGTTATGTTGATTTAAAAAAAAACTATCAAAAAAATTAAGCCCTTTTCAAATGGCAGTCTAGATAAATTTTTAAAAAACAAAGTATGTAAAGTTGCTTGAAAAGACATAGTCTACACACCCACAAAGTTTCATTGGATTCTGAGAGGGTGCTGCCAAACACTGGATGAGTTGGCGTGAAATTCGTCAAATATTGTTTTCTATATGGCTACTTCGGAGTATAATTTTAATTTATATTATTTATTAACATTTAGTAATATTAAGCATGAACATGATTGACCACCCGAGGTTGCTACTCCGTTATTGCCAGATCAGCTGTAATTACACAGAGAACCAACAGATCATCTGTTGCCTGGGACTAACATACATCCTCAATGTGTAATAACTGGTGATACCAAACTAAAGCAATACAGGTGCCGGCTCCGTCCGAATGTGTTTAAAATAAGGGAAGGGTATGAATATGTTGATGTTACACTTGCTTTATTGGAGGCCGAGAACACCTCTGCACTTCCACGAGAAATCACTGGGCTGTTGGATAACAGAAATGGGTGGCCGCAGGGTTTGTTTAGGTAAACGATAAGCTGTGTAGTGAAGTATTTCAATACAAGCACCGATTTCCGATCTGAACCGTCTTATACCAACAGTAAAGAGTGTTCCGTTTAAAATCTGCACACACAAAATTCATTCTCAAAATTCGAGATTTTATCCGATTTTCACCAAATTTTCAGGGAGAAAAAAAAAACAATTAAAGTTAGTTTTGACATCATTCATTTGATTCATTTCACCTTTATATCCGAATGCGCGAACGAGCCATGAGGTTCTCCACGACCTCCAAATCGACAGTTTTTTTGTATATAAACCTATGCTTTCTACATGTCATCTAAATTCTTCACCACTGTAGGTCGTTTTAGAAGGTGCTCCTTCATAATGGCCCAGTATTTTTCTATTGGGCACAGGTCTGGAGTGTTTGGGGGGCTCAGATCTTTCGGCACAAAATCGACAGCATTCGCCCTATACCACTCTAGCATGTCTTTCGTGTAGTGGCATGATGCCAAATCCAACCAGAAGATTGTCGGACCGTCCTGAGGCTTCAGGAGAGGGAGAAGCCGATTTTGGAGACACTCTTCCAAATACACCTGTCCATTCATGGTGCTTGCGGTAACGAAAGGTGTACTCCGCTTTCCGCAAGTACAAATCGCTTGCCAAATTAAGAACTTCTTGGTGAACTTCGACACTTTCTGTGTCCGGAGGTTTTCGGGAACATCACACTTATCCTTGGCAGTCACATACAGATTTCCTGGAATGTGGTTGAGGTCCGCCTTCACATATGTCTCGTCATCCACTACGCAGCAGTGTGATTTCGTTTACTTCTGGCCGTATAACTTCCGGGCACTGCTTTTTGCGACCGTTTTCTGTTTCTCATCATGGTTTGGGAACTTTTGAACCTTAAACGTACGTAGCTCGAGTTTTAGTATTCTTCATGAAAGTCTTGCCCACATGCAACTTTTTCGCCACATCTCGAACTGAGGCGTTCGGTTTCCGTTTAAAGGCCCAAACCACGCGTTTGTGATCGTTTCCGATGACCTGACGGCTAGTTTCTAGTCCGGAGCTTCCAATCAACAGTCAGACGTTCTTCGAAACGTTTTATGATACCAGACATCGTGGAATTCGCGATTTCCAAGTTTTTTTTTCCGATGGCACGATACGACAGATCCTTATTCTCAAAGTACTTGTGCAAAACTTTTTTGCGCAAGCACCGTTCTTTTGTCGCCCATTTAGAAAACTTTTGCGCACCTGATGAAATCAACACACAGAGTGTAAACAATACACCTTAAACTTTGTCTACGCAAAATATCAATTAACTTTAACCAACGGATCAAAAGTAAGAGCGGATTTTAAACGGTACACCCTTTAAGGATGCTATTGGGGGTCACTCACAAAGTGTGATGGTGGTTTTTCATTGGGAAAACAAGGTCATTTTTAATAATGCTGAAAACCCGATTTTGACCTATTCAAAACAACAGTAAGGATGCTGTTGGAGCCACTCACAAAATTGGATGTTGGGTTTTCGTTAGGAAAACAAGGTAATTAATATTAAAGTTTGAGAGCCAATTAAAATTGATTTATACCAACCGTACGGATGTTGCTAGAACCACTCACAAAATGGGATAGCGGTTTATTTGTTCCAACATTTGTGGCCAGTAAGTATCACGACCGAATCACACTTAATAAACCGGAAAGCGATTTAATTGGTGTTTTGTCTGTGCTCAGTAGATCACTCGCGCCACCAAAAAATAGGTAACCAAAACAAAGAAAAACGCGATGAACCCGATAATAAAATATTGCATAACAAATTGCATTTCAATTCGTACAACTAAATTCTACAAACTATTTTACAACTGGAACTGATATCTGCAACAAGTAAGTTGAACGTCCTAAAGATCGATCTACACTTTAAATTAAGATTGAAGGATTTTGTGAAATTAGCGTCCCTAGAAGCATTTCCTGCCTTCAGTCATCTTTTTGCATCAATTGGTTTCCACGCTCATCTGTTTAGTGCCAACCGGGGAAGACTTGATCCTAAGCCCAATGATTTCATTATCTCCAATCCGCTCAACCAACCGCAATGTTTGTGTTATAGCAATATGCTTAGAAGCGGACCGAAAAAATTAATTAGCAGCATCGCCTTATATCAACATTTACTAACATTTAAACTCTAAAAATTTACTAACAAACTAACAACTAAACTATTATTTATTGACTTATACAAACTAGGGTAGTTAATTTCAACTGTAACAGCCATAATCAACAAGTTCAATCGATTTTCTAAAAGATTATTTCGGATCTAGACGAAATCGTGGCCGTACAGTGCAGTAGGCATTATATTACTGGTTATTGTATAAAGGGATATACTTATAATAGAATCGCTAAGGTTGTTAGAGTGGTCATTTAACAGGAACTCAAAATTAAAATTCAATATTAGGTTACAGCGGAAACCACAGAACTTATCCCGCCTCGGTGATTATTTCAATCATTCGATTCATCAGAGCTGGAACTCTCATCATCGCTATTCTCCACTGACGTGCTTACCGTTCATAGCTTCATTCGCTCCGCTGCAAAGATCGTGGATGTTTTCTTCTGTGTTAGTTGCACTCCAGGAACATCGGCAATCAGATATCGGTCGTTTCCTAGAACCCTCAGAAAAATGTGTGGACCCTTACAACGTGGCTCAAGCTTTTTGCTAAATCCAGTTGCTTGTGGATCCTTTTCCACACAAATCTCGTGGTAGTTACGTAAAATTTGCCATTGGGCACGATTCAGCACTACCCACATCAATCAATCACTTTTTCGCATAAAACCTCCATCCTTCAGAGCGTATTCCTTTTGAATCTGCTTATCTCGTATGTCCACCGAGGATTTCGACAAAATCTTCATAATCGCACAACTTTGGATCCTCCCTCTATGGCAGCTTCAACAACTCTTCTTTAATGTTCACTTCCATTACGTGAACCTGTACAGGTTTTGGTTCTTCGGTTTCCGGCACACAAACAGCATTTCTACTGAGACAATCAGCGTGTTTAATTCTGGCCCCTTTCCTGTGCACTAATTCATAATCGTATTCTTGCAGTTTCTACAGCCACTTTCCAACGACGGGTAACATAAACTTCTTGGCAACAATTTTTTTCCTCACTTCACAGTCCGTTACTATCAGGAAATGTCTTCCCAACAAATACTTCCGGAATCTCTCCACCGATTCGACAACTGTTAAGGTTGCTAGTTGGTAACTATAGTCCTGGCACTCTACTGGTGAAGCTTTCCTGCTAAAGTAGCTTATGTAGACCATCCTTCATTTTCTGAACCAGTATGCTCGATAATCCGTGAGAACATGCATCCGTATGTAACTCGATGTTCTGGTTTGGATCGTTCATCACAAAAACTGGGCGACTCGTCAAAGTTTCCTTTAAAGTTTGAAAAGCAGCCTGTTGAGCATCACCCCACTCAAACATTCCTTCATTTCTCGTCAGTCGGGTTGAAGATTCAGCAATGATGCTGAGCTCCTTCAAAAATCGTCAGAATGTTTTCGTTTAGCCCAGCAAATCTCAAACATTGGGTACATGCACTGGTGTCGGGAAATCACTAATCGCCAAAATGTCCTCTGTGCCCGGCCTTATTTCTCCTTCACTAATTTTATGACCCGAAAAATTCACGGCTGCCTTGCGGAACTGCATTTTCTCTAAATTCACTGTTAGTCGAGACTTCGCTATATCTTCAACAATGCTTCAAACTTTTTCTGGGAGCTCTCGCTCAGAATATTAATCAAATGTGGAGTGAAAAACGCATTTGTAATAGAAAATTTTGAAGAAATGTTAGGGCTGAACACACAATCTCGATTATGAGAATTTACCCCCACTACATATCGTCGGATAGGTGTCTTCCGTTCTATACTCCAGATCATGCTCACTTTACCTATAGCAGTTCCTCAATTCATTATGATCTTACCATGAAACAAGCATTTCATGGGATTCCGGAACAACTTCGTTCTGTTATAATTCCGTGTATTTTTACTGAAAAAAACCAGCAAAAACAAAACAAAAATGGTTTTTCACTGATGGATCTCGCCTCAATGGATCCACTGGCTTCGGTGTCTTCAATGAAAACTCTAGCGCCTTCCACAAACTTCAGGAACCTTGTTCTGTTTATGTTGCTGAGCTGGCAGCAATAAACTTCGCATTGGGGATGATTTCCAACATGCCCGCAGACCATTACTTCATCTTCTCGGACAGCCTCAGTTCGATTGAAGCTCTTCGGTCGATGAAACCTAGTAGACACTCATCTTATTTCCTTTCAAAACTAAGAGGACAGATGAGTGTGCTGGTCGAAAGATCATATTTGATCACCTTTGTATGGGTCCCTTCACATTGCTCAATCCCAGGCAATGAGAAAGCGGACTCGCTCGCAAAGGTGGGCGCCCAGGACATCGATTTGTATGATGGACACAGATGATTTTTTTCATTTAGTACGTCAGAGTACCCTTTCGAGTTGGTAAACCGATTGGGACACCGGAAGTCTAGGACGGCTGTTACATTCCATCATTCCTATACTTTCATCGAGGGCCTGGTTCAAGAACCTGCACGTAAGCCTTGATTTCGTACGCGTGATGAGTAGGCTTATGTCCAACCACTACCAGTTAGATGCACATTGCACATGGATAATGACGCCGCCAGAACACTACTTTTGAATACCCTAGAGGCCCAAGGAAGACAATCTTATGTGATTTGTGTTATATGCAATCGAGTTATGTGTTTCTTCAAATGTTTGGTATAAGAGTTTAATCTGCTTGTGCTTTTTTTTCTCTATTTATTAGTTTGTGTTTGTTTTATTCCGACATATTGTCAAGTCTCATCGTCGCTCAATGGTTACCACAACCGACCAAACCCAAAAAGGGAGCCCTGACCATATCGCATAAAGTTATAATGCTGGCGACAATTTTATGAGAATAAAGAATTCCTTTTCCATGATCCTCTATCCATCCCATCCCCAAAAAATGTCATCCATTTTAACCTCGGGTAAACCACGAGTAAACGGCCCAAGTCCTATTAACCCTAGTATTAAGACATTGATTGTATTAAAACAACAATGAATTACCCGCTCCGTAAAGCTAACGCAATTGAGCCTCCCAAATAAATGAAGTAGTAAAAAAAAATGCTCCAAACTTTCTCAGCATGCCATCCACACCACGACAGCCAAAAGTCGCGACATCAAGGTTAGCAACTAACCCGATCGAACGCAGAGGCGCAATAATCGCGTCGATCATTTTATGGAAAACTGTACTACCGTCGCTTAGTCCAAACGGCATTTTTCGAAACTTAAAATGACCAATCGGCGTCAAGATTGCCATAAACTTTCGGCTATTCTCTGCTGTCGGAACTTGATGATAGCCCCGGAAGCCTATAGGCTCACACTCTTTTGCCGGAGCTACCCATCTCTTTATAACTCTTGTTGCTGCGCAGTGCTTTTGTTCTGCACTTTGTTTGACGATTTTCTGCTTCTTGTTGGTTTTCAAGTTGTTCCGTTTCTTGATACGTTGAATCATTCCGACGCTAGTACCCGCTTTTTTGGCCAAATCACGTATCGACATTAATTTGTTCTTCCTAATTAGAGCTACCACTTTCTGATCCAGTTTAGGGTTGGAAGATCCGAGTTTTCTGCCGCTTCCTGTCAGTTCAGCCAAAGAACAGTGTTGCCCGAAAATCCATCATTTACACTCGCGTGATGAATTCCAAAATGCTGCGTCAATTGTCGCATAGTTACACCATTTTCACGTAGCCATGTGTCCAAATCCTTCATTTTACGCTTCTTTTAATGCGTGACATTTTGAACACGAAGAATTTAAACCGTGCAAAACGAAAGATGACAGTCAAACGCACAGCATGCTATGATGAACACATTAAAACCATCACAAATACACGCGTACAACGCAAATGTACGTGGATAGCTTATTTTCGATACATTCCTCTGTCAAATAATTTTCTGCTAACAGAAACGTTTGAGGACACTGCACACGGTAGATTCAACCAAATGCAACGATTTCGTATGTTTCGTACCTGACCGCATTGGACCTGACCGAATCGGGTCTCTAAAATATTTTTTTTTCTAGGTTTACTGGCTGGACTCTGAATAGAGGAGAAACCTCTACACAAGGCCTTTGATGATATCGTTGCGTAGATCCTTTCGAATCATTTTGCCAGCCGTACACGGAACATGTCGTCCAAGAAGACGCTGTTGCAAATGACTCGGAAGGAGCCACGTTTGAGCATTTTGAGTCCTTTCGTTTGATTTTTTTTCCATTGTCTATTTGTTATTTTGATAGTCAGTGTCACGCTTACAGCTTAAATAATTTGTTTCGATATTCCTAGTCTTTTGTAGTCTAGTCCGTTGGTGTGTCATTTATTCGTTTTGAGATTTTTCTGAAGCAGTTTTCTCGAACCAAAAATAAGAAGCCATAGTACTGTTCCTTGTGCATTTCACCAGCCGTGCAAGGATCATGTCGTCCATAGAGACGCTGTTGACACTGCCTCAAAAGGTGTTATATTTCCCAAGATTGCTTCTCCTTCCTCTCCATTATGTTCATGTCCACTGTTTTGTCTGGTGTCATATCGTCTTACCTCTTCTGGTTCATTTATGTTTGTCTTATTATTTTCGTGTGTTCTACATCATTCAATTTTGTTCTTCCTATGCTTTCATTGTGGCTGTTATATTTGTATGAAACCAACTCCTAGTCTTTTAATGTCATATAAGTTCACCCATCGCATAATATAGTGCGTGGTGAGTCTCAATTATTTGTATTATTTTGCAATTTAGTAAATTTAATTATAAAGTTCTTACCTCAATGATGTGCAAGTGTGTTGTTAGTTTTTACTCACTTATAACCTATGTTATTTCTTACAAGTTTCCGTTCTTTTGCGATCGCTTTTTAAATTTCCTCGATGGGATGTAATGTCCACTTCAGGTATGGTACCGCTTGCGTTCATGGCATGTGGAAGAGAACAGGAAGAGGGAAAGCATTAAAACCGGCAACATGCCATGCGCATGTGAGATTTTCATGGTGATATTCTCACAACGGCCGTTCAGAATGGTACAACGGATGCGTATGAGAGGTCATTTCCGATTAATTTCTACTTGTTTACTCAACTCCCTCACGTTTAGATATAGAAGACAAGAAACATCCCATGGCGTGCTACATTCTGGAACATCAGGGCAATGATCCCCCATCGCATCTTCAAGTGATCATTACAAGCTGTCCATTTGGTTCAGGCACTTTTGAACGTTGATGTGGCAGCCCACTCACACATGAAATCTGCCGCGACCGACTCGACAGAACGCGCCCATACCCCTTTCTGAACCGAAGGGCAGGGGAATCGGGTCTCCAAAATAATTTCCTTCAAAATCTCTGATCACGCCTTCCTTTGGGAAGGAAGTAAAGCCGTTGGTCCCAACCCATGTGTAAATGGGTTCGATATGTAGTATCCAGGTCGTCTCCCTAGTGTGACAACCCATTCTCAGGATGAAAGTCACGTAAATAAGAAACAACAACAACAACATTTTTTTTCTTCTGGCTTCCATTTGTCACAACTTTTTCAAACCATAATAAATCGTAACAAAACTTTTACCACTGACAAAAAAAAAGCTTGCCAAACAATTCGTTGTTAAAACATTTGAGAATCAACTACTAGGAGTGCTGTAAACAAAGCAGTGCGTCCAGATTTTAAGTGAATCAAGCTTTAATACCTGCCAGAAACTATATGTGGGACGAATTTTGAGATGGACGAGCAAATCAAGTGTTCTCCTTGTAAGTACAATATTCATTGGGAATAAAACCACATTCAGGTTATCAAAGAAATTCTTGGAATGAACAGTTATAATTTTTATGAGGGGAAAGACTCGCAAATAATTCACACCGTTTATATAAAATCACGTGAATTGTATATTGCATATACTTGGCTTCAAAAGGCCACTCGAAATAACATTTTCATATGAGTTTCATTCATTTGGTGTTGCTTGGTTTTTCTAAGAACAAACAAAACAATTCAAAATTTTAAGAACTACCCAAAATAAACTGCATATGTTTTATTGGGGTTTTGAAAGAGCTTTGACAATGTTGCTTATTTTTTCGAATGGACGCAATCTGTTATTGTTTCATAAAAATATGCAAAAATCAAACGTGTAATACCTCTGTAAAGATTTCCAAGACGAAATTCAACAGAATTCTTTAAAAAAAATTAAAAGCATAACATTATTTTCGACAAAAAAATCTGAAGAAAATATTGTAGTACATTTCTGAAGAGAACCCAAAAGTGGCGTGGAGTTTATTTCGAAAGCCATTATTGTTAGAAAAAACTATAAGGTACAGCCCAATGAGGTAGTGCGCAAAGGTGACGTAGGACTACGCAGAAATGTGCAATCTAGATCGCTTGATTGTTCTAATTCCCATCTCATTCCCATACACTAAAAGTTCGCAGTACAACTTTAATTTGCAGTTCGGCTCGAATTATCCGTTCTTGAATTTCGTTCGTTGGTTGTTCAACGCGCTTTGTCATTTACTCCGATACAAAAAAATGCTATGTTCAGCCCGGGCGCGGTAATTGAAATTTCCAACAGCACAAGAGAAAAATTCAACCAAACAAACATTTTGATTGACAAACTGATTTGGTCGTCCTGAATAGGACGGATTTAATTGACGGGGGGAGAAATATGGCTCGCGATTAGACTTGGGCTTTCTTCTTGGTCTTCTTGGTTCAGCTCCTCGTCATTGCGGGTGGCCACCTGTAGGTGACGTGGGATGATTCTTGTCTCGTTGTCACGGGCGGCTTTTTCCCGCCAGCTCGTAGGTTTCAGCAGCCATGTTTCTCGAAGCGAGGTTGGCGGGCGCATCGGCACCAACAGCCAACTGCACCAACGCCTCTCTGGGCAACGACTGCTCGCCAGTGCAACCTCCATGGTGCTTGATGCCACCAAACGCGATCCTACAGCCACTGCACAGCTCCACGACTGTCGTAAGACTGAATCAAAATGTACTGCTAAGAGTTGTTATGTAATGGCGTCGGATGCTATTGCACGAAAGAAGGCGGTACCAACAAAGGCAATGTGATGCAAATTGCATCAAAGGGGACGAAATTCAGTTATTCAGATTTTCTTAACAGAAATATGCCTAATTTACTTGCCAGCAACTAGTCCGCTATACACAACTAGGAACAACAACGAACTCAATTACATGGTCGATCTGACGTGTTGCAGTTCGGCTCGAATTATCCGTTCTAGAATTTCGTTTGTGGGTTGTTCAACGTGCTTGTCATTTAATCCTGGACGAGGTGTATAATAAATGCTATGTTCAGCCAGGGCGCGTTTGTTAAAATTTCAAACAGCACAAGAAAAAATTCAACCAAACTCTTTAGTTGACAAATTTGGTTGTCCTGAAAACGACGGATGTAGTTGACGGGGGAGAAACATGGTTCCAATTGAGCTTAGGCTTTTCACTCGGTCTTCTTGTACAGCAGGATAGCCTGAAAAGTACAACACTCTGTGAAATGTTCACACCGGAGACAAGTTTTATCAGCTCTTTGTCATTGCGGATGGCCAGCTGCATGTGACGTGGTATGATTTTGGTCTACTTGTTGTCGCGGGTTGGCATTTCCTGCCATCTCGAGCACTTCACCGCGGTGCACCGGCCAGGTATTCCATCACCGCAGCGACGGGAGACGCAGCGACAGTAGACGAGAGCTCCGGCACCAACGCACTCAGTGTAGTGCCCTTCCAGAGCAGACGGTGAATGCGACCGAGTGGGAGCTGCAATCCGACTGCAAATTTGTCACGACCAGACATGTTACTTGGCAATAGAGTCGGTCGATGGTCGACTTGACGGTGCGTAGCCGAGCGCTGACAACATCTTCGAGATCGCTGAAAGACTGAAGGAAAATTCCAACGTGTCCCCATTAAATATCTTTTGCTGATGCATAGGAGACGTTCCTTACTTAAATATGAAGTCGGTGCTAGCAAAGTGCTGTGTATTTGGGAAATTTACTCTGAAAAATCGGCATTATAAGACATCACCTTATATTTGTGTTGATTTCAATAGTTGAATGTTCAAAATCAATAGTTTTAAATATTGAAATCGAAGCGTAGAAAATGTCCCGATCGATTGGTGTAAACATTTTGGAAATCAATCGTGGAATGACTTAGTTATCAACGTTCAAAACCTATATATTTTTCGTGACGCTCCAAATTTTCGCAATTTAAACGTGTACCCCAGTATTGAAAACACAGACGTAGTTCTACGTCAAAAAAAAAAATCAGACGAATGTAAGAGATATTCATATAAAGCAAGTTTGAACGTATCTTGAGAAGATCGTGCACAAGGCATGACCGCATGGTTGACGTTGGAAAACATTAGGACATTGATTTTTTTATTGTAACTATATAGCCAAAAGGTGCTTTGGTTTTCCCATACAGATTTACCTGATATGGGTGATTGTATCAATGGAAAGAAAAGCAGTAAACCAGTACTTTTAAATTCATATCTTTTGATTACTAAATATAACCCAGAAAATTTACTTCGTAGCATTCAAACGCCGTTAGAAGCGTATAATTTCCGATGTAACGTTACACGTTAATACTTTACAGGCTCCGTTTTGTGTTGTTGTTTCTTATTTAAATTATAAACGCTACGGCCAAGTACTGCCACTAATATTAACAAGTTTTCGATCAGGTCCAAACTCGACAGTAAGCATCTACAGCAAAGTCTTGATTAGTCGCAGTCATAAAAATCACCTGGAGTCATTCATTTTCACAATTATAAGACATGATTCCACATTTAATTTTTTTTTTCAATAAAACATTTTTTGAATAATGCAACCAATTGATTGAAATATTACGAATCGATTGACGAATTGGGAAAATTTCTATGTAAAATGTATAGGTTATGAACGTTCAAAAACTGACCCCATGTTATCCAAAATCAAAGAAATTCGATACATACAATTTAAAACTTCTACCTAGAAATTTAGAAGTTATCACAGGAGCTCAAGAATTATAAAATGCATAGAACCTTTAAAAAATGCTAGTATTTAAAAAAAGGGGCTAAGACCCCATTTGAAAGTTTCACCATTAGGACTCATTGCAAAAAAAAAAACAGAACAAATCGTTTCAGAAATCAATTAAAAATATATGAACAAAAATTTTAACTCCAATCATATTTCTGGTTATTTTCCGGTTCTCCCGGTTTTTCCAGCAGTTGAATGGCTACCCTGTTCTTTCTTAGCGTTTCAAGCTTATTGCTTTCGCAGTTAGCTCATTGTTTGTTCTCAACTTAGTGTTTACCGACTGAGCTAAAGGAAGACCCTACCCTGGCTACCTTGTGCGTTGACGAATTTGAACAGTGACAATAAATACTTTTGAAAACAAACACCTGTCTTGTTCCATCACAACCTAAGCCATGTCTGAGGATTAAAGCTCACATACACAAGGTGGAGAACGCCTTTCGCCACAAGTGATTCAGTTAACCCTCTAATGCCCAGATCTTTAATTTGCTTGAAAAAACTAGATTACATTAGTTTTGTGATAAGAAATTTGTAAAACATATTACTTGTTCATTGAAGTAACGTACTTTTGATTAAATACCAAAAATATAAAACCGCCTTTAGGCGGGGTTGGGCAGTTGAGTAAAAAAAAAACATTTCTTCAAAACCGCTCGTACTATTCATTTCTTATGATGAAAAGCGTAAACATAGTTTTGTTTTGCCTGTAGGCACAAATGTATGCCGTATTTGCGACATTTGATTTGCGTTCCCGATTTGCACTCCTGATATCGGCATTTTCTTTTTTTCTGAACGAGGTAGAATTTCTGGGTAGTGATCAAATCCGTCATATCTTGTATCAGCTGGTGGAAGGTACTCTCGCCTTGGAATAGATTTCTTCTTCGTAGTGATCATACCTGGTCGACCAGGTGGCCTGGGGGCTGGAACACTGTAAGTGCACATTGCTTTTGCGACCTCAGCTTGAAAATTCGGTAGCTGGTACAATTCACACGATGAATCAATTCTGAGCACTCGTTAAAACAGCACTTTCGCATTTACCATAGCCAAATCCAGCAGATGATACATCAAACGGTTTGTATACTTGTTTGTTTTGACCTGGATACGATATCGACCAATGAGCCCAGCTGCCATGTCAACACCTCCCATATGACGAAGTTTTTAACATTAAAACACATACCTCTGGAGCGTAGGTAAGCCAGCAAGGTTAGTGATGTGTAGAAATTATTGAAATACATTATGTGATTTCTGAAATCTGGAAGTATTTTTGATAGCCGCACCACTACATTTGCTGTTGCCCTCAAATCGGGAGTTCCCGGTAACACCAAGTTGTCACCAGCTCCGCGGAAAACCTCAAAACTGTACGAAATATCCATACGAATCGGACAAAACAGAAAGCTTAAAGTCCAAGGGTAAGTCGCTTAGAACAGTGTGCCAGCCACGATGTCTTACACACTAGACGAATATGTTTCATAACTGCGGCACTTTGATTTTCAATCCATACCACATGTGTGGCACACTGAAGCACACTCTTGACAGACTTGTAGAAATAAGAAACCAGCAACCTTGCCAATATGCATTGCCTTGTTGCCAGGCTCAGCAGAAAATAACAATTTGGGCTGTCAACACATCGGCACCTTCAGCACATTACGGGAACTCCCAGAAAAATTGCAACGCTTGAAGACACACTCAAAAAAAAAAAAATAGCACAGGAGAAAAGTGTGTCATGAGCGATCCACCCCTTGCCTTGTGGGGTTTTTCCAATTTTTGTGGCTCTCCCCAAAATCGTGAGTGGTATTAATTATCATAAAATTCAATACGGCTATTTTATTTAATATGTCAAAATCCTCTGAAGTCTTAACAGGCATGGTGTCATTGTCGTTAAAGTGTAGGTGTCGACGAGTTTAATCGAATCTGTTTCGTGTCCTTGTGTTTTGGAAGGGCAGGAATGCATATTCACTTCAATAGGATCTCACACTATGAAATCGGTAAACAGACATGCAAATAAGAATGTTGTAGAAAAATTGGTCGTGATCTTTTTTTGCTTCGCAAAAAGGTTTGTCTGAGCTCCTTTGTGCTCCAGGATGCCATCGAGAAAGTATGAGAAGCATTTGAACAGTGTGTTCATTTCATTAAACTGTTCCAGGTCAGGTTCATCAAAAAGGAGGTCTGATTCCGGGACGACCAGATTTCCTTTACGCCACTTGATGTTCTTAAATACTGAAGACTTAGCATCGATTTCGTCCGCAGCTCCAGTGAATGTTCCAGGTCCCACAATTGGGTTCGACTTCCCTTTGCTGATCCTGGAATCCTTATCAATGTCCCTCCTCGTTTTTATTGGATGGAGGTGGTGATATAAACTATTCCTCCACTTCAGAGTCGTGAAAACAATTGTCATCACTATCACCAAAGTCGTCTCCCGCATCAGGTTCCTCATCAGTTTCGAACTCGTCTTCCTGCGATTCAAGTGCCTCCTTGGCCTGCCGGTCGCTCAACAGGGACAAATTTCCTCTCGATGGTGTTTTTATTGTGAGACGCGAAACCAAAACCTATAGAACATTATAAAAATAGGCCCAAATGACAAACTTTTGAATTTTTTTCATTTACTGCAAAAACGATTTTTAGTTCGCCCAAATGCCCAACCCAGCCTAAAGGCGGCTTACACGTTCCACCAAAATACAATATATTACAGTAAATTTCACAACAAAACTTTATGTCTAACGCAAAGTAGTACATTTAAACTACTTACCTATGAATTTTATTTCCTGTGAAAACTAAGAAAACTGTGATAATTTTCCGATTATGTTACAGTACCGAACACAAAATAGTTTTTTCTGCGTTTTCCTCGACTTTTGAAGTTTTCACGTGAAATTAATCTGACAGAACATTGTTTACACATAAACAATGTGTGTGTATGATAGGTAAGCACATTTTGAAGAGATGCTAGTGTGAGAAGTATCATATAAAAAACATTTGATAATTTTAGAGACATTTTATTGAAGGCCGTCTAAAGGTGGGGTTGGGAAGTAGAGGGTTAAAATACCCTAGGGAAAACATTAACACAATACACAACGCTCATTTTTAATCAACTTTACATAATTTCGCCGCAGGCTTCGCGCACTCTATTTTAAAACAAAACACACCCAGCACCGCACATTATTTGACAACCCAACGCTCCTGCAAGCTGCAATGTTTAGACCACCCAGCGGTAAAAGAAGCGACATACACCGCAGCACACCTGTTTTTCTGCAGTTTTTCTACTCTTTGTCAGGACACGCTGCAATAAGGTGTACCAGCTTATTTATGAACGGGAAAACCTGTTGTTCCTTGTATGGTGGATGCAAAACAAACTTTGTGGTGGCTTTGAATGCTAATGCTGTCGACAGGCTCTGGTCATATATGTGTGGGAAGTGAAAGACTGGAGACCACCCCCTCATACCGTTTCCCTGGAAAATTTGGTCAGTTACATTGTTGTGGAAATACTTGTGGTTGGAAGTCTCTGGAATGAACATGTTTGAATACCTTTGATGCAGAAACTTTTCCGAATTTTTATGCACATCAGTTGCAAAGTCACAAGCATGGCCAATTACGATCCATTTTGCGTCTACACCACGCTTACACCTTGCATCGTATAGTACATGAGTTGGTGACTTTCCATGTTGCATGAGTTTTATTGTATTGTAGTTGTTTAGCTAACAAAAAATGTAGATAAATTAGTGGAAAAATGCGCCCCTCAAGAAACCGATTGATTTTGTGCACTAGAGACTGCCCAAGAATGTATGGACGCAGTCAGAAACCGCTGCCGTTTCTCAATAATTGATTGCGAAATTGATTGATAGTAGTTCTTTTTTTTTTTAACTCTTTATTTGTTCCAAATTTATTCATATTTACATTTCATGTTAATCTAGGTGCTCCAGCTACTACCGTAACGTATCAACCTTAATTGTTAAAATATGTATCTAATTTTGTTTACATTGTTCATGCCTTAGCAGTTCAGTATTTTAAACAGGTTTTTATTCCTGCGTGTCAGTATAACAATAATAATCTTAAAACTAAAAACAAACTAAAATTAATCTTAACTAAGCATAAAGGGAATTAATCATTGCAATAGAAGATTGCAACGATTTTTGTCTGAAATTATTAATTATTTTGTTGGACATTTGTTCTAAAGTCTCAACATTCGAAATTCTATGTACTTCGTTAGTACTGTACCAAGAAGGCAGCTTCAAAATCATCTTCAGAACTTTGTTCTGAATCCTTTGAAGTATTTTTTTCCTGGTAGCACAACAACTAGACCATATTGGAACAGCATAAAGCATGGCCGGTCTAAAAATTTGTTTAAATATTAGTAGTTTGTTCTTCAGACAAAGTTTGGATTTTCTGTTTATAAGAGGATATAAACATTTTATATATTTATTACATTTGGCTTGAATGCCTTCAATGTGATTTTTAAAATTTAATTTTTGATCAAGTAATAGACCAAGGTATTTCACTTCGCTTGACCAGAAAATTGGAACACCGCTCATAGTAACGATGTGACTACTACTAGGTTTCAAAAGTGTATGTATGTATGTAAGGTAGCCACCATCCCTTCTAAGACCTTGTCATGTATGCAGCTCCACTTAATAGCAAGATCAAATTGAGTTACCGGGTTGCATTCACAGTAACGCTGTATGAAGGGCCAAAAACGGTGGGGCGGACCCGTAAGCAGAGACACTTACGCGAAACCCGCGGGAACATAAGATTCTCCTTCCAACGATACGATCCAACAAATCGAATAACCCAATTCGCAATACTTATTAAGCTTTCTACGGGATGGCTTGTTAAGAAGGGCGCGTCACTCTCACTGAAACTGTTGGAGTAGAATTCACAGCATCACAATCGAATCGGTAGGATAAAGAAAATGATACTGTTTGTTCCCTCCTAGACGCCGGTTGTCATACCACTCCATTGTCCAATTCCAGCTTGAGTGATACCCTGATGCTCCCTCCCTTCCCAATATATATTCAATTTCATATAGTAATATTTAAAATATAGTGAATTAATATTATAATTATAAAAAATATAGTGAATGAATATTATAATGACAAATAATATAGTGAATGAATATAAGAATGATAATAACAATTCCATTTGTGGACCTGAAAGTTTAGACAATGTAGCTGCGAGAAAAAAAATTGATTTAAAATTATCTCATAAAACTTGGGATATCCATGGATGATCTGAAATTATATAGCAATAGAATAGTAAACCTAAAATTTCGATGTGCTGTTCCGTTTCCTTGCAATAATTTTTGTAGTGAGTCTCATCGGAAATAGTGATTTTAATGAAATGAATTTAAATGCAATTATGTCACATCATTTAATATCATAACATAAAATAATAAACTGACGTTATAATATAAAATAATAATACCAGCAGGCCAGTAAACTATAGTAGAATACATATATCCGTAACTAAGCTGACCATCCACTCATCGAAAGACTTCCACTGTTGCAGTTTCTATTGGATTAAGATCTACTAAGATTAGAATTTGTTTTCACAATAATAGTCAGAGAACATAATAAACGTAGGTACAAGATATATCTGACATCTACTGGTATGTTACTGAAAATAAAAATTAGATGTGTATTAATATCATAATAATATTGGAAAAACTGAAAACAGCTAATAATAAGGCGAAATAAATTTCATATGAGTATGAATCCAAAAACTGAATCTTAATAAAACTAAAATAAAAAAAAAATAAAAAATTGAATTTTTCGATAGCTCTTGTTCATCTGGACCCATAAATGATTCTTTATGTCTGTGAAATAGGAAATGAATGATTGTAAACTGTTAGGTTTTGAATTAATATATATTTTTGATGAAGAAGGAAAGAGCTTTTTTTAAGTAGAATTTTTCGAATATGATCCTTTCTAAAAAAAAAAAACATTAAAAACCTTCCTATCTTTTCAAATACATAACGTAGGTTAGATGAGCTATAACTGACAAGGATGCATAAATGCGAAGCTGAAAATGACTTATAAAAAAGCATACAAAATGTAGTGAATGGATGTTATAATATAAAATGATAATAATTTCATTTGTATTTACATGTCTGCAGATTGTGGTCCTGCTGCAATTGTATACGGACCCGCGCATCCACCATGAACCTGAAAGCTTAGATAATGTATCATAGCCACGAGAAAAAAAAATGATTTAAAATTATTTTACAAAACTTGGGATATCCATGGATGATCTGAAATTGTATAGCATATAAAGAATAATGAACCTAAAATTTCGATGTGCTGCTCTGCTAATAAATGTGATATAACCACAATGGAACTGACTCTTAGCTTCGGGTCTTGATCCCTACTGAGCCCTTGCGGCACGTCAAGCCGGCCAGTTCAGCGCAAGGGCTAAAAAAAAAAACAAAATCTTTCCCCCCCCCCCCACCCCTCCCCCCCCCACACCCCCCCCCCCCCCAGAAAAAAATATAATATCCCCCAACCCCCCCACCCCCCCCCCACATCCATTTTTTATATTCCCCCCCCCTTTTCCAAAAATTTTTAAATATTTTATAAAAAAAAGCGGAAAATAAAAATTTTTCAATTTAACAAACCAACCCTCCACCCAAACCCCTCCAAAATTTTTTTCTATGTCTAGAAGAGCAACTCCAGTTGAGCAGCCTTCAGATTTGTTTGAACGAATTAAATTAGTAACTCTCAAAAGTTGATGAGTAGTTGAATGGCCATGGCGAAATCCAAATTGCTCATCTGCAAAAATTGAGTTTGTATTGATGTGAAGCATCATTCTATTCAAAATTAGCTTTTCAAAAAGTTTACTGATTGAAGGAAGTAAACTTATTGGTCTGTAGCTAGAAGCTTCAGCTGGATCTTTCTCGGGCTTCAAAATTGGAACAACTTTGGCATTTTTCCATTTGCCAGGAAAGTATGACAAATGAAAACATTTATTAAATAATTTTACCATGAAAGACAAGGTACTCACTGGGAGTTTTTTGATGAGTATATAGAAAATTCCATCATCACCTGGAGCCTTCATATTTTTTAACTTTTTAGTTATAGTTTTTACTTCATCCAAATCAGTACCCCAGGATTCATCAAAAATATTTTCCCTTGAGGAAATATTCAGATAATCAAGAGAAACCTGATTCTCAATAGGACTAGTAAGACCCAAACTGAAATTATGGGAACTCTCAAACTGCTCAGCAAGTTTTTGAGCTTTTTCCACATTTGTTAGCAATATTTTATCACCTTCTTTGAGCGCTGGAATAGGCTTTTGAGGTTTCTTTAAAATTTTGGAGAGTTTCCAAAAAGGTTTGGAACTCGGCTCTAATTTTGACACATTATTTTCGAATTGTTTGTTCCTCAGGGCAGAGAAGCGTTTTTTAATTTGTTTTTGCAAATCTCGCCAGATAACTTTCATGGCGGGATCGCGTGTTCTTTGATATTGTCTTCTACGGATATTTTTCAGACGGATCAAAAGCTGAAGATCGTCGTCTATTATAATTGTATTGAACTTTACCTCGCATTTTGGAACTGAGACAGCTCTTGCTTCAACTATGGAAGTAGTCAGAGAGTCAAGAGCATTATCGATATCATTTTTAGTTTCCAAAGGAATATTAGGATCAAAGTTATATTCCATGAATGTTTGATATTGGTTCCAATCAGCTCTATGATAATTGAAAGTAGAACTGTTGGGATTAGAAATTATTTCTTGAGATATTTCAAAAGTTACTGGAAGGTGATCCGAACCGAAGTCAGCATGGGTAACCAATTGGCTACAAAGTTGACATGAATCAGTTAAGACCAAATCAATAGTTGAGGGATTTCTGGCAGAAGAAAAGCAAGTTGGGCTGTTTGGGTATTGGATAGTGTAATAACCCGCAGAACAATTATCAAATAGTATATTACCATTGGAATTACTTTGAGCATTATTCCACGATCGGTGTTTTGCATTAAAATCACCAATAATGAAGAATTTTGACCTATTACGGGTAAGCTTCTGTAGGTCACCCTTGAGAAGATTCTTTTGCTGACCTACGCATTGGAATGGTAAATAGGCAGCTAATAGTGTAAGTTGACCAAATTTTGTTTCAACAGAAACCCCCAAAGTTTCAAAAACTTTGGTATCAAATGAAGAAAGAATTTGATGTTTGATACGCCTATGAACAATTATGGCAACGCCACCACCTGGACTTTCAAGACGATCATTGCGGTGTACGAAATAATTAGGATCCCTTTTTATTTTATCACCTGGTTTAAGAAAAGTTTCAGTTACAACGGCAATATGCACGTTATGAACTCGTAAAAAGTTAAACAGCTCGTCTTCATTATTTTTAAGAGATCGAGCATTCCAATTTAAAATATTCAGTGTCTTAATACCCATTGCTGAATTTCAGGGTCATGACAATATTGTTTGCAAATTTTATACCAGTTTGAATTGCATCAAACATGGAGTTTGTATTTAACATTCCATTAATCATATCGATTAATGATTTCTGTAAAAAATCCATTTTTGGAGCGGTTATGCTACCTAAGTCAAAATCTTCAACATTTCTGGTAGAATTTTGGTTTCTACCGGCTGTAACGGCAGCGTAGGAAGCTCCATTACCTAGCTGTACATTGCTACCAGCAGGTAAGAATTGAGCATTGAAAACTTGTGCTCTGTTTGTACTTACGGGTACATTTGTACTTCGCTGACCATTGTTAACAGCAGATAGCAGTGGAAAATTTGACGGTTGGGCATTGATCGTACCTTCCGGTACGAATGTTGGATTTCCTCCTCGATGACCGTTGTTAACAGCCGAGGAATAATTACCTGGTCGGGAACGTGAAGCGGTCCCTACCTGATGCTTAGCACGAGAATTCAAGATCGCTTTGCGAGTCTTGCATTCCCAAAAATTGGATTTGTGGTTTCCACCACAATTCGCACATTTAAAATTTTTGGGATCCTTCACAGGACAGTTGTCCTTGGCGTGAGAGGAATCGCCACAATGCATGCATTTGGCATCCATGTGACAATTTTTCGTCCCGTGACCCCATCCCTGGCATTTACGGCACTGGGTGAGGTGTTGAGAATTTCCTCCAGTCTTCCTGAAGTGTTCCCACTTCACTCTGACATGGAGCATAAGGCTGGCTTTTTCCAATGCCTTGAGGTTATTCAGTTCATTTGATTTAAAATGAACTAAATAAAAATCGTTAGAAATCCCATTGCGAGAATCGCCAGGTTGGGATTTCTTTTTCATCTTTATCACTTGAACTGGTGTAACTCCAAGCAATTTAATAATTTCTTGTTTGATCTCATCCAGGGATTCACCACTGGCTAGACCTTTTAAGACCACCTTGAACAGACGTTCAGTTTTGGTGTCATGTGTAAAGAATTTGATGCCTCTTTGAGCAAGATACTCCACGAGAAGTTTAAATCCGATCAAGGTTTCAGCCAATACACGGCATTCACCCCGACGACCAATTTGAAAGGAAAATTTCGAATCTTTTATGAAATTCGTGAGTTCCTTACGGAGCCCATGAAAATCAGATGTTGTTACCACAATAGGTGGAACCTTTTCTTTCCCTGCATTAATTCGGGAATGCTTCGAAGATTTTTGCCTGACTGATGGATCATTCTCATCATCAGTCAGAATATCGAATTGATTGCTCAAATCAATATTGTTAGAAGGGGAATCCAGAGATTGTCCCTTTCTTTTGCGTTTAGGCGCCATTTTCTCCAAAATGATTAGAATTTATACGTTTTCTCCTAATCAACTTCCAAGCAGATTCTACAAGAATCCGAAGGGTCAAAGAGGAATTTTCCAAATCGATATCCAAGTCGGATTACCTCGCGTAGGGTCCAGACAAGGATCGAAAAGGAATAAGGGTAAAAAATAAAAATTGTGCAGGTAATGTTAAGCACTGAAAAGTGCTGTTTGATTTTGTTATAGCTTTAGGTAGCAAAAATACTTCCTTCAGCAAAAGAAAATAGAACCGCACGGCATGAGAGCTCGATGCGGACTTTTTTTTCAACAACAGAAGATAACAAAACCGTTTCTAAGTTTAGATGAGAAATCTTCGTGGAAATCTGGAAACCGTAAGAAGAATTTTAATGTAATCGACGAACATTAATAACGTTTCGTCGAACGAAGAACTTCATCATCATCAGATTCATGATTTTGCACATCAAAGTCTGGAAGAGCGGTTAATTTTTCTATTTGAATTCGACGGAACGAGATTACGATGCCTGCTGTCAATGAAATGAGCATCAAACGAGAAAAAAAAACATACATTTAAAAAGGCCCTATGAAAAGTGTTCACTTCGTGTCAATCATAAGGCCTTTGAAACAAAGGCCTCATCATAATTAATGCATGTGCTTGTGATAGGCCCTTTTTATAATTTAAAATATTTTTTCAACAAATTTAGGTTTGTGTTCAAATTTAACTATGATGCAAAAGATGCTCATGATCTATTGAATAAAACTAATGAAAGATTTGTTTAGATTTCGGTGTTAGGCCCTTTTCAATTGTTGGTCTTGAATTAAAACCAAAAAAAAAAAAAAAAAAACAAAAAAACAAAAACAACAAAACAAAACAACCCACAAAGCGCGGACTAATGTGGAATTTTCTATTGGTGATTGCAAAACATCCTCGAGTCTGTTGCACGAGTATTAGCAAACAGCGGTGCTCTGAAAACCGCACTTCTCCTTGAAAAACTCGTCCTGCAGTTGGCGAAATGCACGAATTTTTCGGATTTATTTGCCAAAACAGTGGTTTGCATGTAGAATGGTTTTAAAATCTGTTCGACGAATGGTATGATGAGTTAAACTTTAATTGTGTCCAGATGTGGTGAACGTTGTCCTAATCCAAGCATTGGTCCCGGTTTTTCAATTGATACATCAAAAATCTTTACTTCACCCTTAATCCATAATCTTCGAAGCGTCTCAAGACTAGATTTCGACCAACATAGTGTCCATGATTTGCATAAATGCTTCCGAAACTCTCTTGAACTTGGATGAGAGACAGTTGAACAGATACAGTCCTTCGTGTGTGCTAATCTTGATTAACTTGAGACTTTCCAGGGAGTTTTGCTGATTGATAATATACGGAAATCTGGACCACACCGGAAAGAGCAGGACATTTTTGGTCGACTAAAGTACGTTATTCAACAAATTTGAGAAGTCGACTGAAGTCAACAAGGCTCTTAAGCTCTTAATTGCATTACGTAACAATCGGCACTCAACGCCATGATCCACCGGTACACTTTGTTTGGTACTGACTAGGGGTACCTGGTCAGGCTTGCTGCCACTCACTTAGACTTAGTTAGACTCGTTTGCCAATAGCTTATTCCAGAAACATATTCATCTCACCTACAACTCCATCAAACAAGTATTGCTCTTACTTTCTTATCTGGTCGAATTGGTTGCTCTTTCGCCATAGATATGAAAGTAAGAGCAACGCATTGTTTGACAAAATAACCTCAACTTTGGTTTGATTACGAATTAATTGACAAATTTACGAAATGTAGAAAATATTCTAGTTTTAGGAGGTACAAAATCAACAAATACGCTCACTAAATGTATGTCGATGTAAACTCTTAATAAATTAATCAACAAGATAAATAGTAGGTCAAGATTACCAGTCCATCCATCACCCTCATCCAGCTTCTTGACCGCACTCGGTCCTTAACACCTGCCTAACCAACCAGCGGCCTTTCCCATCTACATCAAAACTAACACCGTCACAAGTCACAAGATTACCGAAGTAAGTTAGCCAATGTTCCAACAAATCGTATAATAATACCGTGTTTCTATTTTCTTGCCTCAATTCCAGAGAGCGGAATACAACTCGTCTGTGGCTAACATAACAACAACGGCTGCCAAAAGTGATGCAAAATCAACAACACCTACTACAAAACGAACACCACCACCACAACCAACCTCAGGAGAGCGTTTCCAAATCGAACCGCAGTGTGACAAACACAAACCAATAGAGAACAAGATCGAAGCGCACATACACGCACACACATACGCATCTCGGTGTTCGCCTTCGCTCTCTAGACAGACGAAGCTTACAATATCCAAAATATTCAGAAATCATTTCTCGTAATCAATCGAAAAGCGGCTTCCGAATATTTCGAATTTGTAATGAATCCATGTTTATCCAATTCAACAGAGTGTAATCCAATTACCAACGCGCGTTAGTGCAGCGGAAATAAGAAGAAGAAGAAGAAACTATCGCATTGTTTTCCTTTTCTAGACGAATCAATCAAGTTGCGAATCGGGAGAACAATTCTTTAAACGAAACTAGTCCTTGTTTTTTTTTATTAAATTGAGTTAACTAAAGAACCGAAGAAGTGGCATCAGTATGGATCGCGAACGGGAACGGGAACGTGACCGGGACCGTGAGCGCAGTCCAAAGCGATCCAAACACGCGAAGAAGCGTTCGAAGAAGAGCAAAAAGTCCAAGAAAAGGAAACACGTATCCAGTGACGAGGAACAGTCGTCCTCGGACGAACGGCGCAGCAAGGTACATCGCAAGAGTGGCGAGGGGAGTGGTACGGGAAACGGAGGCGGAGGTCACGGTTCATCCAAAGGAGGAGTGGTCGAGTATTCCGATGTAAGTTCGGACGATTTCTCTGCACCGGAAGCGGGCGAGATTGAAACCGACGGCAGTGTCTCACCCTTCGCCGGCGCGGCCGGAAATGAGTCGAGCAGCAATTTTAGTAGAACGATCAGTAACAACGAAAAAAGTGCTGCGGAGACGGTTAAATTGTACAGTAAAAATACTACTCAAATTCAGCATGATCGCGCGATGACGGGTGCAACTTCTTCGCTTCCCAGTTCATCGTCGTTGTCGTCGTCGGCGCCGGTAGCGGTAGCTCCGGTTGTGCCGTCGGCGGACGTAGCAAACGAAACTAGTGCGGTGGTATCCAGTACGACACCGGTGCCGGTTCCATCTTTGGTCGAACTCATATCGCAAGTTGATACTCCTACCGGTTCCGTCACCATGACGGAAAGTGGGCGAAGGGTTAGCATCACTGCCACGTCGCCTATTAGCCAATCGTCGCATTCGCATTCTTCCCGATCGAAACGTAAAAATTCAATATCATCCGATACTTCCTCTATGAAACAGGCCTCCATGCATCTCACCCAGCATCATCTTGAACCACCGGCCTCACCGACGGAAGACCCCGAACCGGAAGGTGAACTGATGGACGAAGAGTACGTCGAAGAGGAAGAAGAATATGAAATTGTGGAAGAAGAAGAAGAGGAAGAGGAGGAGGAGGAAACGGTAGGCCGAAAGCGAAAGAAGAGCAAAAAAGATAAGAAACACAAGAAAAACAAGAAATCCAAGAAGCGGAAGAAGAAACGAGCCAAGTCGATATCGAGTATAGAGACCATCTCAGAGAGTGAGGATTCGTTGCTCGAATGTATGGAATCGCTAACGCCTCCCCTCAAGGGCACACCGGATTACGAGAAAACATACACACCGGTGCGGAATGAGGAAAGTTTAACGCCAATGTCGCCAGGTGAGTGATAGTGGTATTCTTTTCTTTTTTTTCAATGAAATATTCAATGGTCAACTATCTAGAATCATAGGTATTTTTATGCAACAGAAATTGATCGGATTCTAAGTCCAATGGTATAAGGAAGATTACCAGTATGTCACAAAAAAAAAAATTTAAAAAAATAAAAAAAAAAAAAATTCCCCAAGGGGGGTTTTTAAAAAAAACAAAAAAAAAAATTTTTTTTATTTTTTTTTTTTACACTGAAAAACCCCCCCCCCCCCCCCCCCCCCCTTTTTAAAAAAAAAAAAAAAAAAAATTCCCCCCCCTTCAAATAAAAAAAAAAAACCCCAATTTAAAAATCCTTCTTCCCTCAATTAACCAACATCTAATAAATTATTTTTAATTCATTCTTCGTGAAAGATTTTTTTATTTTATTCCTTGTCGGGTATTTTCATCACTGCGACCATTTTTTAGATCTATTGTGATACATCCCCTTTTATTTAGCTCTGTCCAGGTGACGTACCCCTATTGTTAGGAGTGGTCGTCAACGCTTGACTTAGAGAATTATCCCAGCACGGCATTACACTTCGAATGAATTGCACTACCGTACTGGGATTTGTTCTCCAAATATCAAAGGGTTCTATTAGACCTTTGTCGAAGAACTGACTTCTTTTAATGAAAATTGCCGGACAGTGGCATAACAAATGTTCCGAGTCTTCTTTTTCCATACCACAAAAGCGACATGAATCATCTTGAAGTTTTCCAATCACTTTCAAGTGATAGCGGCTCGGACAATGGCCTGTTAAAAGACCAGTATATATGCTTAGATCTTTTTTAGAAAGATCAAGTATTTTGCGAGTCATAGAAATATTTGGAGTAATGAACCGCTTTGATTGCCTAGCTATGAAAGTGTTGTTCCAGTTTTCATTCACTTTCAAAGATTCCCAGGCTTTGAGCTACATTCTAAGAGGAGAAGCAGATAAACTACAAAAGGGCTCAGGTCCTTCGAACTGAAGAGACGATCCAAGTCTTGCTAGTGTATCGGCTCGTTCATTTCCACCAATTCCGCAGTGACCAGGAACCCAGTATAGATTGACTTGATTACGACAAGACAATTTAGGAAGTGATTGAACACATTCCCAAACATGCTTAGATGTGCATGTTGCTGACTTTAAAGCATTTAGAGCTGCTTGACTGTCTGACATAATACATATATTTGAATGTCTATAGTTTCTACGCAAGCATATAGCAGAACATTCCAGAATTGCTTGAATTTCAGCTTGGAATACAGTAGGCCACCTGCCCATCGTAATCGACATGTCTATCCTTGGACCAGTTACTCCTGCTCCAACTTGATTGTTCATTCTTGAACCATCTGTAAAGAAAACTATCGATCCTAGACGAAGATTCGGACCACCGCATTCCCACGAATCACGCCCAGGATCAAATACTTGATATGCACGGTCGAAGTTGTATGTTTTTTTCATCCAATCTTCGTTGTTCATAACTAAAGAATTTAGTTTAATAATTTTTAGAATACTTAGATATCACCATCAAAGAGGTTCATAGATCTTTTCATTCTCAGAGCGCTCTTTTCAGCTTCTAGTTGAACGACTTGATGCAATGGTAGTATGTATAGTAAAGCATCCAGTGCTTTCGATGGTGTACTTCTCATTGCACCAGTGATTGAAAAAGTTGCTAGTCTTTGAAGTCTTTCTAACTTTCTCTGAGCAACTCTCTCTTTCGTTTTTGGCCACCAGATCAATAAAGCGTAGGTAACCCGGGGTGCCGAGTAAATCCAATGAATCATCTTCGGCTTCAGTCCCCATTGCTTCCCAAATGTTCATCAAAATTTTTTATGACATAAATATAAGCTTTTTTTTTTTATATTTTTCTCTTAATAGAAAAAAAATTTTTTATTTTTTTTTGGGAATTTTTTTTTTTTTTTTTTTTTTTTTTTTTTTTTTTTTTGTTGTTTTTTCCTAAAAAAAAAACCCCAATATAAAAATTTAACTTTAAATCTTTAGGATATGAAACAATCGAACCTCCATAGGGGATTTTTCCTTCTTGGAATCATGTGCAGTTCTTTCGAATTTAAAAATTTTCAATTTGCTAACATGGCTTTTTGAAGATTGAGTTAGGTTTTCTCCTAATCTATAGGACAAAAAACCTATGAGTTGTCATGCTAGATTTTTCCGCTTTAAATCATAAGCAGCTCTTTTTAATTTCAAAACTTTGAATCCGTCTCGTTGATTTTTGTTTCGATCTTTAAAACTAGAACAGTAAGCGATTCCAAGCAAACAGAAACAAATAAATGAATTATCAGTCACTCAATCAGTTTAGTGACTGATTCAGCCTCGACCCAGTCGGCCTCAAGACCCATCACCCAATCTTAGTATAGCGAGAGCCATCCCTTACTTACGTCAAGCTAAAACTTCACCCCTGAATAAGTCACGAAAAAGGGTAAGAGTGACCAAACCCACAATTTTCAAGCATCTGCACCTGCATTTGGCTGGAAGTTAGGTTATGGCCGTCCAAAAAAAAGATGTTGGCATGTTCATCAACTCTCTGGTCGCCTTAGTTCCTTTTCGTTATTCGTCACGAAATTGTTCGAATGGTTCTTCCGCTTCAGGTTTGCCCAGAAATGTTCAATTGGGCGCATTTGGGGCACACGTTGGGGGAGTTGGCGTTCTTTGGGACGACTGGGATCTTCAAACGCTCCATCTCCTCCTGCGACCGCTTCGCTTAATGATAGTCATATCCGGCCATAACATGACATCGTCCTCGGGAGCTGTTTCTTAATGAAAGCCGTAACTTCCGGTAAGCACTTCGTGCTGTACACCTCTTCGTTGACCACAAGTCCCGAAGAAAAGAAGAGCGGCTTCGACATCCCCTTGTCACTGACTGTCAGCCACAAGAGGACCTTCTTCGGGAGCTTCGTGTTCATGTCGTTGCTCACCTCCTTCCTAGGGACGTGAAATAGTCGAACGCCAGGTACGTCTCGTCGTCCATGATCAAAGCCACGTTGCACTTCCGACATGGCCAGCCTCGACTTCCGCTTCCTCCGCTTCCTCATGGCGATGTCCATGTTGGCCAAATACTTATCGACCATTTGGACGGTCGCACCGACCTCCCGGCCCAAAGTGCGGAAGGATTTTTCCACCTTGCCTTCCGTCTTCCACTTCAGCGTATGCTGCACTTTCCGGTCACGCAAAACTGTCGGACGGCCGAAACCCGGCTTGCGCTCGATGCTCTCACCTTTCTCCATGAGCGCCAGGATCTTGTATTCGACAGACACAAAGCGCGGCACGACGAAGGATTTCTTCGCTCTGGATTGGAGCCGGCGGTAATTACAAACCATCGAACGTAGTTGCTTCACTGCTTTCGCCATGATGGCTGCCGTAAACGAACTGATAGAACTGTCAATTGTTTTCTGTATAGAGCCTAATTATTTTTTCTTTCCCCCCCTTTCGGGAAACTTCTCTTTTTTAATGCAAGTGTTATATTTAGCTAGAGTTGTATTTTTTATATGCAACCCAATGACTTTAGGAGTTAAACCGAACTGATGAACATTTTTAATGGGTACAGCGCTTTTTAACTCTTTTATATATTTTCTGCTACATCGGTATAATAATAATGGCCTAATGGAATTACCTGATGGCAGTAGTTTTTGCCAGTAGTCACGTGTAGGAGGAAACCGACGTCGAGTTAGGGAACGTCCATTAATTATGTCACGCAAAAAGTGACTTTTTATACCCCCCGCCCCCCCTTGTCACGTTTATTTTATGTACCTTCAAATGTTTTTGTATGGATTGTCACGTTTTCCCAAACCCCCCTCCCCCCTTACTGCGTGACATAATTAATGGACCTTCCCTTTATGGGGTTGATGGTATTCAATCTGAAAATGTAAAAGTAAAAATGATTTTTCATCTTTGCTCGATTGTCTAAAACCGAAGGTTGTTTGCACTTGCTGGTCTAACTCGTTCTACTAATGAGATTATAGTTGTTGAGAATTTGTTGAATTGATGATTTTACCCATAGTGGAAAATCTGATTTACTACCAATGAGGAGGTTGCCGTCTGCGAGGAAAAATTAAACCTAAGTGTTTTGGTATCGGTTAATAATTTTAGATACGAGGTTTCATCAAATTCAAAAAAGATTTCATCTTTTCAACATATTTATGTAACAGGATTTTGCTTCTTGATTTCTTTCTTTAGCATTTCAAGCTTATTGCTTTCACAATTCGCTTATTGCTTGCTCTCAACTTAGTGTTCTTAATGCACTTCCACAGTTATTAATTCAATTCAATTCAACATAAAATGAGGAATGTTTTGAGATCTTGAGTGATTATTTTACCAATGATTACCGCAAATGTTAGAGAATATTACCAACTTCACTAAGGCATCACTATTTTGAGGTCACACGCGCACAAATAAAAAATTAAATTCTTGTCATGAACTACCATTTTTTTTTGCTCAGGCTTAGCTGCGTTGTTATGGACGTGAAAAAAGCTTTGTTTGTTTTTTTTTCAGTGAAAATCATGTAAAATGAAAGTGAAACGAATCGATTATGTTGCTGCAGGTATGGATAATGGATTTAACATAAAATTAACTCAATTATTTTAGTTGTCGTGCATTTTTGCTATCAAAATCTTAACCACGGATTAAGGGCATCGCCAAATTTATGATTTTCTAATTCCGTGTTTGAGTTTCTGTTCCAGAATAGCTCTGAAAAAAAAACCAATTCAGTACACTGTGGATCGATTGCACAACGCTTAGACCTTGTAAGCAGCGGAGCCACCATTCGCGCTGCCTCTCGGATGTTTAATGTACCGGAAAGCACAATCCGCGATGAAATCAAGAACCGGTACACAAATTCACTGGGAGCTCCGACAGTTCGTAGTCTGGAGGGTGAGAATCGTATTGTCAAATGAATTGTTGACATGGTTAATCCGGGATTCCCTGTAAACACCAAACACATTCGAGCTAATGTAGCTCAGTAGCTTAGACAGATGAAAATCAAGGACCCTTTCAAAAATGGAGTTCCAGGGTTGCCGGTTTTAGGAAACGCCATCCAACCGTTTTGCCAAGGGTGCCAAGCACTCTGTCTAAAACCAGAACCATCGTAACCGAGCAACTAGTGAGACGATGGTTTCAAGAAGTTTATTCATTTATTAAAGAAAGTCATTTGGAAATTTGAGAAATTCGAAGCATACCTCGAATATTTACAATCTTTAATAGAAGAAACAGAAGTAGAGTGGGTAGAGGCAAATTTTAAATTTATGTTCAATATTTACATATATATTTTTTATGAATCAAGTTCTGGAAACTATGCTTTGACTGGGCCACACTATCCTGTTAGAATAGGTCGTGTAACAAGGCCTCCTAGGCCCATTACACTTCTTTAGCGAGCGTTCTGCCAATTCTTAGATCTGTGTTCTAAATACACAGAATGAATTTCATAAATTTGTCCTACGAAATAAAATGATGTTGAAAAAATAAAAATAATGAGCAACCTGGATTCGAACCTTGAACGTTGAGGTTATGGGTCCAGTGACTTGCCCACTAGTATATATCAACACTTGTAATTAGGGAAGCTTAAAAGCGTACAAGAACAACGTCGTGTGAAAGTCAGCCTTATGAAATTCCACATTGAAACCGGCCAGTACCCATTAATGGGTAAAATATCACCCATTTCGAACTTATGTGAGTTAACACTTACGTCCCCAACCCCTCTGAAATCGAAAAATTCAAATTTAAAATTAATGATACTCCATCGTTAGCCATCGGATTTTGATGCAATTTTTTGCAATAGATCACAAAATTATCCTAGTTTGTAAATCTGCCCTGGTAATTCCGAAAATATCCGTAGTTTTGGATTCCAAGGTGGGAGTACTGGGGTAAGTACCTGTCCAGGAATGGCGGACAAAATATTTTTAGATGCGAAACATAGCATGCGGCATATCAAACTTCATGATTTTGCAAAACTAGGCTCTCGGAGGACATTTTGAGGATTCTTGACCATACTGGCTGCTTAGGAAGGCCCTGAGGGATCCGAGTTCCCACGGGAAAGTGGCCATAATCAAATATTTTCCAAAACCTAGCTTGCGACATATCAAACTTTATGATTTTGCGAAACTTTGTCTTCGGAGGACATTCTGAGGATGTCTGACCATACTGGCTACTTAGGAAAGCCCTGGGGGATCCAAGTTCTTCCGGCCACTAAAAGAGGTCCTGCGGGATACGAGTTCCTCCGGGAAAGTGGCCATAACTAAATCTTTTGCAAAACCTAGCTTGCGACATATCAAACTTCATGATTTTGCAAAACTTTGATTTCGGAGGACATTCTGAGGGTGTCTGACCATACTGGCTACTTAGAGAGGCCCTGCGGGATCTGAGTTCCTCCGGGAAAGTGGCCATAATCAAATCTTTACCAAAATCTGGCTTGCGACATATCAAACTTCATGATTTTGCGAAACTTTGTCTTCGGAGGACATTCTGAGGGTGTCTGACCATACTGGCTACTTAGGAAAGCCCTGCGGGATCCAAGTTCTTCCGGGAAAATGACCATAATATTTTTTTTACCAAAACCTGGCTTCCGAAATATCAAATTTTATGATTTTGCAAAACTTTGTCTTCGGAGGACATTCTGAGGGTGTCTGACCATACTGGCTACTTAGGAAGGCCCTGCGGGATCCAAGTTTCTCCGGGAAAGTGGCCATAATCAAATCTTTTCCAAAACCTAGCTTGCGACATATCAAACTTCATGATTTTGCAAAACTTATTATGGCCACTTTCCCGGAGGAACTCGGATCCCGCAGGACCTTCCTAAGTAGCCAGTATGGTCCGACACCCTCAGAATGTCCTCCGAAGACAAAGTTTTGCAAAATCATGAAGTTTGATATGTCGCAAGCTAGGGTTTGGAAAAGATTTGATAATGCCCCTTTTTCTGGAGGAACTCGGATCCCGCAGGGCCTTCCTAAGTAGCCAGTATGTTCAGGAATCCTAAGAATGTCCTCCGAGGACGTAGTTCCTTTGTGCTTCTTAATGAATGGCAAGAGACGCTTCTTAAGGCACTCTTCCGTGTAAATCGCACCGTTTATTGTTCCGGAAGTGATGAAGGGAGCACTTATTTCACCACATCCGCAAATCGCCTGCCAGATTAGAAACTTCTTTGCAAATTTCGATAGTTTCTTCTTTCGAACATCCTCCGGAACATCGAACTTCGACTTGGCAACGAAATATTCTTGCCCAGGAAGTTGACGGAAGTCGGCCTTGACGTATGTTTCGTCATCCATCATGATGCAACCGGATTTGGTGAGCAGCTTCGTGTAAAGTTTCCGGGCGCGGGTTTTCGCAGTGATGTTTTGTTTTTCATTCCGGTTTGGGGCTTTTTGCACTTTGTAAACATGTAACCCAGCACGCTTCATGGTTTTCTGCACAAAACCGACTGACACCTTAGACTTTTTAGCGACATCTCGAATTGACATGTTTGGACGGTTCTTGAATTGTTGTACGACTTTCCTGGCCATATTACTGTCCATTGGAATACTTTTACGACCACTCCCTTCCTTCCTTTGGACACTCAGACGCTCCTTGAAGGTTCTTATTACACGAGACACAGTTGTATTTGCAATTCCAAGCCTTTTAGCAATCCACCGGTGGGACGCCCCTGGATTTTGATTGTGAGTGCACACAATTTTCTCACGGACAATTTCTTGTTTCGACGACATGACTGGAACTACTGAATGTATAACTATGAAACTTGGCAGATGTAAATAATACACTATGGATAAGATCTACTCAAATTTCTAGGTTTTTTACTCATACGATTCAAAAGTTACAGAAGATTTTCTGTGTGCCATTTTTATCGAATACACCCTTTATTGTTATACATTTAGATAATTCACTGTACCAAATATATCAAAGATTATCTTTATGTTATATTTTGTGTTACAGGGTGTTTAAATCAATAGTGGGGCTGTTATGCGTATATTTTCAACGTAGTACATAACAAATGAGTTTTAGTTTCGATATTTCTGGAACAAAGTCTATTATCTAAACAGGTTTATTATATATGCAAGGAACATGAATCACATTCCCCTAAGAAAAACAAAATCCACATAGGACTATCATGCAAATAGCAGCAGTACAAATAACACCGAACAACAATTTCACGCCACAACACTTGCTGCATCTCTCCATGCTCGGCTACGCTCCACGCCTTCTTGTACCAGCCGGATTTGAAGCGAACGCCATCTTTGCAGGGTTGTTATCCGGCATTTTGCACTAATGTAACGCAGGCGCGTGAGATTTGTACCTTCACAGAGGATAGAACCATAACTCACCACAGATAAAGCAAAGTGCTCTTTTATGCGGTAGTCAATAGACAGAGTGAAGGTGTGCACCTGCGATGGAATGGCTTGGAGTGAGTGAATCACTCTCTCTTTTAAACGACCGCTCTCGCGTGCTCTGGGCCTATTCATAAACCACGTCGACTCATTTTTGAAAATCTCAGACACACCTATAAAATCACCCACCCCCGTAGACTTTTCTCCATACTGTTTTTTTAGATTTTGTATGGAGCGTTGACTTTGGTCAGTACCCCCCTCCCCCAGAAAAGTCTACGTGGTTTATGAATAGCCCCTCTCATCTGTCTTCGCCCACGTGCTCTCGTCTACGATCGCTGCCGCGCACACTAGTGACGCGCCAGTGCTCTTTCTGCGATTCGCTGATGCGGTTGATAGTGAAAACGTCGTCGGAGTTGTAGAAAATGTCCGAAAAAAGGAAGCAGAAAGAAACATTGTTCTTTCTTCGTTTGTTATGCAGCGTCAAAGCGAATTTTCAATCACTGCTGTATATTAGCAGAAGCTCACTGGGGCGCACGCGTCAGGGAATTTATCTGCATTCGCTTCTGTGAATTTGAGAGCTCTTCTTCTCACTCTAGAGCAATCGAGTGTTGTATGAATAAAAACCATTTTTTCCACTCACATGCGCTACCTAAATACAAACAAGGTGGTGAATATAAACAAGAGAGAAGAGCTCTCGTTGAGGTTAAAATCTCTCTTTACCACACTGGGGATATGGACATCACTGGCCCTGCCCAGCGTATCCTTCAGGCTTTTGCCACCTTCAGAATGCTTGGTTCGCCATAGAGTTGAGGAAGCTCGTGATTCATTCTTCGCCGCCACACACCATGTCCGTATAGAACCACCGGTATAAGCGTTTTGTACATGGTACATTTGGCGCGGGGTGTATCTTTTTGACTGCATTTTTTTTCTAAGCCCCTAATAAGCACGACTTCCGCTGATGATGCCCCATCGTATTTCACGCCTAACCACGCACCACCTCGAAAGAATCCCCGTCTATCGTAACACTGCTACCAAATATACTATATTAACAATATAAGTCACTTCACATTTTTTCAGGCGACCCTTTTTTTGCGCTTGTGGTGCCATAAGTGGGAAGCGTGGCAACTACTAAATGCACACGCTCAAACTAAGCTATCCAGCTTTCGTTTTACCTAGCGTAATATTCCAAAAGTACTCAACAGACAAATTGAAACTAATCACAAATTGTTAAACGATTTCCGAACAACTCGCCGTAAATTCGACTTGTTTCCAGCTGCAAATTTCATGACAAAAGCAACTATGGTTTCCTGCAACTTGAGCAGGATAGGAAAAAGATCGTCGGTTGGAAAGAAAGCGAGATTTACGGCTTGCAATTATTATTATTGATTGCCATAGAGTGATTTTCAAATATTACGAAGTAGAGATACATTGATCCAATTAGATAAAATTTTAGCTTAAAAATGATCCTTAATTCTCGCCCTAAAAAAAAACCACTATATTTTTATGATCTTTGTTGGCAACAAATACGTTCGCAAACACATATCGACCTGTTCTTTTGTTTCCTGACAAGAGATTGGATAAAACTATTCTTGTTTCCTGACATTGCTTCATTAAAATGGAGAACAGTAATTCTCTTCTAGGAGTAAAAAAGCACATTTTGACTTATCTGCGACTTAAGTGCTCCGAAAAAAATTATATGGTTGTACCGATAATTAAATCATGATGAAGATCATCAAGACTATTGCATATACTGGTTACAATTACGATGAAAATGGTCGGAGACATTTTTTCGTCATCTCATTTTTTACTATGGTCATGGCTACAGGGACTATTTTGACATTATAGTAAATGTAGAATTAACTATTTTGAATGGTCATTTTGATCATGGTTATGGTCGTTTGAAACTCATTATTTTGCCCTAGTCATCCTAATCCCCAATAATGGTAAAATTGACTATCAAACTTTTCTCTGTGTGAGCAAACAATACTCATAAAAAGAGTATATTAGTTTTACCGTTTATACACGGTAGAATGAATTAACCAAATTGAAAATTAAAATATATTTTGATTGCCTTTTTCACCACCAGATGGTTCTGTAGGCAGCGCCACACGGGTCGCCTAACATGTATATGTGGAAAAAGGAAGTGATTCATATTGTTAATATAGTATATTTGCTGCTACCTAGGCGAGCCCTATTGCCCCACCTCACATCCCTCTTCCCCCCGTAAAGCTCCCACACACCCCAGGTTTCCAACTCCACCATCATTCCACCCAGCTCCGCCCCCTCCACCACCCTAATCGTCCCCGTCTTAGGGGTCACAGCGTATTTAATGAATTATAGCGCCATCGTAACCAGCCCCCTTCGCAATAGCGGCATACACTTCCTAGAAATGTGCCCCACCCCATTACCCTGCCAGCTTAGGTCTCGCCCAGCCATCCCGTATCTCATAAAATACAGAGCCTAAGTGCATCCGCGGATCCCCATGCCCCCAGTCACCAAGAGGCGGCCCCAAGGGGGCCTAGAAGGCGTTCGCAACGCCAATGAATTACTATTTCGTCACGCACCGCAGCGGCAGTATAAATGGAGTAAAGGAGATTGGGGCGATGGCAACATTCTATCATCCCAAAGGTGTCGAAGAAATCTTGGTTTGGAGGGATGGATGTGGGTCGAGACTTCATTCGTGCGATGTCTCGCCTCATGTCCAATCATTATTCTTTGAACGCTTACGGCATTTATACCGTGTTGGGCTGAGCGACAGCAATCTCTGTGAATGTGGACAAGGTTACCAGGACGCAGATCACATTATTTGGTCATGTGCTGAGCATCGTGGAGTCAGATCTGAGCTTTCGAGGATTCCCTTCGGGCTCGAGGTAGACAACCCAATGTACCGGTTCGAGATATTTTTGGCTATACGTGATCTGGAGTTTATGAAACTCATTTATGTGTTTTTGACTAACATTAGCCTTAGATTGTAGTTAGTTTAACCTGTATGTTTACTTTAAGTTTTTTTTTTCGCTGTGTTTGTGTGTGTATTTTTTTTTCTCATTCTCAAAAATGTTAAAGTCAAAAGAAAACCTAAAGTTGTATAGTTATAAGTTTTTATCCAATTCCGAATTTAAAATAAACGTGCTTTGTAAACCACACTTCAAATTCCCGCCTATCTTCCCATCCATACAATTGTTATTCCTATTAACCTCGAGACGGCCGCGAGTAATCGGTTCTATCCCCTTAACATTAGTTTTAAGATAATTGATGTATATAAATATGAAAACTTGGCTCTGTAAAGTTGATTCGATTGAGCCTGCACAAATAAATGATTGATTAAAAAAAAAAAGTTTAATAAAAACGGAAACACTCACACAATTTTTTCGTCCCTCTTTTCTTAAGTTTATAAAAAAAACATAAAACCAAACCCCCCAAAAAAAAATAAAACAACCCCACCCCAGTAGCACAAAAAAAATATTTATTTCACTAATTAATTACATTTAACGTACAATTATAGTCACTGATCTGGTCTGAATTAAAACTGAAAAACTAATGAACGCTAATTCCTACGGATTGGGCTATTTAATAACTAAACTTGCTAAGCTTGCAATAATGTTCTCTCGTCCGATGGGGTGTTGCAACGTGTCGCGTCGTATCCGGTGCTCCAGTTGAAGAATGCTGATGCGTCGAATATTCCATGTGGTCGGTGATAGTTGTTGTCTGTTACTATGTGGATATGGGATATTGATTATGCTGATTAAACGGTTTACTGCAAGGTGTCCACCGTAATTCCTCCGGGGGGTAAAAAAAGATCGTCCTCGATCTTTGCCTTAACTTTTTTTGATGAATTTTGCTATTCCAGAATAATTTTGTTGGCCAGTTTCTCAGGGCTTCGAATTTTAATGATTATTTTCTTCCTGCGGAGACAGATAAAGATCATGATTGATATTGTAATTACCGTTGTTGTGGATATTCCTCCTAGTAAGCTGAATATCCTTCTCCCCCCCCTTTTTTCCCCCTCCCCGTCCTCTCTTTCTTTCTCGCCTCCATTATATTTTTTCCTTTTCTTCTCGCCCTTATTTCTTTTTTTTTTTTTTTTTTTTTTTTTTTTGCCCCCCTCCACCCCCTCCTCCCCTCGCGCCACCCCTCCCTTTTTTGTTTTTTTTTTGTTTTTTTCCCTTTTTAAGGGCTTCAAATGGTGAGTTGACAACTTCGAAGGAGGGTGCGACCGACCTCTCGTCCTCACAAGTTCCTACCTCACGCCTCCACGAGTCATATGATCACAAAAGACTGCCAGCTGAAATATGGAGACGCTGGTTGGCGTAGCCTGGGCAATGTTGTCAATCTGACAATAGCGAAGTGAGGGGGTGCGACCGAAGATCTTATACCTTTAAATCATATTCTATATTTTCTATTCTCATTTTACTAATAATTTCAGCACGCTTTGGAATCATCTTTGCATTCCAAAACTATGTAAGAGCCGGGAGCAACATGCCAGGCATCAAAGGCGGAATTTGTATCTCAGCATTTCAGCATACCATTTTATTTAAAATTGTACTTCTAAACTTCAACTATTATATTCATAAAAGGCTGGCATGTGCTTATACGTAATGTAGGATTATATTTTAATGTTGTGTTTGTGGTATTATGGTATAAGCCATTTCTTTCAGAAATTAGCCCACCGGACTCTTCGTTCACTCTATCTTTGAAATGTTGCTAGAACAGTATAAAGAAAAATATTACGAATATTACTATGTTTTATAAAATAATATCTTTTATTGAAATTTTATCTTTTATATTTCGAATGATCTATTCTGTTTTCAGCTTTCCCAGGACTAGTAGGATATTGATACATATCTAACTTTTATTTATTTTTCAGTAACAATCCATTCAAGTTTGAAATTTGAATAAATTAGCATTTTTGTCTATAATGGTATCTTAATTTGTTGTGTACAAAATATATTATATATTAAATAACATATAACGGGGAAAGGGAGGGACCATCAGGGCACCCAAGTAAAACGATTTGGATAGGGAGCATGGGACTGCCTCCTCCCTATTGTTAACATTTCGTGGAACGAGGGCGGGCTCTTCGACCCCATCTATTGGGTTTATTCTGTCAATCGAGGGCTCGATTCTAGTGCTGTGAGTGTGAACTTGCTTTTGGAAGGAGATTCTCTTCCCTATATTCGCGGGTTTCGCGTAAGTGTCTCTGCTTACGGGCCCGCCCAAACGTTTTTGGCCCTTCATACAGGAGCTTGATGATCACAAACAATAATAGAATCCTGATCAAATCGTTTTTCAGATTATTCCACTGCTATGGAAGGTTTCCTTGCTGCAATAGATGGTAGTATTACATCATCATCATCATCATCATCATTAGTTATTACCCTGTTGTTAACGATCAAGGGTATAATTTCTATTATTTCTGATGATCTTTTATCTATTTCCGGAATTTCCAAAATGTACAAAAGCTGATCGTTTTTGACTACGATCTTCGGTAAAGCGTAATTTAGCGCTTCTTCGGGGAATTCCAAATCAAATCCTTGATTTTGTAATAATGAGTCCAGGAAAAATACTTCTTTAAGTGTGAGTAGTTTGTTACTTGCCAGTGAGATCCTTGCCCTTATGATTGCGTCCTGTATTTCCTCGAGAATGTCGTTGATTGTATCTATGTAGAGTATTAAGGTTAAAGCGTCGATTTCCTCCAAAACGATTTTGTTAGTTGCCGATTGTCCTTCTATTATTTTGTTGATGGTGGTAGTCGTCTCTGTGATCCTGTTGTTGATTATGTTGTTCAGATGGAATTGTCTGTTGTTATTGTTGATCAATTCGTTCATTGTCGTGTTGATGAGTCTCAGGTCGTCTGCGTCG
>JAHHFK020005040.1:0-41830 GCA_024533555.2 Aedes koreicus | reverse complement strand
AAAAGTGGCTGAAAATTGAAGAAAATGGTGTGCTCCGTGGTGGTTCAAGTGAAAAGAGGTCATTGGTCATTAATTTTCCGATCAGAATATCACCGGAAAAGCAAAAAAAAGTGCGTTTTTGAGTGAAGGTTGGTGAATCAATTCACACATACAAACGCACAAGCTTAGGCTGCGGAGAGTGTTGGAGCAGGCAAAGCAAAAAGCGAAAAAAGAAATGAAAAAACGGTGCTGCGAGAGGAAATTGGCATTCCGTTAATTACCAGTGATATTGAAAGATAGAAAGGATACAACTATCTTTTTTTTTTTTTTTAACTCTTTATTTATTCCAAATTTTACATTATTTTACATTCATATATTAACCTAGGTGATCCTAGGTAATTAACATTTCAACCTTATATGCTATCATTTATATCTAATTGTGTTAATATTATTTTTACTTTGTCTATTCAGTATTTTTAACAGGGTTCCTTTTGCCTGCGTGTAAGAATAATTATTGATTTCTTAAAACTAGTTCTTATCTATAGAGAGAATTGATCATTGCAATTGAAGACTGCAATGATTTTTGTCTAAAATTATGAATTATTTTGTTGGACATTTCTTCTAGAGTCTCAACGTTTGAAATTCTATGTAGTTCAATAGTACTGAACCAGGGAGGCAGCTTCAAAATCATTTTCAGAACTTTGTTCTGAATCCTTTGAAGTGTTTTTTTCCTAGTAGCACAACAACTAGACCATATTGGCACAGCATAAAGCTTGGCCGGTCTAAAGATTTGTTTAAATATTAGAAGTTTGTTCTTCAAACAAAGTTTGGATTTTCTGTTTATAAGAGGATATAAACATTTTATATATTTATTACATTTGGCTTGAATGCCCTCAATGTGATCTTTAAAAGTTAATTTTTGATCAAGTATCAGTCCAAGATATTTTACTTGATTTGACCAAGAAATTGGAACTCCGTTCATAGTGACCATATGACTATTACTTGGTTTCAAAAATGCAGCTCTAGGCTTGTGTGGGAATATTATAAGTTGAGTTTTGGAAGCATTAGGAGAAATCTTCCATTTTTGAAAATAATCTGTAAAAATGTCCAAGCTTTTTTGTAGCCTCCTGGATATAACACGAAGACTTTTTCCTTTAGCGGAAATGCCTGTGTCATCAGCAAAGCAAGATTTTTGACAGCCCTGAGGTAAATCAGGGAGATCTGAAGTGAAAATGTTATAAAGTATTGGCCCAAGAATGCTACCTTGAGGAACACCAGCTCTGACAGGCAATTGATCAGATTTAGAATTCTGATAATTTACTTGCAAAGTTCTATCAGTTAAGTAGTTTTGAACTAATTTCATGATATAAAGCGGAAAATTGAACTTTTTCAGTTTCGCAATCAAACCTTCATGCCAAACACTGTCGAATGCTTTTTCTATGTCTAGAAGAGCAACTCCAGTGGAGCAGCCTTCAGCTTTGTTTGAACGAATTAAATTTGTAACTCTCAAAAGTTGATGCGTAGTTGAATGCCCATGGCGGAATCCAAACTGTTCATCAGCAAAAATTGAGTTTGTATTGATGTGAAGCATCATTCTATTCAAAATTATTTTTTCAAAAAGCTTACTTATTGAAGAAAGCAAACTGATTGGTCGGTAGCTAGAAGTTTCAGCCGGATTTTTGTCTGGCTTCAAAATAGGTACGACTTTTGCATTTTTCCATTTATCTGGAAAGTATGCCAGATGAAAACATCTGTTAAATAGTTTCACCAAGAAAGACAAAGTACTCTCGGGGAGTTTTTTGATTAGGATATAGAAAATTCCATCATCACCTGGTGCTTTCATATTTTGAAATTTTTTAGTTATAGTTCTTACTTCATCCAAATCAGTTCCCCAAGAATCATCAAAAATATTTGCTTGTGAAATAATATTCAGATACTCCCTGGAAACCTGACCCTCAATAGGACTTGTAAGACCCAAACTGAAATTATGGGAGCTCTCAAACTGCTTAACAAGTTTTTGAGCTTTTTCCGCATTTGTGAGCAAAATTTTATCACCTTCCTTAAGCGCTGGTATAGGCTTTTGAGGTTTTTTCAATATTTTAGAGAGTTTCCAGAAAGGTTTGGAACTCGGATCTAATTTTGACAAATTATTTTCAAAATGTTTGTTCCTCAGGGCAGAGAAGCGTTTTTTAATTTGTTTTTGTAAATCTCGCCATATGACTTTCATAGCGGGATCACGTGTTCTTTGATATTGATGCCTACGTACATTTTTCAGACGAATCAAGAGCTGAAGATCGTCATCAATTATAACTGGATTGAATTTAACCTCGCATTTTGGCACTGAAGCAGCTCTTGCTCTATTTATTGAGAAAGCCAGAGATTCAAGAGCATTATTAATTTCATTTTTTGTTTGCAATGGAACATTAGGATCAAAGTTGTATTCCATAAATGTTCGATATTGATCCCAATTAGCTCTATGGTAGTTGAAAGTAGAACTGATGGAATTAGAAATGATTTCTTGAGATATTTCAAATGTAACTGGAAGGTGATCAGAACCAAAGTCAGCATGGGTAATCAATTGACTACAAAGTTGACATGAATCAGTTAGGACCAAATCAATAGTTGAGGGATTTCTGGCTGAAGAAAAGCAAGTTGGACTGTTTGGGTATTGAATAGTGTAGTAGCCTGCAGAACAATGATCAAAAAGTATATTACCATTGGCATTGATTTGCGAATTATTCCATGAGCGGTGTTTTGCATTGAAATCACCAATAACAAAGAATTTAGACCTATGAAGGGTAAGTTTCTGGAGGTCACCCTTGAGCCAGTTCTTTTGCTGACCAGTGCATTGGAAAGGCAAGAAGGCAGCTATAAAAGTAAATTGGCCAAATTTTGTTTCAACTGAAACCCCCAAAGTTTCAAAAACTTTGGTTTCAAATGAAGAAAGAATGTGATGTTTGATACGCCTATGGACAATGATGGCAACGCCACCACCAGCTCCATTAATGCGATCATTTCGGTAGACAAAAAATTTGGATCTCTTTTGACCTTATGGGCAGGTTTGAGATAAGTCTCAGTTATAACATCAATATGCACGTTATGAACTCTTAAAAAATTAAATAGCTCATCCTCGTTATCTCTGATGGATCGAGCATTCCAATTCAAAATATTTAATGACTTAAAATCCATTACTGAACTTCAATGTCATGACAATATTATTGGCAAATTTAATACCAGTTTGGATAGCTTCAAAGATGGAATTAGTTTTTAGCATATCGGTTATCATATCGATTAACGATTGCTGTAAAAATTCTAATTTAGGAGCGGATATGTTACCTAAATCAAATTCATCAGAAGTCCCGTGGGAATTTTGGTTTTGGTTTCTACCCGCTGCAACGGCAGCGTAGGTAGCTCCATTTACATGTTGAACATTGTTAACAACACGGTTGGGTAAGAATGTAGGGTTTGAAGATTGAACCCTGTTGGTACCTGCAGGTATCGAAATAGTATTTACTCCTTGTTGAGCGTTTGAAGTTACAGTTGCGGATGGAAAAACCTGTCCGCTGTTTCTACCGACGGTTTGGTAGGAATTAGTTCTTTGCTGATCGTTGTTAACAGCTGCAGAATGGGTAGTAGCTGGTCGGGAACGTTTTTCGTTTCCTACCTGGCGCTTAGTGCGCGACTGCAAAATTGCTTTGCGAGTCTTGCACTCCCAAAATTTGATTTATGGTTTTCACCACAATTTGAACATTTGAATTTTTGAGGATCTTCCTTCACTGGATAGTCGTCCTTAGTGTGTGAGGAATCACCACAATTCATGCATTTACCAACCATATGGCAATGCTTAAGGATACAACTCTAGGTTTTTTTTTCATTAGGGCGAATCTACAATTGAGAGATTCTCTCCGGGCTCGCTCTCTTTCATTCATAAACCAATCACCTTTAAGTTTTTCATTCTACTATTTGTAGAGTATGCTAGCCAGCACTGTTGTGTTTCGATCTGTACTAAAGAGTCCCTCGAAAGTTTTATAATGGCGCTGTAATGAATGAAAGAGAGCGAGCCCGGAGAGAGTCTCTCAATTGTAGATTCGCCCTAATGAAAAAAAACCCTAGAACTATCAAAATAAGAGGTTTCATCTCGAGCTCAGGCAGGAAGTGCTCGACTGGAGGAGAGAAACTGTTAAAAAGTTGTAGGTCGGAGGAAGGTATGCCGATAGTGGCGGTAGAATACAAGTTGTGTGAAACTACGAGTTGAATGCACACAACTGTAGCCTGAGATTCGGACAAGCGAGAGAAAGAGAGTGGTCGATTCATGTGTGGTGGTGTGCTTGCATCGACAACGAGTATTAGTGCTACGCTACTACGCCTGACAAGAGACAAGAGAGGTGCTCCATTCAATTTTCCTGTTGTTTACAGTGCTGCGTGGATATTTTATTTTAAAATTTTCGTTTGCTTCGTCGATATTTTTCGTTTACCATAATTTTGCAAGAGTGAGTGCTTCATTAATTCAGTAGTGTAAATACTTGCTAGGAAATAGATTGCAGCACTGAAATTGTATGATCCTCGTATGTCACTGTTGATGGTGGTTGTTTGGTATAAATGAAGGTATTCCATATTCTTTGTAGCGAACTAATTAATATTTTATCTCTAGCTTCAAGGTATGATGATTTCAAAAATTGATTTCAAATCAAGGTGAGAAAATTATATTAAATTTCTCTGAATTTTTCATATATTTATATAACACCATATGTTGGGATAAAGGGAGGGACCATCAGGGCACCCGATTGAAGGCCTCCACAAACTGCTGCATTTTTTTGCTGCCACCGCGATTTCGCTGCGGCGGCGGCAAAAAAACGCTGCAGTTTGTGGAAGCCTTGAAGCGATTTGGATAGGAAGAGTGGTACTGCCAACTTCTTGTTGTTAACCCTTCGTGCACACATACAAATTATTCACGGGCTCGGTTCAACATTTAGCTGAATCTACTCGGTAGTTTCATATTTAACTGATAACTTGGTAAAAAATCGAACGATGCCGAGTCTCAGCATCAGTTGAACTTGAAATATTGGGTAACTTTATTATTAAACCGATTCTCGGCAACACTAGGAGCCGAGCACAAACGTTAACCAAACTTTAACCGACCTCAGCTGCCTATCATGCCGAAATATCGGTTTAGCACTGTTGCAAGCCGAGCCTCGTCTTTTTTTTCTGTCAACCGCCATGCGCCATATTGTTTTCATTAGCAAGTGGAGTAAGTCGTATATTGTTTGTGGAACGGTGAAAAACATACATTTATTGGAACTACATCAATTACATTGATAAAACCTCGTCGACAATTGTACACCGATTCACCCGGTTCATGGCTGCATGAATGAATGGCATGAAATATTCAATATTTCGATGAAAATCTAATTCAAAATTTCGAATATTTACACACTATTTAACCGAAATCTCGGTTAACCTCATTTCTGTTTGTTTCCAATTTTAACCGATGTATCAGTTTGCTCATGCCGAGGTTTCCAGTTAACTATATGAGTTTTCAGTTTGACCCAAACCGAGATTATCTGTTAATATAAAAAAGCCGAGATCGAAACCGAGAGGACGGCTGTGTGGATCTCGGTTTCAGAAAGCCGAGACTCGGCATATAATTCTAAGTGTGTGAGTAGAGGGCAGGCTCTTCTCCCCATCTAGTGGGACTTTCTACTGGGCGGGGGCTCGGTTTTGTTGTGGTTTCTGCGAACTTGTTTCTGGAAGGAGATTCTCTTTAGCCCCCTGTAGCTCTGGGTTGCGCGTAAATGTATCTGCTTACGGGCCCACAATACGTTTTTGGCCCTTCATACAGGAACATGAAGAAACATTAACCACAGGATAACCTTGATCAAATCGTTTAATAAAAACAGTCCAGTACTATAGACAGTTGCCTTGCTACATTTAATGGTAGTTCACATCATCATCATCATCATCATCATGAAAGGGGAAACTCAAATTCGCTGCAGGTTTTGCATTCCCTAGGATGGGATTCGAACTTGCTGCTTCGTGGTCGACGTGTTTTTATACCGCGTCTTTATCCTCTAACTATATGGAACGTATGAGAACGGTTTTAATATTTGCCCAATAAAAAATCAATAAAAAGTCAGGATTTGATGGTAACGATTCAAACTTTATTCATTGTTTTGTATGTATTCAACACTTGTCTTGGGGCTTGTCCTTATCCTTGAAATATGCTTTCAAAACGCAGAGCATATTCAATGTTTTGTCAGACATACGGGATCGTATTTTAGTAGTGAAGTTTCCAAAAACAGAGAACGCTCTTTCTGACTCTACAGAAGTAGGGCGAACTGTTGCTAGTGAATCATGAAGCATTCACAAGTATTTTACTTTCAGCTTTTCTGAGTCGTAGTAAGTGAACTCTTGTCTTACAATCTTTACGAATCCTGGCTCAGTAATCGAACTTACAGGAACACTCTCGCTTACCATTGACTGCTGCATCCTCCGTTTAAATTTATGTTTCATCGTCAACGCCTCGTATTCACCAGCATCTACTCCATCAGCAGTTGGAGCTACGGTCGAATCCATTGGTTCATCTGTTTCAACACCGTTCAGTCGTTTGAGTATCTCTGGGCAGCTTGTTTAATCAAAGTAGTATTCGACGTTTTGAAAAATACGCCAAAACCATTGCTTATTGACGTTTTAACTGCAGTGTTCTTTCGTTAGCACCCATCTGGTGTAAAAGTCAGTAATAAAAAAAAATCACCTTATATTTGCGTTATTTTCAATAGTATGATGTTTAAACTTAATAGTTTTGAATGTTGAAATCGACGCGTAGTGAATGTCCTGATCGACTAGTCAATTTTTTTTGGAAATCAATCGTGAAACGACTAAGTTATTGACGTTCAAAATCTAAACATATTTCGTGAAGTGTGCAAAATGGCTCATTATAGTGAGCGGCTCCAAACAGTTCCGCTCATGGAAGTGAATTTGTTCTCCTAAACGGTTCATTTGTTTTTTTTTTGTGTACACTATTCTGCACTAGAGGACATCGCATACGTTTGTATTTATTTCCATTATGCGTACAGCTATCACATACTATTTGCCTGCTGTCTGACTCATAATTCATAGAGAATACTTAAGATAATATTTCTGTTAAAATAAAGAAACAATACTGAAAAAAAAACAACGATTAATGAATGTGAAGTGAAACAAATATTCATATCTGCTTATAAATATCCACCTACGCCTGACATTTCGATTTTACTACCACTGTTATAGCGCCATCTGTTGTTGTAGAACACTATGGATCGTGTCCTACTCTTAGTTATTTTGCAAGATTATTTCAAGATTCCGAATTCCCACCAACTGCCGAGTTGTCTATAATGGCATTGCAATCAAGAGCAGAAAGAAAAAACCATCGTCGATTCCCACTGCATCCTGATTTTTCACAACCAGAACATATTACATTGCATCCTATCGTTACACAGGAAGCAATTGCATAGATCCCTTCCCTATAATTCCCCCCATCCCCTTTCTCCTGTCATCCTGCCACAGCATTCGAAGGAGCCGTAACTTAGCCACCACGATGACTCTTAGTCTCTTATTTTACGACTGACATAAAGTTGCATATTTTATCGTCGATGGTGCTCCCGTCCTCGCGGGTCGCGTCGCATCGCATCCGAGCGGATGCAGCCGGAGGTGCCATCCGTGCATTCAGCGCGAAACGGGCGAAAAGATGCTGAAATATGAATGAGAGCAGAAATGGCTCGCGCGAACGTGTTAAATGGCCGGAAATCGATTTCATCGCGATGACACCGACTCTGGTGGGTGATGGGTGATTTTTCGTTCCCTTCACGGAGGCGATTTTGCATTGAAGTACGTAGGGAGGCAGATCGAACCGAGATAGGTCACAGGCTGTTCGTGTCCAACGGATCGTGTCTAGACTCTTACTCAGTTTCCCATTGTCATGCGAAAACCGATTGAGGGAGCATTTTCCTGTTGGTTCTCGCATAAAGAAACCTCAAGCTTAAAGTTTTCTCTGCTCGGAATAGGAGATTAGCGTTGCATAGCAGTTAAAATCGCATTGGAGTATATATCTGCTTGACCTAATCCTATTACTCACCCATCGTTGTAGAAAAGTGCATTCCATGTCTAATCGAGTAGTGAAAATGCTGGCAGCTTTGAAAACAGAATTCTGATTTCTCAAAGAAACTGAGATCATTCAAACCATCCATTGATGATTAAATTTGATCTCAAATTTAGGAAAACCTAATCCCTACCCAAATCCACCTGGAAGCAACCATCTCATCCCAACTTCCGTGCGAGGAATTTCTTAGAGCCAAACTGGTCGTTCCAACTTTTGGCCCCACAACCAGGGCAATAAAGCAAACGAACGCCATACAAGAAGGGGAACTGCGACTACGAATCACTATATAATAGTTTTATGCAAAATTATTACCCTCTTAGTTTTTAGTTCTACTCCCCTCAAGTCTCATCCTTCTTCTCCTCGTGAAACATGAACCCGGAATTGGCAAAAGTTCGAGATCTTGGCTATGCCTTTTCCCTTTGAGCAACTGCCTGAGATGGTAGTTGCAGATGAATATTGTGCAACTTTTATATTCTTCACGGCCTGGGTGGCCCTCGCGGCTGTCCGGGGAGGGAACTCTCTTATCGGCTTCATCTTTTATGGCTCTGATTTTAGGTCGTTTGGAGTTTCACCATCCGTGTAAAGCAGTTCGGGTGGGATCAAAATTGGGTTACTTGAGAAGAGGGGAACAATTACGACGAGGCTTATGTTGAATACGATACTCTGAAACATCAACAGATTTAAGACGGAGTGACTGAGGAGTTACTCAAAAAGTGATTGAGATTGGTTTGTAGTAGGGGAAGTTACTTGTTTATGTCAATATACATGCTAATCTGCAGTCAGTAGATCAGCAATTCATACAAAATACTGGAATTTCGTAGTGCTCGCATTTTTGGTAACATTTCTGAGTTAAGTGTACAATGTCTTTTTCTACAGTTATTAATTAAAAGCTTCCCATGGTATCTACTGCGTACATTTGTTTGTTGTTTGACAAAAACAAAGGTTAATCAGGAAAGTCAAAAAAGTGTTCAATTCAGAAGAGTTTAATATCGTGTCTTTACTGATTAGATCATCTAAGGTTATATAATATCTATTTGATCTCCCAGATCCACAGTTAATGTTGAAGCTACTTGCTTACCTTACCAATCAGACCAAGGCCGGTGTGGTCTCTGCTGTACACAGAAGTTGTCTCCATTGTAATCGGTCCATGGCTGCCCGGATAAAAATAACCATACAATGATAATACAATAATATAAAATAACATTAAAATCTATTGCCGAACGTGAATCTTATTGTTCACGTATTGAATAAATGAAAAATGCATATTGTCATTAAAATAGATCTACTATTCACCCTACATGCTAGAGTTTTCAACAATTGTGAAATAATATAATCAATAGTATTTGACTCAGATTTGTTCGGGAAAAAATGATTTTTTATATAGTTAAGATACATAACAACCCCCTTATTCTATTGTCGATGTCTCAATTAATATTAAATTCTATTGTGGAAACAATATCTCGCATTGTCATCTTATTGTCATGAACAATAATATTAATTGTATACACTATTGATTCTATTGTATATACATTTAATTGTAAATTTATGAGAATTTTTTTTTTCGGGTGTACCTCGCCAGCCTCGCTGTCTGCGAATAGTCCGCAGGTCGCACAGTGATTTCAAGGCGGAAAAAAGTCGAAAAATCAACTTCCTCATTTTACAATAAACATATTTTAGTATATATTATATATTTACACTAATTGAAATTTCTTTTTCCAAAATTTTATGAAGATTGGATGAAAATTGCGCTCTCTATAATTTTTCAAATTCTTACATGATCGTGATTTTTTACTCTTATAAAAAATGTTTGGAGAATCGGAAAAAAAAGTTCAACTAAGTTTTCAAATACGAGCACACACGCGCACCTACTCGACAATAGGCTTATTTTGAAGATTTTTTTGCCAACTTTCCGATATTTTATCTTGCCCAAATTTGCGTAAATACCGTTCCGGGAGGCCAGTGTCCTGGAATGTCTGGGAAACCCGTAAAATTTGTAAATTCAAAAGTCTCGTACTAGATTACCATGGTTTTACCCCTCTTACAATGAAGTGTTTTACTTTTGTTCCAAGGCCTGGAAGGCTGAGTGTTATATACAACGAACTCAGCTCGATGAACTGATCACATTGCTGTGTGTGAATGTGTGTGTGTAGTGTGTGTATGTAACGAAATGTCTTACTCAGTTTCCCAAGCATCAACTACTGAACCGATTCGAATGAAACAACCGCCAAATGAAAGGTACTGTTGCTCTGCTCGTCGCTTTTGAAAACCGATTGGAGTCGGTTAAGTGGTTCCTGAGATATCCCCGGGAAAGTGGCAAATTTCTGACTTAGATCAAAACCCATTATGCGACACCTCAAATTACATGAGAATTCAAACATTAGTCCAATGGTGATGATGTCTAAAGTCCACAACCGCATTAGCTACATCCGGGGAAAGAGGCTAGATTCAGATTTCGATCGAAACACATAATGCGACACATCAAATAACATGAGAACTCAAAAATAAGTACAATGGTGATGATATCAAGTTTTCAGGACCACAATGACTACATCTGGGCTTGTATTTCTAGTACTCCCAGGGAAGTGTAAAAAGAGTCAGATCTCACGATAGGTGCATAAATTTAGGTTTTTATTTTGAAATAAATTTACATTTTATGTGAGGACGAATTCACTGTAGTAACTCATTTGTGATTTTGACTGGTCACTCATCATGGAGCGAGAAGAGAACATAACAAACATGTTTTACCAAAGAAAGGGTCAATAAAGAAGGCATAATAATGGAAGCCTCAATACAACGAACAGTCAAAAATAATGTTACGCAACATTTTAGAAAAATATAAGTCGCTTTACATTTAACATATTATATACAAATGATTTTGAAAAGAAAATGTATTTCTTTAGGACGAGACTAATAAATTTCCAGGTATTCTAGGGGACTATAAAGTGGCCATACCTCGGTTATGTGACCTAATACGATAAATAAGATAGCATATTAGAAGTCAGCGACCAAAAGTTACTTGGAAACACATAACTTAGCTATGTAAAATTCATTTTTAGACTTTTTTCCGCCTTTTGTATGGAATGGAATCATTGTGGGTCGGCTTCTACTTGATCTATCCACCTTGCTCGTTGCGCGCCTCTTCTTCTTGTACACGTCGGTTCGTTTTTGAGAACCATTTTAACAGGACTGTCGTCCGACATTCTTACGACATGCCCAGCCCATCGACCAATTTTAGAGGCCCCCCCCCACCCCCCCCCCCACCCCCCCCTTTTCACCCCCTCCCCCCCCCCCCCCTCCCTCTCACCCCCCTTTCTTCTCTAGCAGGGCTGGTAGCGGATTTATCGATAAATACTAGTGACTTTAGTGACTAAAATAATAATAATAGTGACTAAATAGTGACTAAAAAGTTTTTTCCAAATTTTAGTATTTTTTTGAATCTCATATCCATTTGTTGTATAAGTACAGTAAAAATTAACTAAGTGATCGCCCTCGTTTGCAAAAATGAATAATACTGCGACGCAGTTTCACTTTTTTTGGGTTTTTTTTTGTAAAGAAGCGACGTAATCAAGCGACTTTTTTTCTCCACGACCTCCTGCACTTGGTCCGCAGCTCGTTTTTGCGAGGACAGGTCTATACGCACGGTTGAAACACTTTCCAGCATGGTCTGTGCTATATTACCTCGAAATACCTTGCTTCTCAAATCCTTTTTTGAGCCGTTGCCATGTGAAGCTTTTTTCACTACCTTAATCAACTCAGGGTATTTAGGCTCACCTACAGCCAAAACTTTCCCTCAATTCTGTACTCGGTACTCAAAGTCAGCACCTAGCATTTTAACAAGTTCCATTCGTCGATAAGAAGATCATAGTTGACCTGAATCGGAAGTAACTTGGCGATACAACCGAAGTAACACAACATACTTGGAGCTTTCACTGGATGCATCAGCTGGTGGGTTGAGGCATTGGCAATATTTTATAAACGAGTTCTGCAAACCAGACTTCTGACGTAAGAATACGTCTTAATTTTCTATACTGGGGTTCAATTTAAAAAAAAAAATCACATTGCGACCGTCACGAAAAGTGGTCACGTTTTGAGCATTAATATCTCAGTAATTTCTCAAAAGATTTTCAATTTTTTTGCACCGATCGAAAGTATTACTGCGCATCAATTTCAATAGAGAACATTGTTGATTTCGGGCCAAATACTATTGAAAAATTGATAAATGTTAAGCCTTGCCTTAAAAAGAATATTAACTCCTTCAGGCCTAAGGGGTCATATATGACCCCAAAAGGATAATGGCTGTATACAATCACACAGACTGAATAAAAGTGTACACTGTCTTCGGCAAATTTGTTTTCCATCAATTCTTATATCTGGAAAATATAAAAAAAAACTTATGAGTTTAAGGCCTAATTGACGACCTAGAATATACTGAATATGAAGAAGTTCAGGAAGAAAAAATAAATGCCTTATTAAAAGTGTAAAGCGTTGTTTTAGAATATTGTACATATGCATACGTATTATTAAATTCTCGTTGATAAACGTTTAATATTTTTGTATCTTTCTGGGATGTTCTAGGTCATCCAAAATTTACTTGCGTTCAGAACAATCTAGGTACTCCAAACTGTCCTTAAGTTCAAAACATAAGATCTACAGTTGTAACAGAAGTTTTTTGAGCTATATATGGTGACCATCTACATTCAAACATATTCAATGAATCTTTTGGAAGGTCAACAGTCATTATTTTATAACTTTGAGATCCTCTAGGTAATCCAAACCGTCCTGGAGTTCATAATTTGAAATATACGGTAGTAACAGTAGTTTTTTTTTTTGGCAATACAAAGTTACGTCACGTATTCAAGTATATTCGGTGAATATTTTCGAACGTAAAAATACATTAGAAGATAATCTTGAGAAAGTCAAGGTCATCCAAATTGTCTTGGCGTTCAGAACTTAAGATTTACGGTTGTAACAGTAAATTTTAGGCAATACAAAGCTACAATAAACATTCAAACATATTCAGTTAATATTCTTAAAGTAAAAAAAAAACATTATAAAGCAATATGACATGTTCTAGGTCATCCAAACTATCCTTGAGATCAGAACATAGGACCTACAGTTGTAACAAAAGCTTTGTGGGCTACGCAAAGCTACGATGTGTATTGAAACATATTCATTGAATATTTTGAAAGAACAACAGACATTATGAGATAATCTTCGGATGTTCTAGGTTAGCGAAACTTTCCTGGAATTCAAAACTTACAATCTTCAGCTGAAGATTTTAAGTGTTGAATTGCGTGATGTGTGATGTAATACTACCATCTATTGTAGCAAGGTAACTTTCCATAGCAGTGGAATAATCTGAAAAACGATTTGTCCAGGATTCTATTATTGTTTGTGATCATCAAGCTCCTGTATGAAGGGCCAAAAACGTTTGGGCGAGCCCGGAAGCAGAGACACTTACGCGAAACCCGTGAATATAGGGAAGAGAATCTCCTTCCAAAAACAAGTTCACATTCACAGCACTAGAATCGAGCCCTCGATTGACAGAATAAACCCAATAGATGGGGTCGAAGAGCCCGCCATCGTTCCGCGAAATGTTAACAATAGGGAGGACTCGACTGAGTATTAGTACACGACACTGAAGAAGTCTGCACATTGTAGACGAAATACGCGTATCTGTCAAGATAAGCAATAAAGGTAGTTGGAATTAAATGGAAATTACTAATCATTCTCCTTATTTTTTCTATCTCATAATGTCAGTTGGTCTTCCAGGATATTCATATCATAACATTGTATAACGGATCAAACTACTGTTACAAATGAACATCTTAAGTTCTAATCTCCTGGGCAGTGTGGACGACTCAGCACATCTCAAATAATATTTCCTACTTTTGTCATTATTGAGCACTAAATCAATCAGAATTCATCAAATTGCTTGCATAAAATAGGCCTGAAAGGGCAAGTAGCAAGTTCTCAATATTGTCGAAAATGTTCTCTGGAAGTAAAGTTTTCGCAGGCCGCACATTGGGCTTACAAACTCGACCGAAAATGGTTCGCACCAACCTTTCCAGATCAGCGTACATTACATGTATTAGTGGTTCTTCCCTTTAAAAGAAACCTTAGAAAATATCACTGAAATAGATCAGTATGATTATCAATAGCTTGTAAACATAATCAAAAATTCTACTTAACATGTAAAACTTGCCAAAAAACATTCGGTTTAACAGCGGCCAAGCAGTCAGTTTAAACTTAAATAATTGATGAATTATGAATTTTCAAAATCTACTGTATCCTAAAAAAGAATATTTGTCTCAGAAATTTCCTAGAAAAAAATTATAACATTCTAGTGTACGAGTTTTAATGGAACTTTGAAATCATTACGCTTTTATAAACTGGTTTAATTGCAGTGTATCCCGATTTCAGCTATGATTGAATTGACATCGCTCGACTGTCGGGATACTAACAATCAAATCTAGAATCAGAATTACTATCAGCCCTTTATCTGATTTACAATTCGTTCCCACTTTTCTTGACTATTTGGATATCAAAAGAGTAGTCCGCTTTTGAAAAAACGGAATCTAACAAAATATTTTTGAAAAAAAGTGAGTTTAAATCAAAAATTACTTGATTCCTTTATAAAGTTTCTTCATTGGACATTTTATTTGTACATTGGATAAACGTTTTAAGTTTTCACTCCTATCCCGTTCGATTCGTCATGGGGTTCACTGGGTTTATTTGTATAGAAATATGAAACATTATTATGAAATAGCTGGAACATTGTAAACATAATGAAAGTGATGTAATATGGGACCACTTGCGTCGCATTCAAGCTAATCTAGAGGGCTGTGACCGACCAGCGCTCTGCGTTTGACAAGTTCAATTGAGGTAGAGATGGGACAGCGTTCGTCAGGGCATCTAGTTTTTATTTCTCGACTTTTATGAAGTATGGCCAGATCGCTTAATTTGGTTGACTATTGTACAATAGGTACCAGTTATTTTTTTAAACTTTCTACAGTCGGCGGTGCGAAAATAGTGACTTTAGACACCATTTTCCAAAAAAATAGTGTCTTTAGTGACTTTTGGATGCAAATAGTGACTTTTTAGTGACTAGACTCAAAATAGTGACCAAGTCACTAAAAAGTGACCCGCTACCAGCCCTGTTTTTTTTTAACAACCCCCCCCCCCCGCCCCCCCCCCCCCCCCCCCACCCCCCCCCCCTTCCCCCCCCACCCCCCCCCCCCAAACACAACACACACAACACTATACTCCCCCCCCCCCCCCGCAACCAGGTGCCAACACACACCCCCCCCCCCTTTCTTCCCGCCCTTTTCCCGCCCTCACACAGTTTTTTGATATTCTTTACGTTTTCGAACCATCATATCAATGCTTCATGTGCTTGAAGTCAGAATTGGCCGCCTGAGGTAGCTACTTTGTTATTGCTAGATCAGCTGTTACTACCTTGATCAAAAAGTTCCCGGAATTTATTCAGCAAATTGAAAATACACGATTATACATCAAAATCGATATTGCCCCCTTCAAAGTACTCCCCATCAACTGCCACGCACTTATCTCATCGCTTGATCCAATCCTCGAAACATTTTTTATATTCGGTTTGCAACTTTGCTGAAACGCATTCCGCGGAGTAGTTTTTTTAGTCGACCAAATTGGTAAAGGGAGCCAAATCAGGTGAATTCGGTGGTTGCTGAATGGTATTCGTTTTGTTTTTAGCCAAATGTTCACGGATAACGATGACATACCGTGACGGTGCGTTATTGTTGTGAAAGATCCACGAGTTGTTTGCCCACAAATCTGGTGTTTCTTGGCGAATTCCTTCACGAAACCGTATCATAACGTTGTCGGGCCAGATTCGGCCTTGGAAATTATGTCTTTAGCGACGTCAACGCAACTCTTTTTTTTTTGCATGAAACTCAGGTCTTTCGGCACCAGCTTTGCAGCGACAGCAATTCCCAACACCTCTTCCATAACTCTAATGTTCAATTTGCGGTCTACGGTCATTCATTCTTTGATTTTGTTGATGTTTTCGTCGGTTTTCGATGTCGATGTCCTACCACTTCTCTCATCACCGGTCACGGACTCACAGTCAAGTCTGAAACGTTCGTTACACTAATAAACGACTGTTTTTTTTTTCCAAAATTTGCAATGTCGTCGCACCATTGAAACCGTGTTTTAATACCAATTCCTTGTTGCAAATTCAATTCCATTTTGAAAATTTAACAAAATCGAGTACACACACAATCGCAGATGTACTCAATACGGCGTAACTTTAACAAATGTCAAGCTATAAATTTTAAAATTTCATAGAATGTCAATGACAGATATGGAAATCTAAAAAAAAAGAGAAAAGACAATGCAAATCAGGTGACTGAGAGCGCCACACGGTTGACATTATGGGAACAATTTGATCAAGGTGGTATTACACAGAAAAAAAAAACCGATTATGATTGGGACTAACATAAATTTTCAATGCGTTAAAACTGGAGACGTTCCTTGACTGAAGTAACACTGGTGCCAGCCTCGCTCGAATGCAGTTAAAATAATGAAAAGGTAGGAATATTTGACATGCAACTCGCTTTAATGGAAGCTGAGAACACTTCTGCCTTTTCTCGAGAAATCAGTGGGATGTTAGAGAAAAAATTTTCGTTGACAGCAGGGCTCATTTTGGTAAACGGTATGTTAAATTTTTTTTTTCTTTGTTTTCAGATGATTCTCCATATAATTGAATTTAAGGAATGCATCAAAATATATTTAAATATTAGTACCGATTTATACCAACTGTCAGGTTTCTAATGGAGCCACTCACATAGTCTGATAGTGGTTTGAATCTTTGGGGAAACAAACTTTTTTTTTTAAACTACACGTGAGAGTCGGTTAGAATCCATTAAAACCAACAGTAACAATGTATTTGGTTCTACTCACCAAGTGTGATGGTGGTCTACTTAATTGGGAAAACAAACAATGTTTGAACTACGCTTAATAGTCGATTTTAACCAATTCAATCCAGCCGTAAAGATGCGGTTTTGGAAGATAAGTGTCTTTTGAGTCAGCAAAGATGCTGCAAAATGTTGTATGCAATAAGGAAGTTGCATATGCGTGTAATTTACTACTGCTCGTCACCGGTTTTCAAGTATTTTTTTCCCTTCTCCACGAGAGTTTTTTCACGGAGCAGTAATACGGAATTCAAAATAAAATAGTGCTCTATTCCAAACAGAAGCTTATCAGAGTGAATTGCTGCGTTTGTACTCTGATGTCTCAATTCAAAAAGAGAGATTTATTAGACTGCGCGTAGAAGCGCCAAATTATGAAGAACCAAATAAGATTGTTGACCATGATGTTTTTGAGTATTATATCTACGTGCGCTCGCGAGATGTGAAAATAGGTGGCGTTGTCTCCGATGCATGTCTAACTTTCGAGAACTTGAAACGTGCTTCTGGTTGTTTTAAGAACTATAAAGTTGCTTGTGAGCTTATAACTAGCTTGTAAGTATATCAACTACATTCAGCGTCGTTGTAAGACGAATAGAAGGTCATCAATTTTTAGACTCCTTTCTCCCAAACTTCGTTAAATTAGATGGAGTTTGTTCCCCGGTGCGCTTGTATAGACTGAGGATATATAATTGTGCCAACTGCAAAAGGCAGGGTCAATCATTGCATGAAAATCACAGAGAGTACCCGAGCTACAAAAGGCAATCCGACAATGTGCAGCGTTCCATCACTGGACTCTCTAGGCCGACTTATGCAGAAATGCTTAAGTTTGCAACAACCGTGCAACAGATGACAACCAATTTTCGATTTTGTCAGCTGAAGAGTCGGACCTTGAATCATCTGACAAAGGTGATTCTATAGTGGCACACGCACCTGAATCCGCAAAAAAGAAGTTCGTCGTAAGATAACGAAAGCCACCTCCACAAGATTGAAAAATATTCGGGCTAATTGGTAACAAATCGTAAAACCAAAGGCTTCTATTCTACCAACTCCTGGGTACAGTAAAAACATTCTGCTATTGCTACTCCTCAACTTTTCCATATGAAACCCAAGTCCGATTGACAATTGATAGCTTTTTCGGACATTTTGGCACTCATTTTAGACATGTTCAATATACAAAACTCTCTTGGAAGCTTAGTTTCTGCCTTACTTTCGACAGTGGACAGTGGACAGTCAACAGTACCTTTAGCCATCGACTGTTTCATGGCCCCTCCTAGCATAGATCTTATCTTTCGATGGATAATTCATCGAACCAGGTCGGAGATCTGATTATTGACCTACAGTGAAACTGTCGTAGTCTAGTTTGAATCGTTCAAACTTTTAGTTCGCAACTTCGATTGTGATATATTTGCTCTTTGTAAAACGTTTTTAACCCTTATTTGATCGACAAGGTACCCGGGTACCTTTTCATGTATTACATTACGAAATTTTATAGTTTAATTTAAAAAAGGAAGCTGAAATTCCTTGACATCTAAATAAAAGTTGGAAGGCAACTTTTTGCAAAAAAACATTTACCAAAAACAAAAAGGGGGGACTTGGATTTTTTTTACCCCTTAAGTGATCGACAGGATACGGGTACCCACCAAATTCAAATGATTATAACTCTGGCAATTATTGACCGATTTTAATTCTTTTAGCACCGTTAGATTCAAAAATTCAGTTGCTTTACGGACATTATCAGAAATGACGATTTCAATTCATCTGGTTCCTGTAAATCTGGGTTCCCGGGGCTGTGTTTCGGTACGGAGACACAATTTCGGAATTGAATTTCCAGGAATGGATCAAAATCTTTGGAATAACTCCTAGAAACTATTTCTATTCCGTTATGGGCCGAATGCCGACTTATTCCTGGAACGGCTATTCTGTAACAGGTTCACGTGGGGCCTCGAGTGGCCATGAACAATTTCAGTAGAAAATCCTGGAAATATCGGTATCAAAATTCATCAAATTTCGCCTGTAGGATATTTCTCAATGTTTAGTGGCCATTTAATTTTTTGCCCTCGGACCTGCCTTTCTGGAACAGGTTCTCCTGGGCCCCAAGTGGCCATGAACATATTTAGAAGGAAACGCTAGCAATATGGTTATCAAAATTCATGAAATTTCGCTAGTAGGATAATGTCCCTGAAGCAAATGTGTTTTTGAATCTAACGGTGCCAAAAGAATTGAAATCGGTCAATAATAGGAAAAGTTTCTAATTATTTGAATTTGGTGAGTACCTGGGCACCCATGTCGATCACTTAAAGGTGTTTTTTTTGTCGAACGCATAAGGGATAGCATTATACACCTAGATAGGGACGATTCCTATGGAGGAGTGCTTTAAAGGGTCAAAAAGTACTACCCTTTCAACAAAACTTCTCTTCCAGCACCTTTTAGGCGTCGAAACCGTCGCTTTTCAAGTAACTGCAAATGATAAAGACCTTTGCATAGCTTCAGTTTATCCAGAACCTCCATTAGCCGCAATCAACTCTGGAATTTAGTTTCTTTTTTACCGTCTCCAGTATTGATTCTGGGTGACCTGAATTCCCATTGTACTGGGTGGCGGGACCTATACGGTGGCAATAGGGCGGTTATGGTTTAAGATTTTTGTTACGATTTCAATTTGTCAATTTCGAACACTGGTGAAGCGACACGCATACCTAAACCTCCTGCTCAAGAATGCAGACTCGACCTATCTTTATGTTCAAGATCGCTTTCGTTAGACTGTCTGTGGAAAGTCCTCAATGATCCCTATGGTAGCGATCACTTACCAATCATCATTTTAATTCAAGTTTGGCCTTCAACCTTCAGAACCATCTCAAGTTCCATTGGACCTCACAAGAAACATCGATTGGTAATAATATGCAACTGTGGAAACAATCGGTACTGAATGCGTCGATACACTTTCACCGTTAGAAGAATATCGATTCCTTGCTGATCTGATCTACAAAAGCTGATTTGGAGCACAAAAGAGAAAAGTTTCAAGTGCACCATTCAAACGGAGACCAGCCACACCTGGCTGGGACGATGAATGCACAAAATTGTGTTGACAAAATATGAAACGCTGAAAATCAATTTTAGTTTATATTACGAAATCGAAGGTAGAACTAACGAATCTATTCGCTATTTACTGCAACGAATCCGATTTGTTGTTTTTACCTTCGTAATTAATGGCACACACGCAACTGTCAAAAGCACGAAGCATTTGTTGACATTGAAAGAACATTCGGGCATTATACGAAAACAATAAAAAGGGCTACGAATATTTTGTTACTAATTAAAACGAATCGTCCCTCTGGTTGTTGCATGAATGACAGACAGTTCTAGTATATCAACCCGAATTGTAGTTGAAAGAAGCCTCCAGCCTTTTTTTTAATGTTTCTGACACTTGAACCCCGTGTTTTTGGGAAAGAGCTGGTACTGAATCCGTGGTTGATCTCCCTAGGCCGTGGTGACTCGTGGAAAGATATTTGGTAAATGATTATGAAGTTAAGGCCGGTTTATAAACCACGTAGACTCATTTTTGAAAATGTCAAGACCGCCCCCTCCCCCCTCGTGACTTTTCTTCATACAATGTTTTTAAATTTTGTATGAAGCGTAGACTTTGGTCAAACGCCTCCCTCCCCCCAGAAAAGTCTACGTGGTTTATGAATAGCCCCTTATAACTCTCGACAGCGCTTTAATTTATATTTAAGGATTAATAAATTATTCCTTCACTTGATCACTTTTTTCTAAAAAACCAGTGTGGTTGTGTTTAACACACGACCGGTTGGCGTAGACTACGTTAAACCGTTTGATTAGTTTCGTTAGTCTCGTAGTAGAACATTCACAGAAAAAATATAAATGAATTTTAGCAGACGCTTAAAATTCTCCGTTGTTCATTTGAAAGCCAGAACAAGCGTAAAAAAAAGAAAGTGTTTACAATCTTTCATACCATTGCCGTAGGACGTATTTTACGTCAAAAAATCCTGCCTCCGAAAACCCCCACATGCCAAATTTGGTTCCATTTGCTTGATTAGTTCTCGAGTTATGCGGAAATTTGTGTTTCATTTGTATGGGAGCCCCCCCCCCCCTTCCAGACGGGGTAAGAGGAGTCTCGAAACACCGTAGAAACATTTTTGCTTCCATAAAACCCCACATGCCAAATTTGGTTCCATTTGCTTTATTAGTTCTCGAGTTATGCAGAAATTTCGGTTTCATTTGTATGAGAGCCCCCCCCCCCCCTCTTGAGAGGGGAGGGATTCTTGAGCCACCATTGAAACATTTTTTGCTTCCAGAAAACCCCACATGCCAAATTTGGTTCCACTTGCTTTATTAGTTCTCGAGTTATGCAGAAATTTCAGGTTTCATTTGTATGAGAGCCTCCCCTTTCCAGAGAGGAGAGGGGTCTCAAACTACTATAGAAACATTTTTTGCATCCAAAAACTCTCACATGCTAAATTTGGTTCCATTTGCTTGATTTCTCTCGAATTATGCAGAAATTTGTGTTTCATTTGTATGGGAGCCCCCTCACACCCCCCCCCACCCCCCTCTTCCCCAACAGACAGACAGACAGACAGACAGACAGACAGACAGACAGACAGACAGACAGACAGACAGACAGACAGACAGACAGACAGACAGACAGACAGACAGACAGACAGACAGACAGACAGACAGACAGACAGACAGACAGACAGACAGACAGACAGACAGACAGACAGACAGACAGACAGACAGACAGACAGACAGACAGACAGACAGACAGACAGACAGACAGACAGACAGACAGACAGACAGACAGACAGACAGACAGACAGACAGACAGACAGACAGACAGACAGACAGACAGACAGACAGACAGACAGACAGACAGACAGACAGACAGACAGACAGACAGACAGACAGACAGACAGACAGACAGACAGACAGACAGACAGACAGACAGACAGACAGACAGACAGACAGACAGACAGACAGACAGACAGACAGACAGACAGACAGACAGACAGACAGACAGACAGACAGACAGACAGACAGACAGACAGACAGACAGACAGACAGACAGACAGACAGACAGACAGACAGACAGACAGACAGACAGACAGACAGACAGACAGACAGACAGACAGACAGACAGACAGACAGACAGACAGACAGACAGACAGACAGACAGACAGACAGACAGACAGACAGACAGACAGACAGACAGACAGACAGACAGACAGACAGACAGACAGACAGACAGACAGACAGACAGACAGACAGACAGACAGACAGACAGACAGACAGACAGACAGACAGACAGACAGACAGACAGACAGACAGACAGACAGACAGACAGACAGACAGACAGACAGACAGACAGACAGAAATTCATATTTTCACTTCGCTTCAGATTTATTAATGTTTTAATAGTTAAATGTTTAAACAATAGTTTTCAATTTGGGATTGTAATCGACGCGTAGTGAATGTCCCGATCTATTGGTCCAACATTTTTCAAAATCGATCGTGAAATGACTCAGTTATTAAGGGGACCCTCCCCTGGATTTGGGCAAAAATAAGGCAAAGTTTGTATTTTTTTTTTGTGGGAGAATGAAAAGGCGTACGAGCTTCTAGTTTTCACGATTAAATTTAATTATTATTCAAAATTTCAAAGAAATAATAAAAAAAGTTAAAATTCTAAATGGCGGCTACAAAATGGCGACTTTCGTAAGCCTCTGCGCGCGAAACATGTGGCAACAACTTCAAGCCTGTTACCTTTTGTAATGGAAGGAAATCAAATCTAGTTATTATTTCTGAAAGATAATGAAATTTTCTACGACTTGACTTTAATTTCAGACAATTTAAACTTAAACTCATTGCAAAGTGATCATTTGAACTGACAAGTTTAATTTTTCGCTACTTTGTTTCATTTCAACCGTGTTCAAAAATTATAAGTAACTAATAATTTTTGCCAATTTTGAGTTCAAGCCGTACAACAAATTATAAACTTTTAAACAGTTATTTGATGGAAGGAATCAGATTAATAGTTCAAGCCCGGGGCTTGCAGTTAGATTGAAAAACATGGTTTCAAGAAAAACGCGTTCAAAGTTTTTAGAAAGCCCCCACAGCGCACGTGAGACAGGTGTGTTCGAGACGCTGCCATTCAATAAGTATTCATCGTATCAAAAAATCCTTGTACACATATATTCTACGAATATGTGGCTTTCATTTTTTGCCGAAAATCGATTTTGTGGTTCAAAATCAGGGGAGGGTTCCCTTAACGTTCAAAATCTAAGCATATTTCGTGACGACCCAACTTTTCGGACTCGCTGCGTGTACCTAAGTATTGAAAACTTAGACGTAGTCCTACGACAAAAAATGTCTGATGTAAACAACTGCCAAGCAAACACTTCTAATGCTTCGATCACGTAATATTTCTGACAGGTTTCAGTTAAAGATGTATTAACTTAAGAATTTAAGGTCAAGAATGGTTCATTTAAATCACGAATTTTCTGTAGTTTTTGATCATATTTTGTTAGAGATCTACTTTAAAAGTCATTTTTCACAACTTGATTTTAGGCCCGAGAATTTTTTTTTTCTTGGAAACACATAAGGTTACGTTATGCAATGTGAACAGTTCCTTCCATCGCATCAACTGCATTATCGCACGACGCTTTTTCCATGAAGAGGTTTTTTTCCTTGAAACATCACATGGCCTAACATGAGATTTAATTAAGCACAAACGACATACCATGTGTACAGCTGGGCTCTTCTCCAAGCATGAAAAAGCATGTCGCTGTCATTAGTACCTCGCAGCAAATAAATGTTCTTTGCGGTCCGTGGCGGCAGTTTAGCATTCCGTTAGTGCAGTAGGGCTATGCCACACGATGGCACGTCCCCGCCGAAGGTCCATCAGTGCAAGCGTTCGCATTCTCGCGACTTGATTGCCCATGAGATAACAGCCAGGTCCAACTTTTTGCTGGGAAAACTTTTTCCTTTCCACTATTGTTAGCCCTCGACGTTGTTTGTCCAATCCGTTTATCCGGAAATGAGAGCGATGTGCTGTTTTGCGGAAGGCTATTTATCCGCCAACACCGGAGAAAACCTCTCAACGCTAATTAACAACTTTAAATCAGACTGTGTTCTCCCACAAGCGATGCCCACTGTTCGGTGTTGTTTTCCGTTCTGTTCTGTACTGGTTGTTGGGGGAAACGACTATTGGTTTTTTTTTCGGTTGTCTACCGTGCAAATATTCAACTATGCTACACCGCATCAACGCACTTCCTGGTGAGTTGTTCGTCTTTTTGTTCCAAGCCGTTCAGTTGTTCTGTACGAAACGACGGTTTTTCCTCTTGTTGCTATTCGAAGTTGGCACTTCCGGTGGTAGCTAGTCGCGATCCTGCCGCATCACGTATGCATTGCGTAGGGATGGTCAGTTTTTTGCATCACATTTAAATGGCTACGCGTTGTTCACAGACTTGTGAGTTGTTCCAGTCTGGCTGAGTGAACCAAATTATAAGATATTTGTGAACACCTTTAGATCCGCAACAGAAATCAAATACGAGCAAAACACTGAAAGGAAGCACCATGCGCACATAGCATCTGCCAAAAGTCGTTAATGAGGACGTCGTCGGTATGTTTTCTATGCTCATCGGGATTAGTAGCAGTGATGGTAAATTGTAAATTAGTTTGCCGGCAGCTTCCGTGTTGGGGAGCAGATTGCTTCACGTACCAGTTACCCAACCAAAACAAAAGAAGCTCATTTTGTCTGCCTGAAGCAGAAAAACTGCACTTACTCAGATAGTTACTTGTCTGACTGTAGAACAAAATGCATTCTGATTTTCCAATCGAAAACGGTTTGGAATGCTTACCGCTGCTGGCATTATTTTCAGAGAGCGCATTGCGTGATTTAGGTTAAGATTTCATTGTTCTTCACATTTCAGACTGGCAATAACCGGTTTCGGATTGCTTTGAGACACGAAGTTACTGGGACTCACGAGACAGTAGACGATAATTCAGCACCGTTGTATTGAGGTTCAAGTTGCTTCAAGTAATATTTACTCAAGTTGCTTTCGACTGGAACGCTTCAGTCAATTTTCCCACGAAGTTGTATGAACTCATGCTTAACCAATTTCCATCCCATCAACGACCAACCCTTGGTGTTTTCCAACATGCTTGCCTTGCCGTGTGGCAAATCCAATTCAGATTTTAATATGCACCGAAAAAAGAAGGAACCAAACTCCAAACTCATCTTCCTAAGCTAACCCCGAGAGCGCGGCATATTAACAAGATTTACGATGACATATCAGCAAACGAGCGCACCCCATAAAGTTTCCCGTATGTCGGAAAAAGGTTCCGAAGGCACTGACTTAGTATGCAGTGTAAGCACAGTGGACCAGAATGGGTGTTTTGGATACAGTAAAAAGCAGTGGCAGAACCAGTGGTGGCAAATGTTTGGGTATTATTTCTTTATTTATTTATTACCAAAACGTACGTGGACTCCGAACTAAGGTAGATTCGTTTTGTCTGGCTGTCAGCGAATGCGATTATGATGTCATTGTATTGACAAAGACTTGGCTTGATTAGCGATTTCACAATGCGCAGCTAAAGACTGGACTCGGAAAAAATGAGACACACAAAAATGATCACCAAAAATTCATTTTAAATCGAATTCTTCTCAAATTTTCAGGAATTAAATAACTATATAGAAGCTATGTTTTGGCATAAGTTATTTATTGAATTTCCTCCCCCAAGCTGAATGCTCGTACATTTCTCTTAACACTGCTAATGCTGTACCGTCCGCACTAGCAGATCGCCTGCCACAACAGGTACTTCTTCGCGAATTTGTCCATCTTTCTCTTCCGGAACTTTTCCGGAACCTCCATGCGGGACGTACCGACAAAAAACTCGAGGCCGGGGATTTGTTTGGTGTCCGCCTTGATATATGTCTCGTCGTCCACGGCGAGACAGCCTGTCTTGACCAGCCACTCACGGTACAGCTTCCGCGCACGCAATTTGGCCACCGTGTTTTGCTTGTCAGTCCGGTTTGGCGCCTTCCTGACCTTAAAAACACGTAGCCCAGCCCGCTTCATGGTCTGCTGGACGAACCACTACGACGAATTGACCTTTTTGGCCACGTCTCGGGTGGAAAGGTTCGGGTTATTCTTAAAGTACTGCCTTATCTTCTGCGCATTCAGGGGTATTCCGTTTTTGGTTTTCGGCCGCTTTCAGCGCGCCGCTCGATGGTCTTCGTCTCCTGTAACATCTTCACAACGCGGGACACGGTGCAATGGTGGATTGCAAGCCTTTTGCCGATCAATATGTGCGAATGACCAGGATTATCGATCACCGCGCCCAATATTTCCTGGCGTAGCTCTTCTTGTTTCGAATGCATCTTGAAAACTACTTGACAGATCGCGAATTTTTGCACAGATGAATATAACACTTTAAACTAGTATTACTCAAAATTTCATTAATTTTAACCCACGCGATACAAAGTTACACTCAAAACAAAGTGTCGCATTTTTTCCGAGTCCAATCTTTATTTGACCTCAAGTTTGTTGTATACCGCACCGATCGTAATGCGAACAGTTTAAAGGTCCGTGGTGGCGGTGTTTTTGTTGCGGTCTCCAATTATTGGGACAGCTTTATCGATCCCACATCTTGATCAGTTATGAATTAAAATCTCGAAGCCTAGTCGAATCATCAGCGTTGGCGTTATCTATGTACCCCCTGACCGACAAGACAATATGATGGATTTCTAGAAGTCAACCCTCAATCTGTTCTTTTGAACCAGCTATGGCAAATCATGCACGAATATGGATTTCCGGAAAAACTGACGCGGTTGATCAAAGCAACGATGGATCGAGTAATGTGTGTCGTCCGAGTATCAGGGACGCTCCCGAGTCCCTTCGAATCTCGGAGAGGGTTACGGCAAGGTGATGGATTGTCGTGTTTGTTATTTAACATTGCAATGGAGGGTGTGATTCGAAGAGCTGGGATAGACACGAGTGGCACGATCTTCAGGAAGTTTGTTTAACTATTTGGCTTTGCCGACGACGTTGATATCGTAGCACGTAACTTTGAGACGATGGCGGAAACGTACATCAGACTTAAGGCTGAAGCTGGTAGGATTGGGCTTGTGATTAATGCGTTAAAAACAAAATACATGAAGTGAAGAGGCTCACGAGAAGAAAATGTTAGCCTCTTAGCACAAGTTTAGATCGAGGTAGTAGACGATGTATTTGGGCTCATTGGTGACCGCCGATAACGACACCAGCAGAGAAATACAAAGGCGCATTATGGCTGGTAATCGTGCCTACTTTGGTCTCCGAAGGACGCTAAAAGCGAACAAAGTTCGCCGAACCACAAAGTTGACCATCTACAAGACATTAATTAGACCGGAAACATGGATATTGCTAGTGGAGGACCAACGCGCCCTTGGAGTCTTTGAACGGAAGGTACTGCGTACGATCTACGATGGAGTGCAGATGGAAGACGGAACGTGGAGGAGGCGAATGAACCACGAATTGTACCAGTTGCTGGGAAAACCTCCCATTGTACACATCGCAAAAACCGGTCGACTACGATGGGCTGGGCATGTCGTAAGAATGTCGGACGACAGCCCTGTGAAAATGGTTCTCGAAAACGAACCGACAGGTACAAGAAGAAGAGGCGCGCAACGAGCAAGGTGGATCGATCAAGTAGAAGGCGACCTGCGGACCCACCGCAGACAGCGAGGCTGGCGAGGTACAGCCATGGACCGATTACAATGGAAACAACTTCTGTGTACAGCAGAGGCCACACCGGCCTTAGTCTGATTGGTAAGGTAAGGCTTGACTCAGCTTTATGGAGTACCGAACAGAAATTCACGGTTTCTGCATCTCCTCCTTGGAAACGACGCAGTTAGCAATGCATGGTAAGTTGCAAAAGCTATTAAACCGCTTGTCTTCCTCAACGCCAACCATCCACCTCTGGACGTGGTGGTTGACCTCCCAAATTCGATAACCTATGATGATTACGCCGATGCCGATATTTGTGCTGCTATTTCTCGTGTCTATTGGCAACCTATCGATGATTTCGATTGCATCGACGGCTCTGCGATCTAATTTAGCCACCTTGTTCGCGATATAATTGCTGAACATGGTCCTTTGTGTCGTCCGAAGCCAAAGCCCCCTCGGTTCAATAGACATTTGCGTCAACTCAAACGTGTCAGAGCGAAAACATTGCGACATCACTGCCAGAGTCGCTCACAATTTAGTAAGCAACAGTTCAACCGTGCTAGCAATGCCTACCATGTTATTGTTTATTTTGTTTATGACGGGGAAGAGCCGTTTTGACTTGGCGTAAAAACCCCATATCTTTTGCAAAACAATACAGTAGAATACAATACAATACAATACAATACAATAGAATACAATACAATACAATACAATACAATACAAAAAATTGCTTAGTTGCACATTCATAAACATAATCAAATTAATCAAGATTACAAACGTAGAGTATGGTCAAAGCATAAAATTAGAAACATCCATAGTTCAGAGCAGTCCTCGTCGTCAATCAATTGGAGGAACAAAAACTTGCTCATTAATCTTTCCTTCTCGTACTATCCATGCCATTCTGTCAGTCTGCGCTTGAATGTTGCCAGAGTACAATTGAAGTCGAATAGAAAATAGACAAGGTTGAACCTAGCTGACATGAAGCGGACAGGGTCATGAAGTCCATATGATGAATTACGGGGTTCAAGCACCAAGAAGTCCAGTTGGCGAAGCATTCGTTCAGGAGCGTAGAGCTTGAGCTGACTTAATAGCTCCGGTGAGGTTAATGCCACCTGTAAGTGTATTGGCAACGAAAACAGCTTGCGCAATATTCCGTCTTTGGTCCAATGTCTGTAGTCCCAGCAATCTGCATCTATCTTCGTATCGTGGAAGGTTCAACGGGTCACGCCATGAAAGGCGACGCAGGGCACATCTCACGAATCTTCTTTGAATTGTTTCGATCCTAGCTATCCATGTTGTCTGGTATGGGCACCACACAACAGAGTTGGATTCCAAAATCGATCGCACCAGAGCACAGTTTAAAGACCGACGGCAGAGAGGATCTTTAAATTCACTAGATATTTTAAAAATGAAACCCAGCTGTCGATTCGCTTTGCTGATAATGTCTTCGTAATGCAATCGATAGGTTAATGCCGAATCCAGAGTGACGCCAAGATCACGAACTTGATGAACACGCTCGAGAGGCTGGCCGTTCATTGATGTTGCATTAACGTAAGCATGTTTCGGGTGCACCAATCAACAAACCGATCCAACAATAGTTGCAGAGCATAGCAGTCTTTGATAGTTTTGATCACCATGTAGATTTTGACGTCATCAGCGTAAAACACACGGCAACCAGATAGTAGTACGGTAAAAAGCTCGTTAATGAAGAGTGAGAATATAGACAGTTCCAGAAAGTTTAAGCACACTTTCAAAATAACAAAAAAGTCATGTTTTTTTTAGTTTTAATAATTTTATTTGGCAAATCATATATGTAAATATATGTGTTTTATATGAAATTTTTCTCTCGTTTAATCAAAATATTTAATCATAGCCAAGACTCCTAACTTTTCCTCGAACATGACCCATTAGCATCTGCACAGTGGTACTTTCCACCATTTTGACCACTTTTTGCCAATCTTTTTTAAAGTTTTGGATATCTCCCGCTGGTTTTATGAATTTTCGAAGCTTTGCTTTGCTTAAAGCCCAAAAAGTCTCGATTGGCCGTGCCTCCGGGCAGTTCGGCGGATTCATGTCTTTCGGCACGAAACATACATTTTGACTTTTGTACCATTCTAAAGTGTCCTTTGCGTAATGACATGACGCCAAATCAGGTCAAAACACTATTTGACATTCGTGCTGCCTGATCATCGGCAATAATCGCTTCTGGAGACATTCCTTAGCGTATTTCTGAGTGTTCATCGTCTCCGTTGTGATGTACGGACTAGATGTTTCACCACACTCGCATATTGCCTGCCAAACCATAACCTTCTTACCGAATATTTCGATAAAAATTGCCTTCTCCGTTTCGGGGATGTCTTTGTCTTTGCTTACAGTATAGAATTGTGGTCCGGGAAACGTTTTGTATTCTAGTTTCACATACATTTCTACACAATAACGAATCGTAGAGTTTGCGGGCCCGTGGTTTCACGGACGCGGCCTGTTTTAGGTTCCTTTTGGGTTTTTCTGCTTCCGTTATGTTTTAGCCCAAGTCTTTCTTTGGCACGCATGGCGTTACTCGACGAGGTCCCTAGTTTTCTCGCAACATCCCGAACGGAAGTCACTGGTTTTCGCTTGTAGGCATCCCTGATCTTTTTATCGATATCCGGACTAACAGGACCGGATTTCCGACCCCTCTTCGGCGCATCTTCAAACGTACACTGTTCTCTATATTTTCGAATTTGTGGGCTTCGTGGTCAAGCGGTTAGCGGCGTCTCCCGTCGTTCAAGCGATTGCTATGAAGTGGGGGTTCGATTCCCGCGCCAGACTGTGGAACTTTTCGCAAAACGAAAATGTCCAATCTGGTCCACTGGGTGTAAGGTTAACGTGTCCGTTGTAATTCGCTCTATGTTTAATGTTCAGTCTGTACAACCTCGAGTTGAAGACGGTGTAAATGTCTTTTAAATTAAAAAAAATAGCAGATCATCCCCCGCCCACCCCTCCCCCCCCCCTCAACCCCTCCTCTTTCCCCCTCCACACAACCCTTTCCATCCAAACAAAAGGACGCAGCCAAAACATTTGAAATATTTCAAACCCCCCCCTCAAGCTCAACTCTGAACCAAAACAAAACAAAAGACCCCACATTTAAATATTTTTATATGCAATGGGGCCGTTAAAATAAGGTGTGCTTATACTTTCTGGAGCAGTCGTTAACAAAAGGCCAAGATTGCTCCCTTGTGGTACGCCGGATGAATTTGAGAATGCTTCCGAAGACTCTAATCCTATTTTAACGGTGAGCCTACGGTTTTTAAGGTATGATTCAAACCAGCTGACAAGATCCGCAGAGATACCAATTCTTCGATCTGTGTACCAGCATCAATGTTGCGTATGCAAAACGAGGCAAATTAGATGAAATTTGTCAAGGTTGATCTCTTGGGAAAGAAACCATGCTGATCCGTAGAGATTCCGGCATAATTCTTACACGAGTTGAAAAGTACCTCGTTCATTATGATTTCAAAAACCTTTGAACAAGCACACAACGAAGTTATGCCTTTGAAATTTTCAATGTTCTGTCGATCTCCTTTTTTAAACACAGGGAACATGACTGACGTCTTCCAACTTTCAGGAAATACATGCTGCCGTAATGAAATGTTGAAAAGTTCCACTAGAGGGGAAATCTACTCTCCGCTGCATTTTTTAAGGATACATGACGGTATGCCATCAGGACTAGATGCAGAGTCTTTCAATTTATTTATTGCAGCGTTTACTTTATGGGTCGTGACCTCAAAGCTATTTAGGAAGCACACGTCACTAGATGTGTATCTACAAGCGTCAGCAATTTGATGTATAGACGAAACAGAATCAGAAAAAGCACGTCTGAAGTGAGTTGCTAATAAATTGCACTTTTCCGATACGGATGTGCCGACTTCGTTTCCCAGAAACATCTCTACGGGCAATCCATTCTCCTTACGTTTAGTGTTAAAAAACTTCCAAAAATGTCGTGGCTGTCGGCGAAGATTTTCCAGAGTGTGTACAGGGTGCGGCAGAAAATAATGCGAAAATGTTCAAACTTGAGTATTGGGTTAATTCGTGTAGCTAGTGAATAATTTCTGTCGAAAGTGTATTTGTTTATGTTTATTTTCAATTGCTGCATCCAAGCATTCTATTTGTTTTATTGCAAATTCGTCAAAATGTTCGTGAAAGAAGTGATCACCAGTTTGTTGCTCGCCCAGAAGAAGCCGAAAGAGATTGCCAAGGTGGTAGGGTGCCATTTGGCAATAGTTTACCGTATAAAAAAGTCCCTGCCGAATGACCCTAAGCAGCGGAAGCCGGGAACCGGACGTCCGTGCTTTGTTTGCACGCGAACGTGATCAAATCGGTCCGTGCGAAAATTGCTCGCAACCCGGTGCGTTCCATAAGAAAACTTGCAAAGGAGGCCAATATTTCGGAGAAATTCTTGCGGAGAATCATCAAAGAAGACCTGCATGCATCTTCCAGAGCCAGAGTGAAACGCCACTTGATTACGGACCGGGTCAAGGAACTACGAGTGACTCGTTCCAAGAGATTGCTTTCCTTGTTGAAGAAGGAAAAAATGATAATCCTGTTCTCCGACGAAAAGCTTTTCAGCATCGATGCTGTGGCCAACAGCCACACGGACCGGTTCATTTCACCGCAGAAAATGGAGAACGTTCCGGAAAAAGTGAAATTCAAATTTCAAACCAAACATCCGGCTGGTGTCATGATGTTTGGCTTGGTGGCGTCCAACGGTTTGAAAATGCCGCCTGTTTTCATTGATGCTGGAGTTAAAATCAATACCGAAGTGTATATCGGTATTTTAAAGGACCAAAACACGTACTCCAATTTAACTTTCCCTTTTCTTCTAGAATAGCTGCTTAGCTTCTCCAAATTTGCTTTCGGTGAAGGCCAACTTCTCCGAGGACCAAAACGTTGTCCTACAGCAGGATGGAGCGCCGTTTCACATGTCCAATCGAACCCAACAATGGTTGAACGATAACATGAAGTTTTGGCCGAAGAATTTGAGGCCCCCTAGCTGTCCAGATCTTAATCCGTTGGATTATTCGATTTGGGCATATGTTGAAGCACGAGCCTGCAAAACATCACACCCTAGTGTGAGAACCCTGAAGTCAACCATAACACGCACATGGCAGTCAATGTCGGAGGACTACGTCCGAAAGGCATGCTCTGGCTTCCGGCGTCGGCTCGAGGATGTTATTAATAAAAATAGAGGACACATTGAATAAATTTGTTTCAAAGGACTTTATAAAGATAACTGCACTCGAAAATGTTGATATTATTGCTTGAACTAGTTGAAAATGAGATTTGAAAGAAATAGAACAAATTTTCGCATTATTTTCTGCCGCACCCTGTAGATTAGAGAATGCCTTCAACAGCGCTGGTTGGGAAGCAATCGCCCATTCGTAGCACAGCATTAAGGTTCCTGAGTACCTCTGCAGACTATTAAGGAGCTAGTTTCAGAAAGGAACACTGATTTACGAGACTGATAAGGGAGAGAGAAGAATGACAATCACAGTGGGCGTTCCTCTGGAGTCCGTCCTCGGCCTGAAGCTATGGAATGCGATGTACGAAGGAGTGTTAAAGCTGATCCTTCCCAAGGATGTGAAACTTGTTGGTTTCGTGGACGATGTTTTACTTTTAGTAGTCGGGGAATCTCGAGAAGAGATGGAACTACTCGCAACCGAGATGATAGATACTGTCGAAGACTGGCTGCGGACGACAAAGCGGGGATAGCCCATCACATGACAGAGGTGGTGGTGATCAGCAACCGAAAAGCAGTGCAACAGTCAAAAATCAAGGTCGGAGAATACACCATCAACTCGAAGCGTGAGGTCAAGCGCTTGGGCGTGATAATCGACGATCGACTGAACTTTAACAGCCACGTCGATAACGCCTGTCAGAAGGTAGCAAATGCAACCACAGCGTTTGCCAGAATCAAGCGCAACTATTCGGCAATATGCAGCAGCAAGAGGAGGCTCCTAACTACTGTATCTTCGTCACTAAAGCCTGATTAGAAGTAAATTTGGACGCATTCAAGTGATCATAACTCAAGAATTAAATAACATACACGGTTGATCAAAACGTCAAAAAAAGGGTATTTATTAAGTTATTACATTTAACCGTTTCAAACGAACTGTCGCATTTTACTTGTGATCGATGCCATCATGATCTGCACAGTCGCTGGTGACACTGTACCGGCGAACTTATTCCACTTTAAACGCATTTGTTGTGCATTTGTCACTTCTTTATCGCATCCTCGAAGTTTTCGCTTGACAATTGCCAATATTTTTCGATCGGTCTGAACTCAAGGCAATTCGAAGGATTAATCTCTTTGGCGACGAAATTAACATTGTTTGCAGTTTACCATTCTAGTGCCTGCTTAAAGTAGTGGTATGGTAGTCCGGCCTGGTTCTCAGCAATAAAGACGTCAATAAATAGGTCATGTTTAAAATGTTGTTGAGCATGAGGGTGGTGGCGCCTACCGGACAGTATCATTTGAAGCGGTCTGCGTCATAATCGGAATGATCCCCATTGTACTATTGTTGGAGGAGCATCAGGAGTGCTATTTGAACAGAGACACTAGAGTAGTTCGAAGAAGAACACGGACTGACACCATGAGGAAGTGGTAATAGGAATTTGGATAGTGCGGTGAATGGAAGGTGGACACACCGGTTGATCCCGAACGTTACCACGTCTATGAACATAAAGCACGATAAGGTCAACTTCCACCTGACGCAATTTTTGTCAGGTCATGGCTGCTAGTTATTGGAAATATTTGTACAGATTCGGACACGCGGTTTCCCCTCTCTGTCTGGAATGCGCAAACGTCGAAGAGACACCGGGGCATCTAGTTTTTGACTACCCACGGCTCGGCTCAATACGACACGCAATGTTTGATGCCAGCGGGGTAGGTACCAGCCGAGAAAACGTCATCCATAGAATGTGTCCCGATGAAAATACGTGGAACGCGATTAGCGGAGGCATAACGCAAATCACGTTGACTCTGCAACGAACATTGTCTTCTGGCGAGATCTTACAACTTGCCGTTACGCGAAATCAACGGTAGAGGTATACCACCAAAAATGTTTCATTCGTTCTCAAGGACATGAACCCTCCTAATTGCCTGGAAATTCGACCAATTGAAGAGGGCACATTTTAGGAAACACTTCCCGGCAGAAGGTACTATTGAACAGTTTGAAAAACATAGGAAGAAAGTGTCGAAACTTGCCGTTAAGAAGTCTGGGCGGAATCTTATGATGAACATTCTCAAGAAAGTGTGCCAGCAAGCATACAAACGTTAGATAGCAGTTATTGAGAACTTTAACCTGATGTTAACAGTATATCTAATGAAAATTTAATTTCCATCAGTTGTGTAGCATATTTACTGAAAACTGGGTGCAAACTGGAGGCAAATGAAGGGTGTCCACAGTTAAATTGCATCTCTTTAAACTCGTCCTCAAAAACAAGTATCTCAACCCACTGTCATGAAATATTCAGGGAATAAAATAAGATGTATAATCTTGGTTTAGGTATTTTTATTTCACTGTATTCCTTTACCAAATCCAAAAGCCCGAACTTTCTTCTTAATACCACGCATAAAATGTTGTACAACGCTTGAACCGACATTTTTTTCCGCTTTCAACCATGACTTCAACATTTCCTGTTCTGTAATGACAACTTTGGGATGCTTACGAAGTTCGTGCTTCATTATAGCCCAATATTTTTCAATTGGTCGCAACTCTGGAGAGTTTGGGGGATTAAGATCCTTCGGCACGAAATTGACACCATTCGTCTTGTACCACTCCAGAATATCTTTGGAGTAGTGACAAGGAGCTAGGTCCGGCCAAAAAAATGCAGGAACGTTGTGTGTTTTGAGAAACAGAAGCAGTCGTTTTTTCAGGCATTCATTTATGTACACACTACCAAAATGCCACGTAAATTTCGGTGCCCTAAGACCGACACATGCAAGCGTCCTTTAGCCCATAAGAATGAGTTCAAAGAGATGAGAAAATAAATTCAATCAAACACATCTTTCGTCGAATTGCGTATGTGTCAGTTTCAGGAGACATAATTTTACACGAATTCTTTGTTTACGATCCCCCACTTTTTACAGACATGAATTACGTCTGCTGTAAAATTCATGATTTCTTAGTGTGTATACTTGACCATTTACAGTTGAAGTTGTCACGAAAGGCTTGCTCCGTTTACCACACGAACAAATCCCCTGGCAAATCATGAACTTCTTGGGGAACTTTGACACTTGCTGTTTCCTGACAGATTCTGGAACATCGAACTTGTCTTTCGCAGTCACATACTGGTTGCCGGTAATTTGTTTAAAGTCCGCTTTTACGTGTGTTTCATTGTCCAAGATGCAGCAGTGTGGTTTCGAAAATATGTGTGTGTACAGCTTACGCTCACGTGTTTTAGCTGTCCTATTCTGTTTTTCATTGCGGTTTGGAGCTTTCTGAACTTTGAATGAACGGAGCCCGGCTCGTTTCTTGGCTTCTGCACGAAACTTTTGGTCAAGTGCAGCTTTTTCGCGACATCTCGAACGGAACAGTTGGGTTTACGTTTAAAGGCAGCAACCACTCGCTTGTGATTCTTCACAAAGTACGGAACACTTTTTCTGCCACTCACCTTCTTCCGATCGACAGTTAAATGTTCCCCGAAACGTTTTATGACACGAGACACTGTAGACTGGTGAATTTTCAACATCTTTCCGACGGCTCGGTGAGAAAGAAGTGGGTTGTCGAAGTGCGTGTGCAAAATGTTCTCGCAAACTTGCTGTTCCTTCGACTCCATTTTCGAAACTACGACACATTTCACAATGAAACTCACGCAGTATAAACAATACACGCTGAGGTCATTTCACCCTAAATTTCGTTGAAATAAACCCAAAGGGCGATATGTTACAGCTAATTGAAAGTGATGCAAATTAACTGTGGACACCCTTTATATTACTGTGGAGACCATCGTTTTGCACAAAATTCTCAAGGACTACTATTCCTAGCAATTTCCCATTCTGGACCACTGTGGCATGCACCGGGAAGAAACCTAACACCACGAGCCATCTCCAAGCTCACGGAACCGACCGAGCGGAGTGAGGGCGTGCGAATATGTGTGCTCTAGTGAGTGAGGGAGATTGCCTATGAAACAAATTGCATGTAGCACTTGGACCAGCAGCATCATCCCTACATGCATTTCCCTTCCGGCCATGAAGAATCCAGAAAAGAGCATAGGCAGATTTGCCCCCCCCCCCCCCCCTTCCAACCAAACTACGTTGACCTTCCGGGGCTCCGCAAGAAAACTAACTGCAGAAGAAGTGTTTGAGCGACTTCATAAAGTCACTGGCAGTTTGTATACAACTCTGTAAACTGCAGCACTCTCGTGCTTCGGGATTCCCTTTCATGTTTGCTAGCAGAAAGTCTTGTTTTTCTTTACCCCAGAACCAGAACTGAAAGTGGATAAGATGAAAGGATAATCGAGTTCTGAGGACGAGTTCTTAGAAAACGACACGAAAGAGGGCTAACTTCGTTTGTCTTGGGGCGGCCGAGCAGCCCAACAACGAAGGCAAATGAAAGGAATATTCAATTTGATATCTAATTTCGTGCGACAGTCTATCGGTCGTGTGCAGTTTCCAGCTGGATCCAGGTTCCCATCCCTCTTGGATGTTGTGTGTGATTCTCGGATGATGGTCTTAACTGTGTGTTCCGGAAGAAGGCAAAAGCCACTGTTTCTGAAATCGCATTCCTGGGCATTGCACCAGTGGGGAGGGTCGTTTTCAATTATTCTCTATATGCAGCCAAAGCTGTCACTAACACAGTCAGTGCTTGTTCTGGATGGCCGCGTGTGTACTGAGAAGCTTTTCTGTAAAGCTCCTATTTTATTAATAGGATTACACCCGGGCCGGGACAGTAAACGGTTAGTGAGAGAAGCTTATTTTTATTTAACTTTTGCTTTTGTTTGTCATCCTTGGGAATCGTAGGTTTTACACGTGAGTGGGTTGAAGCTGGCAAAACTTGCTCTTCGACCCAGTGTAAACGATGGCGCTGTGGAGCATGGGAATTTCGAAATGAGTCGTTAAAATTGTGAGAAAACTCCGTCTTGAATAATGAATGCAATTCGTTATGTGCATATCTTGTTTTGATATTTATTTCCAAGCGTTTGTGTTGAATTCGTTGAACCATGTTGGGAAATAAGGTCGCTATTGGATGTTTATAGGTTACGCTCGGCTGAATTTCTTTTTCCAGGTGTCAGTTGGTAGAAATTAAAAGATTTTCATCAGCTCAAGATGTTTATTTTTGCATTAATTCCTTGAATATTGGAAGATATCTGCGGTATTTAGATCACTTAAAAATCGATCCGAGGCCCGCAGAACGTTGATTCAGCTCGAAAAGATCGCCATAATATATGTGTGTGCAATTGAGTCATGTTTATTAGCAACCACTGCACACTGGGCCATGAGCCGAAATTAGCAAGACAAAACCTCTAGCGCTTTGAGAATGCATTTTATCGAGATAATTGCTTCAGCATTGCTGCTCAGTTTTATCTGCGCAACAATTTGGTAATAAAAATTAGTTCCAATTTGGCGCTGCGATACTAACTTTCTTATTTCGCCTTCTAGAGATTTGATGTTTTTCAGTTAGCGCTCAACTTCCGTGCCGAATAGATGCATTGTGTCACTATCGTCTGCGGAAGCCTTTTTATCAGCTTTTTTTGATTGATTCCAAAGAATAAAAGTGCGATTACTACAGGAGTGATCGATTGTAGTGAGTTTCGTGTTGCGTTTTTTTTTTTGCTACCGCGTACATATGTCCGCGATAAAACACCGCGAAAACACATTTCGCATTGACTATGCGAATGTGCCGAAGAAGCCATCGTCCGAGGAGGTCCATCAGTTCGTCGGTGTGACAATGGGTATTAGGGTGCCAAAAAAAATCGACTTTTCGAATTTCAAAAACGGGTAGTGCTAAAAAAATTCGTCTCCTCAAAAAAAGTCCCCATGCAAAATTTGAGCTCAATCGGACTTCGTTAAGTGTTGGACCAAAGCGGTCAAAGTTTGACTTTTTTGAAACACGAAACATTTCCCAAGGGGGGGGGGGTACGTGAAAATTCCGAAATCGATTTTTTGTTTTTGATGCCAAATGTCTTAGAAATGCATGAAATGTCGAGATCTGGTGTTATCTCGAAAAAAAAATTTTTGAAAAAAATATACTTTTTGGGACTTAGAAATTTTTTGAGATGGAGGAGTGAGATGAATTTGATATGGAGGATTTGAATTCAATTGCTGAGATATCCATGGCAATAGTACTGAAACATGTCTTATATCATCGTTGGCAACTGCTAGCATATTATATGTGATATTTCTTTAGGGTGGTTCACTTGTTTTGCATTAGGGTGGTCCATTTTATAGAAAAATAAAAAAATAAGATAATAGTATCAAAACATCTCTTATATAATCGTAAGCCATTATCAATATTAAATATATGATATTTCATTAGGATGGTTCATTTATTTTCCATTAGGGTGGTCCTTTGAGTTGGAAATTAAAAGCAACAAAATATTTCCAGCAAATTTACCAGTCAATATTTTTTGTATAGTTTGAAACCATGATTCTTTTTTGGCATACTACACTTCGTTAAGATATTTTTATTATGTTTTTTTTAATAGTTAACAAAAATGTGCCGTTACCAAAATATGGACAAAAATAAGGAAAAAAAAAACGATTTTTGATGTACCCAAATTATTACAATAGCTTGATAGGCGACTACGAAGTGCAACAAAAGTTTTTTGTTTATCTTTTCTAAAGAGGTTCTTGGCCTTGGACTGCTTCATTTCCGAGAAACACAAGTAGGTACGTTATAGGGGATCAAAACAAAAGTACGTTACCTGCCGCTTGCTGTGGTATACGCGCTTCGGTAGTGACAACGTCTGCTTCGAATGCTTTTTGTTCTGAAGTGTTATCTACCCAAACAAAATATAAGCTACCCGTAGGCAACGAATACGTCCCAAGCGAGCAGTTTTGAAAGACTGAGTAGGTAATGAAATGGCCACACATTTGGTATATAAGGAATTGTTATTTTTAGTTTTACTCATTCAGTATTTTTATATTTGAACGAGGAACCGCGGTCTAGTCAACAGTTTTTTGTTTTTCAAAATGGAGGATAGTTGGAAAATACCTACCTTTGTTCCCCGAATCTTCGAATTTGCCTACATACAACAAAGTTTTCCGGAAATTCATGTTTCATTTGCGAGCAGAGAAGCAAAAGACTAAACCAAGTGCACAATTAACAATACAAGCTTTGAAAGTATCATGGAATAAAAAGCATTTGAACCATTTGCTCGACGACAGGACAGTGCAACATAAAATCTTGCGGTACTACGAAACTTGGAAAATCTTGCAGAAGCGCAAGCTAAGAATGTCGGCGAGAGAAATTGAGAAGAGAAAGGATTTCTCTGATTCATTGCAGAACCTTTTCGATATCGGGAAGAGGTATAAACCGAAGAATAAAGTAGAAAGAAAAGCATATCGGTATTTGCAAGAACAACGAGAAATAACTCTTCCAACAACAAGTGAGTCTTTTCCAACGGCAACTATCTCGTGTAGTGATTTTGAGGAGGAAGAAACAGCAGAGGCGACAACAGAGACTAATCCACGAACAAGTGAGCAGGAAGAAGCAAGTCTACAGGAAAGAAAAAATTTAACTGCTAGTGATTTCGAGTCCTCATCTCAAACCTAGAGTGAGTCCGTTCCTTCTATCAGTACTATCGGCGAAGATTTTCAGATACCGAGTAAGTGTAAATTGAATTAATTTCAAATATGTTTTCAAATGTTTTTCGTGGTTAACAAACGATTGATTCTTAAATTTTCTTCTAGGTCCTTCCAAATCGTCTTCAACTTCTAAATCACCATTAAAAAATGTCATTACTGTCGATGTGGCTGCTGCTTTGGACCGCTGCAAAGTGAGTGATCGAAATGCGGTATTTCTAATATCATCTATAGCGAAATCATTGGGGCACGACGTTTCAACATTAGTGTTAAACAAAGAGTCCATTAGGAATTCAAGAAAAGAAATTCGTGTGCAAAAGCAGAACGAGCTGAGAGCAACATTTAAGCCACAGGTTAACTTAACAGTTCATTGGGATTCAAAACTGCTTCCTAGTATATTGTCGTCTAAAGCCACCCCAAAACTGAACGATTGGCTATAGTTGTATCTGGTGAAGGCATCCGTAAGCTGTTAGCTGTTCCTCCCATCCAAAATTCAACAGGAATAGAACAAGCAGAAGCGGTGTACAATGCAGTTGTCGATTGGGATCTTGAAGACAGGTAATTTATATTAGTTTCAATATTATTATTGATAATTTTTTTTTAAATTATACCGTTATTCCGTGTTTAAGGGTTATGTTTACATCATTTGATACCACTGCGTCAAACACTGATGTCAACATCTTGACAAAATGTTTAAAAGACAGCTGATTGGACTTCCCTGTAGACATCACATACACGAGCTGTTAGTTGGCAAGGCATTCAAGGCACTACAATTTGAAACTGCACAATCTCCAAATGTTGAGATTTTTAAGCGGTTTCAGACGGAATGGCACCGTTTAGAAAAGAGCTCATACCATTCTGGTGTTAATGATGTATTCGTTAAATCATCAATAACAGCCAACGAGAGGGTGGACCTCTTGAATTTTTTGAGCGACAATTAAAAGAACAACATCACCGCGAAGATTATCGCGAAGTTATTCAGCTTACGCTTATATTTTTGGGTGGAAAAATTAAAGAACATTTTAAAATTAGAGCTCCTGGTGCTTTCCATAATGCAAGATGGATGGCAAAAATTATTTATTCACTAAAAATGTTCCTTTACCGACACACTTTTGCGTTACCTAAGGCAACTCAACAACAGTTAGCACGATTTAATGTATTCATTGTAAAAGTATATTTGAAAAACTGGTTTCTGTCTACGTGTGACTTGCAATGTCTGCAAACAATGACCTTAATTTGATAAAATCGCCTAAAATCTACGAAGCTGTTG
>JAHHFK020005039.1:0-59439 GCA_024533555.2 Aedes koreicus | reverse complement strand
ACGTATTACGTTTCCTGCCTTTTTTCGAGAAACAAACAGTTTTTGATGGATTTCCTTCGAATCCCCCCCCCCCATCCATCCTTCCTTCGACGACGCACTGGCCAAGTTTTTCAATTGTAAGCACCCACTCAAGAAATGGGAAAAACTGCCGAAAGGAAACAATTGCTGCCGTAAATATTGTTTACCCCACCATAATAATAATAATTGATGGAAACGCATGTTGCGTCGTTCCGTTAGGTGGCTCCGGTGGGAAATTACTCACTCCTCTTGAGGGAATGGAATATACTAGGTGTAATTCGACGAAGGTTTATTATTTTCCCGTTTTCTACGGGGGCAGTAAATATGCGTGCTTTGTTCAATAAACTATTTATTAGCGTCCTGTGGGGGCTGTTCATTGTCGGGTGATTAATTGTACAAGCAAGGTATTCTGCTAATTCTGCGTTAAGATGGGGAAGGTGAAGTTAAGGCTGGAAGGGGGTCATTATTGCGAGGTGGAATTACGAGGTATTGCGCCAATGACCCATTAAAGGCTGAGGATTGTACAGCAAATCATACTCTAAGGAGGTCCTTCCTATTATACTTGACTTCATGTTTTGGAATTGTTATGACAGAAAAGTTCACTTTCGAAGAAAACCATGTATAAACATAACTTTCAAGCAAGTAACAAGTGGTTTCCCAAGTGGTTTCAATTGCCGAGCAGAGAAACCGTTCCACCAGAGTTTACTTTATGTCACATACATAACTTTGACAAAACTTAATGTTACCGATTAGTTGCATTTGACAGGAACATGTGTTAAACTAAGGCGGAGTCAATTTGTTGCTCAAATAGAACACCTATGTCAATTGCATCTTTTTGTTGTCTTGAATTATATAGACTGTTCCAGAAAGTACAAGCAAACTTTCAAAATAACAAAAAAGTCATGTTTTTTTTAGTTTTGATAATTTTATTTGGCAAATCATATTTGTATTTGTGTTTTATATGATATTTTACTCTCGTTTAATCAAATTATTTAATCATAGCCAAGACTCCTAAATTTTCCTCGAACATGACCCATTAGCTTCTGCACAGTGGTACTTCCCACCATTTTGACCACTTTTGGCCAATCTTTTTTAAATTTTTGGATGTCGTCCGCTGGTTTTATGAATTTTCGAAGCTTTGCTTTGGTTAAAGCCCAAAAGTCTCGATTGGCCGTGCCTCCGGACAGTTCGGCTGATTCATGTCTTTCGGCACGAAACATACATTTTGACTTTTGTACCATTCGAAAGTGTCCTATGCGTAATGACATGACGCCAAATCAGGCCAAAACACTACTTGACCTTCGTGCTGCCTGATCATCGGCAATAATCGCTTCTGGAGACGTATTTCTGAGTGCTCATCGTCTCCGCTGTTATGTACGGACTAGATGTTTTACCACACTCGCATATTGCCCGCCAAACCATAACTTTCTTACCGAATTTTTCGGTAAAAATTGCCTTCTCCGTTTCGAGGATGTCTTTGTCTTCGCTTACAGTATAGAATTGTGGTCCGGGAAGCGTTTTGTAATCTAGTTTCACATACGTTTCATCGTCCATTATTATACACCCAGAACTTCTACACAATAACGAATCGTAGAGTTTGCGGGCACGTGGTTTCACGGACGCGGCCTGTTTTGGGTTCCTTTTGGGTTTTTTCTGCTTCCGGTATGTTTTTAGCCCAAGTCTTTCTTTGGCACGCATGACGTTACTCGACAAGGTCCCTAGTTTTTTCGCAACATCCCGAACGGAAGTCGCTGGTTTTCGCTTGTAGACATCCCTGATCTTTTTATCGATATCCGGACTAACAGGACCGGATTTCCGACCACTCTTCGGCGCATCTTCAAACGTACACTGTTCTCTATATTTTCGAATCGCAGATCGTACCGCTCCGACGCTTACACCCTCTTCCTTGGTCAATTTTCTCAAGGAGAGTCCACTCACAGTGCACCATTTGTGCACGATACTTTTTCGTTGTTCCGGAGTAAGACCGCGCATTTTGATAGGTAACACAAAACTGAGCATTTTTAAACGATATGTCATTCAGAAATGTGCAAACAAAAGGGCGCAGCCAAAACATGTTGAAATATTTCATTACATTCAAAGTGACCGTTAAAATAAGGTGTGCTTATACTTTCTGGAACAGTCGTTAATGCAACTAAGTTATGAAGATGCAACATTGTTTCAATAAAATTTTAAAAGCCAATACGTAGTGAAAATACTTTTTTGTCACCTGCTAGCACAAGCTGTGGCTGTAATGGTGTATGTATTTTTTCTTGCAGCTATCTCGGAATTTCAGTATGCATGACAATGTTAATCTCTAAATAGTTTGTTTTTTATACATGAATTGAAGCTTGTGTCAAAGTCAAATAAAGCCCGTATGCTTCAAGATAGTTTCAGTGTAGGGAGGATATTTTTCAAGTAACCAGAAGCTTTAGTGCAACATTGGCAAGTTCACGATCTTGTTTCAATAAAGTGTTTTTAACTTATATGAATTTAAATCCTATTATAAACTTAACGCAACATAATTTTATATTTCGGCTCATCACATCAAGGCAGCATTTAAACAATTTTGACATGACTTTAGGCAGAAGATACTTTGGAGCATTAGAGTAAAGAGTATGGTTTGTTTTTTTTACACCAAATTGATATTAGTATTCATAAAATGCGTTTATACAGTCATAGTTTTGTAACTAGTAGTCTTAGTTAAATCATTTTATTTTGATTTCTTTTATATGTATCATGCTTCATTTTGAATAATCGAAAATTCCTGCTTATGATATAGCAGCGTTTGAACTTTTGCCTTCAATTTTATTCATTTTAATTTATTTGAATGGTAAAATTTTGAAAACAAGAACAATGCCTGGAATGGCCTATTCCATTCTGTTTTCCCCCAGCAAACCTTCTATTAAACATGATTATACAACACTAGCACCGCGGTTGATCATTTCTAAACAACAATATAAATTTCTTCTACAAACTAGCATACATTTGATTCAACCATCCAAATCAACGTTCTCTACTTAATGTTGCACCCTTTTGGCTACCCCAGCAGGAGAAATCAACAAATGAATACCTAATTTTGATCTTGATAACTGGCCTTGGTATTAAAGAGCTCAGATTAAGAGGTAAAATACCTAAACAAAATACCTAAGAATTGCAAGCAAAATGTCTCTAGAATAACCAAACTTGATATTCCGGATACCTGGGTAAGTATCTGGTCACCTTAGAGGTATTATTTTGGTATTGTCTTACCTCAATTCGGTATTCGCATGACATTGTGGGAACAATTTGATGGTATTATCCTCAGGTATTTTACCTCTTAATCTAATAAATACCAAGGCCAGTTATCAAGTTATTCGCTTCTGCTCGGGTAGTGCAATCCCACAAATGCGATCTTGCCCCAATTTATTGATATTGTATTTTTCGCAGGTGCGGAATCATTTGATCATGATTGATGGCATCGGCTGTTTACTGTTCTCGAAATAATTAACAATCATCATCATGATTGCACATCCACGTTTCACTAGAATATAATATGAATACGTTTATTCTGTATTAGGGAGTATCCAATTTGTAGAGCAGCAGCATTTTGATGAACTTTTTGCAGCACAGATCGATACAAACAAAATGATCAACATCAAGCGTTGACAACGGTAGACGGTCGTAATACTACTTGCAAGTCAGTGTCGTGATTTTGATACTTATTTTTAACATTAATCGAACACGAAACGCATCAGTTATACATATACATGTTATTATGTTGATGACGGATTGCGATCGCGTCACATATTAATGAGAATTCATATTGTCACTGTACTCACATTTGCAACATAACATACACTTGTTTTTCACTTTAAAAAGAAATGCGACGTTTTGGTATCATTGAAACGTTCAATTTAACATCATTGCAACAGTATAATAAGATTACTTTTACCCGAATTAATTTCACACTGCCGATCAGATATGTGTTAACATTGATCAACAAAAAAAAAAAATTCACAAATTTCTAAGTATGTTAAATCATATGTACCATATGTATATGAGTGAAATTAATCTTTATTAAGAAGATGTTAAGTCAATGGTTTGTTCATTTCCAACACTTATATCATTGCTCAGCAAATTCATAATGCGATATTCCAATAAAGCCTTTTTTAATTTTTAATGTTTGGAATATTTTTCAAACACATTTATGTAACTAAGGAGTGTATCGAAAATAAGCTATCCACAAATTTTCTTTCAAATTATGTTGAAAACCGATATTTTATTCATACAAAAAATTGATCCTTTATTGTACGACGTTAAACTTGAACATAATGAAGACCGGATGAAATTTAAGTTATTCCTTCACGAATTTTCGAACTTTGGATCGAATGCTCTTCATCAAGTTCCGGACAAGTGTTGCATCGCATTTTTTGGACGCTTGAGCCCAAATTTTTTTGAACTCCTGCATGTTCCCAGCTGCCTTACCAGTCTTCTTGAAGACCCTCTTCACGATTGCCCAGTAACGTTCGATGGGTCGAAGCTGAGGGCAATTTGGTGGATTGATATTTTTCTCAACGAAATCTATACCCTTTTCCGCAAGCCAATTGAGAGTGGTTTTGGCATAGTGAGCCGACGCTAAATCCGGCCAAAACAGTGGAGGTGTACTATGCTTCTTATATAAAGGCAACAATCTCTTCTGGAGACACTCAGATCGATAGATTTCCGCATTTATAGTTCCGGTAGTGTAAAAAATGGTTGACTTCAAACCACAGGAACATATTGCTTGCCATACCAGTACCTTTCGACCGAATTTCTCCACTTGAATCGACCTGTCCGCATCGCTCACATCCTCCCCAACGACGGCAGTAAAGTATTGTGGACCTGGAAGGGTTTTTGAGTCCTCCTTTACATAGGTCTCACCGTCCATCAAAACGCATGCATCCGGACGCTGCAAAAGACGCGAATACAATTTCCGGGCCCTTGTTGCTGCTCGCTTCTTCTGTTCTGCACTTTGTTTCGAGATTTTCTGCTTCTTGTAGGTCTTCAGGTGGTTTCGCCTCTTGATACGCTGGATCATTCCGATACTCGTTCCTGCTTTTTTGGCCAAATCACGTATTGACATTGATTTGTTCTTCATGATTAGAGATACCACTTTCTGCTCCAGTTTCGGGTTGGAAGAACCGGGTTTTCTGCCTCTTCCTGGTAGCTCATCCAAAGAATAGTGTTCCCCAAACTTATTAATGATGGTTTTAACACTCGCATGATGAATTCCAAACCACTTCGCCAATTTTCGCATAGTAATACCCTTCTCACTTAGCCATGTGTCCAGAACCTTAATTTTCACTTCCTTTTCAATACGCGACATTTTGAAAACGCAGAATTTGAACCGCACAAACAAGTAAATAAAAGAAAGCTGACAGTCAAACGCACAGCATGCAGTGTTCAGAGCATAAAAAACCATCACAAATACATGCGTACAACGCAAATGTATGTGGATAGCTTATATTCGTACACTCCTTATTTGGAATCAATTATAATATACTTATAGAACGGTAAAGAAATTGAAATCCATCTGTGTCAGAATTTTTTTTTTTTTCTTAAGATCCGCCTAGGAAGATGGGACGAATTGCTAGTTTTGCTTAGTGGGCCTAGAACCGGATTAGATATCCGGTATGAAAAAAAAATTGATCTAATGATTGATTGAAACATAACAATGAATATCTCGAATATCCTCTTTAATTTTCTTTAATTTTTGGCTTATTGAGGCAATTCTCAATAATTGTACACGCTTTTAGATCTTTCACTTAAATACATATAATTTAGTAAACGAATATACAAATATATATATATATATATATATATATATATATATATATATATATATATATATATATATATATATATATATATATATATATATAAAACTCAATGCTTTTGGCTCTCCATCTTCAAAAAGAAAAATAATCCTTTCATAAATCAGTAGCAAACGTGAGAGTTATACGGATTTGAAATAAAGTTTGAATAAGATAATCTAATGATAATTAATACATCTTTGTTTTCAGAAATTCATAGTTTATTTCTGAAAAAGTTTCATCAAAATTTGTTTCATGTAATTCATATTAATTGTTTCAACTTGTTTTAGTGAATTGAGAAGTGAGAACACAGTCGCTAAATATGTCATAATTTGTCTTCATATATTCTCCAAATATTTGTCATTTATACAACCAACAAAATATTCTTCGCGAGTTGATTTATCATTGAGGGGTTCTCATTGATTTATTTTACACTTAGTATTTTAGTTTTGGCTAGTTTAACAGGATAAAAATATTATGGAAAATCGAATTTATAAAATCGACTTCTGTAACTATCTGGTATGCAGATTATCGGAAAAAGGCCTCTAATAATTTTTGCTTTCTGACGATACATTTATTATAAATATGTTGTCTACCTCTGTGCGGCTAAGAACAAAACTATGTCAATCCTACGGACCTCACCTCTTAACACGATCTCGATGAGTAGCTGTGAAACTGTACCGAGACTAATAAATTAAGAGCCAGCAATAAACTTGTTGCTTTAAGAAATAATTTTGAAGTAACAAGAAACAACATTAAAATATACTTGAACTCATAAAAAAATGAATAGGAGTTATCCATCTTCTAACTTGGTCGAGAGTTTGAAATATGAAAATCAAAATCGGCGCCCAAGAGAATCAACGTGTTCATAATTCTTTCAGCCGGTAGTGTAGTTGGTTTGTGCGTAGTCGCCATATGCTATTTATCATGAAATATTCATTTGTATGGAAAATTTTCCCACATAATACCTATTTAACTAAGGTTTTGACTAGCATTAGCTAACTAAGTTTACTCATTTCTTAAGTGTATCAGAAATTTGCTTTTTGCGTTGCTATTGAGTATGATTTTGAGGTACACAATCAAAAAAAATCAGCTCTTATTTGTTTCAATACAGTGGACCGAAATCACCATCAGAGAGTATGCCTTAGCCTCGAAGCACGTGCTGAAGTATCTGGTTATGAAAATCGACGACCGTCTAAACTTCAACAGCCACGTAGATTATGCCTGTGGGAAGGCGGCGAAGGCCATCAATGTGGTAGCTAGAATCATGTCGAATAGCTACGGACCTAGCAGCAGCAACAAGCGGCGTCTACTGGCTAGTGTATCATCATCATCATCATCATCATCATCATCATCATCATCATCAAACTGAGATACGGAAGTCCAGCCTGGGTTGCAGCGCTGGGAACCAAGTGAAACCAGGTGCAGTTGAACAATGCGTTCATGCTCATAGCCATGCGAGTCGTGAGTGCGTACAGAACTATTTCATCGGAGGCAGTATGCGTCATTGCCGGAGTGACCCCGATTGGCATCCTTCTAGCGGAGGACAGTGAGTGCTATCGGCGGAGAAATATCAGAGGAGTTCGGAAGCTGGTGATCGCGGAATCCATGGCCAAATGACAGTGAGACTGGTCGATGGACGCACTAGTTCATACCGGATCTGTCGATCTGGATGAAAAGGAAGCATGGAGAGGTGAACTTCCACCGTACGCAGTTTATGTCTGGCCATGGTTGCTTCAGGCAATACTTGCATCGATTCGGACACGCAACGTCACCCTTCTGTCCGTGGTGCCCACAATTCTGTTCGCAACTGTTCAAACTCTCAAATCACTGCTTCAGATGAGATTTGATCTGCTGAAATAAACTTTCACACTTTCCTAATAAAAACACTTTAACAAGCGTATTAGTAGAAGTAGTAGAATCTTCTATACAGGGTAGGCCCAAATAAGTGACGCATGAAACAAAGACTGTATCTCCCACGAAAAGACAAATAATTTATATGTTTCTTTGTTATTCTGTTTGTTATATTTTATTGTTTATGTGTACATATTTGCATTTCAATTCTATCACCTTTAGCTTTAATAACTGCCCTTGGTCTCAAGCGGCACGTAGCTGATTTTCGGGGATTTCATTCCATATCTTCTGTATGGTAGCTTTCAATACTCATTGGTTTGAGATCTCGAAAGTGAGCTTCCATGATTCCCCAAATAGAGAAATCCAGAGGATTTGTATCTGGCGAAGAGGCTGGCCATAATTTCTTAGGAATGAAGTCTGGCAAATTCTTGGTGCACCATGCTTGGGTAATCTTTGCTCTATGGGACGTCGCAGAATCCTGTTAAATCACCCATTTGCTGTTACCGAACATCGTTGAAGTATGCTTCTTCAAATGCTGTTCCAGGACCTCTTTTACGTAGTATGCTGCGTTGATTTTTACACCGTTATCAATGAAAAGCAGTAGTAGATGACCTTCCGCTGAAATCGCTCCCCAATCCATGACCGAAGTATGATTTTGCAAGCGTTGAACTGCGCGAATTGAAGAAGGGATATCCCGAATACTCACTGCATAGACCCTGTCTTTTTTAGCGTTGAAACTTTGCTGCAATACGAAATTTTGCTCATTGGAAACCACAATCATGGAATCACCGTGCCGACGAAGTAATTCGCGACAACGAATGACTCCGTTCTTCTTGTTAGCTTCCGAAAGTCCATGAATTTTTCCTTTCTTGTACGGCACCAATCTCAAATCCTCTTTGAGAACTGATCTGATAGTTTTCCTGGAGACGTCCATATCCTGGGCCAGTTTATATGAAGAACGACAAGGATTTCGGTGAATTCGCTCACGCACCGCCTTTACAAGCCGTTTGGTACGTACACTGCGAGGACGACCTGTTTTTTTCTTTGGATCGATGGTTCCCCTCGTCCTCCATCTTCTAAACGACCGGTCGACTAATGTGCGGCATATTCCTTCCTTCCGGGTCTCGGCCAGTATCTGGTTGGCACGCTTTCCCGCCAAATGCAACTGCAAAATTCGTTGTCTTTTGAAATCCATATTTATCTTAGGCACTTCCTGTCGACGGAATCTAGCGAACACTACTTTGTTTACATATTAATCAGTCCCTCTTGTATATGCTGGCAATCAGATGGTTCTTGCGATGGCTAGAAGAATTCCACACTGAAACAAAATACAGCCTCATTTATTTGGGCCTACCCTGTAAGTGATGATTTATACAAGCGCAGGTTTGATTTTTTTTTTACAGTGGTTATATACAACCTAAAGAAATTTGGACTGCGAATCCTGGATGGGAGAATACGTTTCTTAGGATGTTCACTTGACAAATGATGATCAACCTTTAAGACGAGAATAGTAAACAGGGGTATACCACAAAAGTTCAACTCAGTGGACGCAGTGGTTCTTACATGTCTTGGTTGAATACATGTCATTTCCTTTCTCGGAAACTAAACTAGTGAACGTAAATCTGGATTGGCTACTGTGGGCACTCAACAGAGGACGAAGTGTCTTCACAGGTCCAGACTCGATAGGGTATTGGATGCTTCGACGGCTAATGGCATCCGCCAAGATCGCGTTACTCGGACTGATAAACAGAGTCTGGCGTAGTTGTGTTTCCTTTCAGCCAACGAACCGCAATACTAGTGCCGATTGCGAAGGCCAAATTCTCCCGACTTAGGATCGGCAGCTTTCCAAACTATCTCACCGACCAACTGTATCGCGAGGGTGTTCGAGCGTATCGTAAACTGCAGATTCACGACTGAACCGGAGTTGAACTGACGGCTGGATAAGAGACAACACGCCTGTAGAGCTGGGAAAGGTGTACTTGGCGGGGTTGGATAGAACGTTGCCAAATCAGGGCGAACACAGTATGCGACAAAACTTGGAGGTACGGCATCCTGCGAACTCTGTGGAAATTGGTGGGCGCATGTTCAACATATTGAACAGCTTTCTCGCCGACATGTCGTTCTGGGTCGTTTCAGTTGTGCAACGAGTATTTGACTGTCTTGGGATACTTGATATGCAACTTCCTTACATCGCTGTTCGAATGCGATTTACCAATCGAATGGGGTATTAACCCAAGCCCTATTTCGTGTGGGACGTGAAACGAGAGGTGAAAGCTGGAGATTCTCCGGATAAAGTGCGTCCCATAGTACAGGAGTTGCTGGCAAACCGCTTTCATCGTGCTACGGTTATCTTCACGGACGGATCTAAGCGTGAAAATGCAGTTAGAGTAGGAGGTTTTAACAGCAGCATGCCGAGAGCATTAAGTCTTTCGGCTTTCAACGCGGCGGGAGCAACAAATAAGTTTATCATCCTTTTGGACTCTGCTAGCTGTCTTTCGGCTTTAGAATGTGGTAAATCACAACACCCTCGGATACAGGATAATGAATGTTTGATACGGAATCGTACGATTTATTTTTGTTGGATCCCCGGCCACGCTGGCATCCTCTTCTTCTTCCGGGTGGCCTCTTCTGTATAAAGAAGTTGTCTTCATTCTATTCGGTCCACGGCTACAAATCGTCACCCTCACAGTCTGCGAAGGGTCTGCAAGTCGTTTTCTACTTGATCGTTCCACCTTGCTCGTTGCACCCCTCTTCTTCTTGTGCTTGTCGAAATCCTTTTCGAGAACGATTTTAACTGGGCATTCTTACGACATGTCCAGCACACCGTAGTAGTCCGAATTTAGCGGTGTGAACAGTTGGAGGATCTCCCAGCTACTTATGTAATTCGTGGTTCATTCGCCTACAACACGCTCCATCTTCCATCAGCACTTCACCGTAGATCATACGCAATACCTTCCATTCGAAGACACCAAGGACGCGTTGGTCCTCCACGAGCAATGCCCATGTTTCGTGGCCGTAAAGGACTACCGGTCTAATTAATGTCTTGTAGATGGTCAACTTTTGAATTCAACGAACTTTGTTCGATCTTCGACCGGCATCCACGACAACGAAGAAGCAGATCGATTGACCGGTGAAGCCAGAAATAGCTTACAGGAGTGAAACTACTGGAATTACGTGACACAAAAAAGCTGACCGATCAGAATAATTTCGCTGATCAGCGGGTTACTCGATTGCGCATCGGCCACACAAAGTTGACACATGAATTCCTGTTGGAGAAATCTCCTCTGCCGATATGCGAGTGTTTTGGGACAGTCGTGGATGTTCGGCACATAATCCTGCACTGCAGAGAACTTGAAGCAGTCAGGATCGATTCTTCAAGCCTTTATGCGGCGTTGTGCAACGATGATTACAACGAAAAGCGACTGCTGAAGTATTTACATGATAGCAAAATTTATCGGAAAATGTGAAACACAAACAGCGAAGTGAATTTGAAGAATTCCAAGGACAGGAAGAAAACAGAAGTATATAAACATAAAAATAAAAAGGAACGAAAAAGGAAGATGGCAGCGAGGAAGAAGGCGAGAAAAAGAATAACGGAGGGAAAATAGTGAAAAGGAAGACGAGGAAGCGCATAATGGAGAAAAATGGTGAAAAGAAAGATGATGGAGAGGAAGATAACGGAGAAGAAGACTCCGAATAGAATTATGACGGAGAAAAAGATGACGGAGAGGAAGATGGTGGAGAGGAAGATAATGAAAAGGAGGCAAACGAATAAGAGCACGACGGAACTGAAGGTGATGGAGAGGAAGAAAACTAAGAAAAATATGAAGAAGAGGAAAATCACGGAGAAGAAAATGACAGAAAAAAAAAAACAAAAAAAAAAAAAAAGAAAAAAAAAAAAAAAAAAAACCCAAAAAAAAAAATAACACAAACAAAAAAAGAAAAAGAAAAACAAAAAAAAAAAAAAAAAAAAAAAAAATAAAAAAAAAAAAAAAAAAAAAAAAAAAAGCCACAGAAAAAAAACCATAAAGAGAACACACACACAAAAAAAAAAGCAAAGTGAAATTGGAACATATTTATTATAAACAGCAAAACCCAAGTAACATTGCCAAAACCATCCAGCTTTATTAAGTTTTATTAAAGTTTTATGAAAGCCACTAGAAATCAATTCGGCTTTATTATGGCAGCAAGAGATGCCAATAGGTTTCAAATTTTAGTCAGGTTTATAAGAACCTACACAGCTTCTTTACAACGATCTTAAACCCTTGACTTCTAAAATTCCTTTTACTCCTATCAAAGGTTTTATTTTGACTTTATGAACTCGTAAAATGCTGTTTTGAAATGCCGTTTAAGGACTCATTCATATTATCTTATTATGGTCAGTTGAAAAAGCATTTTAAAACCATTTTGCCTCCAGTAAATGCATTAAACGGCTAACTGGCATTGAGGAAAGCTACCAAGCGACCAGATAGTTCTATAGTAGCCATTGCTAAGATAAATTGGCTTTTTTGGCAAAACTGTGATTTCTTGCAATCGCCATATTGAAATATATGAAATAATTGAAATGTGAAAAAATAAATACACCAAATTTTAAATGTAATACAATTGAACTGTAGATCTGAGACAAACTTCGGTATTCGTTTAGATAACCTTATTGAATTCTATAAATTTTCAGGAGTTTCATGATTAATTTACCGAATATATTTCTTTCAATTTTGTTTTTGTTGTTGTAAACTCGCATAATTTCCAAGGCGCATTAATTTTCAGCTCTTATCGTGCCAATATTCACCATAAAATTTAATGCGCATATGATTTGGAGCATGATACGCTATAAAAAAAACTCAATTTCTTTTGTATATTTTGCTATCAATCATAATTTCCCGCAACAGTAGAACTTTTTTCTTAGCCATTATTTACTATTGAATGAATCAGAAGAACAACAAAGCAAAACAACAAAAACCAACCACGATATCGCCGTGAAGTTTGACAGCTGTGGCCATTCAGCCCTATGCTGGTTTTGATGGCGGCCAATAGGTTTTATGATGGTTCTCAAGTGGTCATAACAGCTTTCACTAGAACATTTTCAAAATCTTTATGGTCTTAGAAAGGTTTTATTAATTTGTTTTCACAACCGTCTATAGAGTGGGCCACTTTGTACACATTTCGGCTTTAAAGATGCATAGAGGAGGTGTTGGTGGATAAAACAGTTTTGAATGTAGTGTCATCAACAAAGCCGGGAGGAGTGCTATACGGCTGGCATAGAACTGAAATTGTTACTTGGGAACTCACCTTATATTATACACTCTGTTACACTTAAAACTTTAAGCTTTAAACTGACACGAATGCATCCGCTGGCTGAAGAAACGACATGAATAAAAAAAACGAAAACAACATTATTTCGCTTTGATCGCTTTGAATTTTGCTTCATTCTGCATTCGCGCGACCCTCTGCTTTCTGAACTATGCTACTCAACGCTAGTGCGGAACACAAAAGCCAGTAAACATCCAAGCCGGCACATGAAGCAGAATTCCGTGGCCAAAAAACGTGCAAGGCTCTTGTACGACCGTGTTTTGACGGAACCCAAGGTCTGCACTTTGATCGATGACGGAATATACGTCAAACTCGATTTTCCCGGTCAAAAATTTACATCGCGACTGGACTTGGGGATGTGCCGGGAAGATTCAAGTTCGTGTTTGTCGAAAAGTTCGCGAAGAAGGCCATGATTTGGCAAGCGATTTGCAGTTGTGGCCTGAAAACGGAACTATTCGTCACATCCTCGACAATGACATCCCAAGTTTACATCGAAGAATGCCTGAAAAAGCGTGTATTGGCTTTCATCCGCAAGCATTGAGGGAAAGGCATCCTTTGGCCCGATTTGGCCAGCTGGCACTACTCCAAGGTGGTTCCGGAGTGGTATGCTGCCAACAAGATCGATTTTGTCCCCAAGCTAATGAATCCTCCGAATTGCTTGGAATTTCGACCAATCGAAAAATACCTGGCAATTTCAAAGCAGCGACTTCGACGAAGCGGCGGGGCAGTCAAGGACATCCAGAAAATGCGGGCAAAATGGAAGAAATGCGCTGATTCCGTGTCCGTTTCCACTGTGCGGGCGCTGATGGGCTCCATCAACAGGAAGGTTCGAGATTTCGTTCGAACTGGAGAAATGTAACCATCTAATGCTGTAACTTTGAAGTTTTAATGAAAGTACTGTAAAGGAACCATTATTGGACTTTTTAAACTCATTGAATCATGAATAACAGGTCTTCTTGTGCGTATCAATTTACTTTTAGTCAGCCTTTATTTATATGTCTTCGGTGCTACTTACCTGGGATATCAACTGTACAAAACTGTTCTCAGTTGTTCCTTGCTGGATTTTTCAGTATGTACAAAATAAATGAAGATAATTATGAGGACACAATCTTACAATTTTACTACCCCAGGGTTACTTTTACACTTCTACGGACTGAAGGTTGCATAATCCGGAAAATTATTAAATAAATCCCACCTCACCTTGCGCATCTGACCGAGCGACAAAAAAAAAGCAAAATCAATAAATTAACCTTACCAAAGTCAACAGCACACCTTAAACAAATTCACAGCACCTAACCACCCGTGTTCACCGATCGTCCTGGTTCTGCACGTCACGTATTTAGGCACGCGCCCTCCAGCGCTGAACCCCTCCCACTCGATTTGGCACCGTACTTTTCCTGTGTAGAAAGTTCTCAAATTCTTCCCACCATTCCTCATCCCCGGAGAGCGCATCTTCGGACCCATCCCATCGGCCTACGGTGTCATGAAATACTTTGAGAAATTTCCTTCCCGCAAAAGCCTAGCGAATCTGAAGCCTCACCCGATTCGAGCGATACCGTGGCGAAATGAAAGTAAAAGTATGCTGGAAATATTCTCATTTGTTATCCTTTCTATGTACCGTGGGCCATGTTTGTATGCGGCACGGTGCTCTCTGGCCATCGTTTTTAGACCCCTATTTATTAGAGGACTCTTTTTTTGTTGGCTTCAATCCATCCAGCTGCTGGACGAGGACTCGGGACAAGAAAAAAAAGGAAAACATAAAGACCACTGTGCAAGCTTTGAATGCTACGACTCGCAGTTCGCTATAGGGGATGTTGGGATTAAGTGAAGCAATGATGTGTCGATTGGAATTAGTCAGGCACTAATTTTTATGCCCTTTAAAATATTGAATAAGTAGACGAATGATTTGGAAAGCACTAAATCCCACGGACACCAGTATCCCCTAAGAACATGACAGGATTTTGGGATGCTTCTTCCTTAGCCATACAAGTGCGTTTTCTTTCTCGGTTTGCTTCGTTTCCCATCCGACGCTGTATGTGTGCGTGACTGTGGGTACATAAGCGGGACCCCACCCTTCCTGGCTGCCTGCCTTTTGCGGCGATATGATTCGCACATTTTACTTCTGCATGGCATGGGTTAGTAATGCTCACAATGAGTCAAACTTGAATTTTGCAATTCTTACCAGCATGGAAACAGAACGGTGAAGCACCCTCTCATTCTCCAACAACCGGCAACAACGACGGTGACATCGTTTTGAGTGCTCTGTTGAAGCTTTCGGCGAATATCGATCACTCTTATTCGTTCTCTCACTCATCGATGTCCTTTAACAGGTCCGTGAAGGTGCAAGGCTCGAGAGATTCCATCACTTCAATTATAATGACGATGAATAAATATTGGGCAACCACAGAGGATAGCAAAAATTGGCGAACGCTCTTGGGGAAGGCTAGGGTCGTTATTCATTAGGTGCCACCCTAGGGAAAAGTCAGATGGCGGCATACTTTCTAATAGACAGTATCGACGTTTATGCTCTGAAGAAGCGTTCCTAGCTCTGGTTCATCATTATTTTGAAGTGACTCTTGGAATTAAGTGTTATCCCGGAAGAGGAACTTGGACGAGGTTCAGAAGAGTGCGGTTGCTTTGAATGACAATAGTAGTGGTTTTGAACATTTTTAAAGGCTTTTCAAAATTTCATAAGATAAAATATAGTTTGATCCGAGGATGTGAGTCGTAACTAATTAAGTGTATTAAAAGTTTAAAAGACGAACCAGCCACCGGCTGAAAGTCTCTTTAATAGAGATATCTAATCTAATCTATGTACATTAAAAGTATTCAAACCTGTTGTTATTTTTGCGACAATGGTCAGTTGCCAGTGTTTGGAAAATTAATGTCAATAAAGTCATGGGTGAATAAAGCAACCAAAGCTCATGCTCTTGATTCTCATGCATATTCACGCACTCATACCCACAATACCAAAATTTCATTTCGTTTTTAAACTCTCAACAACCACTTAAGGGACAAGTTATTGCATGTTAATGCTTTTTTTTTTTTTCTCTTTTTCTTTATTTGTGTCACTTCGATCTACATTTTGAAACACTATAAATATATAACATTTATACTTAATTATTCAGCCATTACACGATTATTTTTCACATATTTCCACCAAATTTCCCCACGTTTCCCCCTCTACTACAATATTTATTACTATTATTTTTTTATATTCATCTATTCAAATTAACACTAAAATTACATGATATCTTTTTTTGTCGCTTTTTATTCCCAATTTCCCCAATACCACCCTACTACCCTCCCACCACCTTCAAATACAACTAATCAACTCGCCCATGCACCACTTCCCAATGTACACCTCTACACCTCCACATCTCTTCATTCTCTCCCCCCCCGCCCCGAGCGCCCCGTTTCTGTGGGCCTCCCCCCGCCCGGCCCCCACCACCCCCCTCCCCTCCTGCGTGCTCCCCTTTTAATGTTTCTCCCCCCCTCGTCCATTATCATATTTGGCACAATCACCTGTTGTTCACCATATATGATCACATATTAGATGATGATAATTAAACAACATATTATCATCATATTGATATTTTTTTAGTTGATTATATCGATATATATGAAGATGACATAAATGTATTTGATGATGATATTGTTATGTTTGAAGATAATATCGATATATATGTACAGTAGCGGACATTAAAATTGCACCAAGCATATGTTTTGTGTTCAAACATGATTAAATAAGTAATCCAATGGTTTATTCTCAACAAGACCTATGAGGGGTGATTACTGTTACCAAAAGTAATTTATCTAGGTAACAATATGCACCTAGTTTAAACCCGTGATTGAGTTGGAGTTGAAGAAGGTAAGTTGATTCATATTGAGAGTGGTCAAAAAAAGTGCACCAGGATTCAAAATTCAAGTCAGATTGTATTTATTTAATTCATTTAAGTACTTTTTTCAAAAAACAGTAGAAATATGTTTAATATTTAGTTGCGTAGCCATTTGATGCGATAACTGCTGCACAGCGATCTGGCATTGAATCAACCAAAGCGATAAGACGTTCAATTGGTATTTTGAACCATTCTTGCTCCAGTCCTGCCATTAGTTCGTCTGTATTCTTGTACGTACGTACGCGAATTCGACGTTCGAGCTCTTCCCATAAATGCTCAATTGGATTGAGGTCCGGTGATTGCGACGGCCACTCTAAAATAGGCACTTTATTCCTTTTCATCCATAATTTGACCAGATTTGAAGTGTGCTTGGGATCATTATCTTGTTGAAAAGTCCACCTTTTTGCCATACGGGTGGTAGCATGTGGAAGCATAGTGTTCTCCAGCAGTTCTTTGTACACCTGGGCGGTCATAATTCCTTGAATACGACGTATTGGACCAACGCCGTTTCGACTGAAGCAGCCTGAAATGATAAATACATGAAAGAGCAATTATGAAAATAATATTTGTGAAGGTTTACCCCAAACCATGATACTTCCACCGCCATGTTTCACCGTTGGAACCTGGTATCTCGGGTTATATCGCTGTCCTTTAGGCCTTCGTACGTATCTGATGCCGTCCGATGAAAACAAATTGAATTTACTTTCATCTGACCACAAAACTTTCTCCCAGTCCGACTTCGACCAATGTTGAAATCGTCTGGCAAAGCTTAAACGAGCCTGTCGGTTCTTTGGTGATATAAGGGGTTTTTTTGCTGGTCGACGGCCGAAAAGTTTTGCGTCACATAGACGGCGTCGAATAGTTCGGGAACTCAAGTTGAGGTGCAATTGCTGTGTAGCGTATTTGTTGACATCAGTTGCAGTCTTCCGTGGATCGTTCTTAACGATCCGAATCATGGATCTATCCTGCCGTTCCGTTGATTTACGGGGGCGGCCGCTGCCAGGTTTCCTGTCTAGCGATTTAGTCTGCAAAAACCGCTTATAAATTCTTCCAACTGTTGTATGACTGACTCCGAAATCCGCAGCGATTTGACGATCGGTTTTCCCCGACTGTTTAGCTTTGACAATGGCACAACGTGCATCGTTACTCAACGTTTTTTTCTTCATTGTTAATTGTGATTATTACCACAACGCACACTATCTTATAAAACTTTAAGAAAACGAAAAACAAACAATCAATTATGTAGGTGCAATTTTTTTGTCCGGCTTAATTTTGATAGCTGTTGACAGTTTCAGGTACACTCTAAAAGGAATTTAATAAATGTTCGAAGTAATAACCCTAAATTAAACTCTACATTAATATTAATCAATTAGTACGATAACATCACTCAAGATAACAGAAATAAGTGAGAACCTTTCAAAACAAGCTTTGCATACAGTTTGGTGCATGTTTTATGTCCGCTACTGTACCCCCCCCCCCCCCCCCCCGTTCCCCCCCCCCCCCCCCCCCAAAAATTTTTTTTTTTTTTTTATATCTTTTTTATCCCCGCCCTCTTCCCACCCCCCGCAACCCCCCCCCCCCCCCCAGGACCCCCCCCCCCCCCCCCCCCCCACCCCCCCACAAAACCCCCCCCCCTTTCCCCCCCCCCCCAAACCCCACTTTTTTTTTTCCCCAAAACCACCGCCGCCGCCTCGGATTGACCCCCCCCCCCCGGGGTGCCACGAGCACTCACGCTTACCCCTCCACCCCCGACGCCGGCAATAACTTTTATATGATGTATTTCACACAAAAAGATCTCTTCAGGGCTACTATTCTGATTTTGAAAGAGTGTTATACTGAATTATTATAAGAGTTTGCTCATTTTATCCGCATGACACCTACCTAATTCGTAAATCCTGGCCGATCCTGAATTCCGCACAATTTCTGTTCGACAAATACCAAATATTTCTTAAAATCATGTTTCGGTATAGAAAATAACTCAGAGTCGTTTAAAGATTATTTGCCTTTTGCAATCGCAGCCCGCTGGTTGGTGGCATGTTATGATTTCCCTATTACAGACATATTTTTTATTATAACAAGTTGTTCATTGCTGGTAATGTTCTCTTCAAAATCAAGAGAAAGTGAAGTGACGCATGAATATGGCTGCAAAGTATCAGAGCAGCAATCGGAGCGAATAATTCTTTAAGCTATTTTAAATAATAGCATGAGTTTAAAGTCGACTTTCAGACATTTGGAGAAGTAATTAAGGGTTTATTGAATTTCTGCAAAAAAAAATATCGTTTAAATTGATGACGAATTAAAATAATGATTTTTATACAGTTGCATACTTTTCAAAAAAACCTTGTATGTAGTTGTATATAAAATTCATATTTCGAACAGGTCCTCAACTATCTTTTATGCCATAAAGATCAGGACCCTATCAACCATCGTAGCAAATACAACCGTGTCCGTATCATCATTCAAACCACACGGCCCTTTTCAGAGCCACCAATTGCTTTCTAAAGAGTGTACAATAGAATTTTCTCACAAACTTACTTTCTAATGCTGGTTTACGAACACCCACGCTATTTTGACCTAGACTACGTCCATCGGCTAGGGTAGAGGTCAAATGAAAATTTGAAAAATAGCGACCATCACGAATATTTGAAACATTTTGAACGTTAATAACTTTATCATTACTCTATAGATTTTTGAGATTGTTGCTTCAATCAGATGGAACTGTCAAGTCAATGATTACAAATATCATTAATAATTGACTTTGAATTCCCAAACAGACTTTCGATACAGGCAATTAAAAATAATAATAATAAAATTCATTACACATTTCTACGTAATCCTACGTCAATTTTGCGTAGAACCCCATTGGGCTGTCCCTTATAGTTTTTATGATGAAATTATATAAAAAATAATAAGTTATTGTTTTAAGAATTAGTATGAGTATAAAAAAAATCTTAGAAATAATTAAAGAAATATTCAGTTTTTATTATTTAAGTGTTGACTACAATTTTCAAATTTATTTCAATTAAAGAAATTCAGACGATATAACGTTTAGTTATTATAACGATTTATTCCATAACAGATACATAACGTAGTGAAAAGAGGATGCTTGACTGGCATTACAAGTAAAAAAACAATGTCCCATACGCAAAAGTGTTCAACAAAAGTGTTCTATCCATTGGAACAATGAGTAAGAATAATTCAGAAGCTACAGCATATTTTTTACTTAAATATTACTGAAGAACAATTGAGTGAGGATTCCCTTAGGAGCTTTAATCGGTATAATAAAATAAGATCCTAGTATTTCAAATCTTCCCTGTATTCGAAGTCTGGATTGCTCCTTAATTTTGGTTTAGATCTCTCCAAAAATCTCCAATTGTATTATAAAACTAGCTGAACCCGGTGCGTGCGCTGCTTCGCTTGCAACTTAATGAAGGAAAATTTAATATAACTGGCACGTTTATGGTTTTTTTTTTTCAAAATGAGTTTTTTTTTTCTTGAATAAGTAGGGGTTCAAACTTCTATCAAAACATGTTTCTTACTAGAGAAATACACGTGTTTAAGTAACCTGGATAGTTCTCATTTTTGGTAGAAATTTGTGATTCATTTGTATGGGAGCCCTCTCTTCCAGAGGGGGGTGATTTCTCAAACCACCATACAATCATTGCCTTCAAAACCCCCCGCATGCCAAATTTGGTTCCATTTGCTTGATTTGTTCTCGAGTTATGCAGAAATTCGTGTTTCCTTTGTATGAGAGACCCCTCTTTCAGTGAGCGGAGGAGTCTCAAATCACAATAGAAATATTTCTTGCCTTCGAAAACCTCCACATGCCAAATTTGGTTCCATTAACTTGATAAGTTCTCGAGTTATTCAGAAATTTATGTTTGATTTGTATATTAGCCCTCCTTTCAGAGAAGGGAGGGGCTCGAGTCAACTTAGAAACATTTCCTGCCTTCGAAAACCTCCACCTGCCAAATGTAGTTCCATTTACTTGATTAGTTCTCGAGTTATGCAGAAATTCGTGTTGCATTTGTATGGAAACCCCCCTCCCTCCCCCTTTCAGATGGCGGAGGAGTCTCAAAATTCCATAGAAACATTTCTCTCCTCATTCATTAGTATGAGAGCCGCCCTCTAACAGAGGGCGGAGGGGTCTCGAGTTACCTTAGAAACATTTCTTGCCTTCAAAAACCTCTACATGTCAAATTTGGTTCCATTTGCTTTATTAGATCTAGAGTTATGACGAAATTTCAGTTTCATTTGTATGACAGCACCCCTTCTAGGAGAGGGGAGGGGTCTCAAACCACCATAAAAACATTTTTCGCCACCAGAAAACCCCACATGCCAAATTTGGTTCCATTTGTTTGATTATTTCTTGAGATATGCAGAAACTTTTGTTTCATTTGTATGGGAGCCGCCCTTTCTAGAAAAGGGAGGGGTCTCAAACTACCATAGAAACATTTTTTGCTTCCAAAAACTTCTGCATGCTAAATTTGGGTTCCTTTGCATGATCAGTTCTCGAGTTATGCAGAAATATGTGTTTCATTTGTATGGGAGCCCCCCTTTTCAGAGGAGGGAGGGGTCTTTTTTGTCTTAAGAACCTTCCCCGGCCCCAAAAAACCCTGCATACAAATTTTCACGCCGATCGGCTCAGCAGTCTCCGAGTTAAATCGTGACAAAGGAAACCCCAACTCATTTTTATTTATATAGATAAAATAGAATGTGTTATTTCAATTACTTTAGGCACATCTGTTTCTTAGTGACGTTATCTTATCATGTAGGTGGAAAAAATCAAACCGTTTTAAACCTGCATTTGTGTAGAACTTATAGTGCAATGAATTAAGGCAAAAAACCACTAGCCAAAAAAAATCAATCGTATGATTGCTTAAAGGAGCTTAATAAGTCGTTTCCTGTTTTGAACTACTAGGAGTTAAATAAATTACTTTCAAAAGACGAAAACTTCGTATATTAATATAAATTTGTCGTTAAAACTTACCGGGAACCGCAGAGTAACGTATGGACAGTGAAATCTGCACAAAAGTAAAAAGGCCATATATTTTTTATATGTAAACAAAAGCAATCACTCTTTATTTTAGTTGTTCATATAAACAAACAAGTTAATGCAGAAAAAAAATTACACCAATTCGCTCAGCCTTGCGGCAGTTGGCAGGCACTTTGCTCATGGACGCCGCAAAACTTAATGTTTTCATATTTGCGAGCTCTTTTTTTATTTTTTGCTGAAGATGTTTGGTAGTTTTTGGACGAAAGTTGTTTGAATATACCTTCCGCTTCAGATAGGCCCAAAAATCTTCAATTGGGCGAAGTTGTGGCACGTTTGGAGGGTTTTCATCCTTCAGCACATAAGGGATCTTCATGCTTTCCATGGCTTCCAAAGATTTCTTCGCATAATGGCTCGATGCTAAATCCGGCCAGAACACTACTTTTCGTCCACGATGTTTTTGAGAAATAAACTGTTTCACCTTAGGCAAGCAGTTTTCAATATAACGATTTGCGGTGATGGCCAACCCCGATTCAAAGAAAACAGGTTTTGACATTCCAAGTGGGCTGATTGCCAACCAAAGCAATATTTTCCCTGGGAATTTCGTATGTTCAACAAACTTCACATCTTCTTTCACCTGTGCTTTGGGACTGTCGTAGAAGTATTTTCCTTGCCATTCATTTCCATCCAACGTGAAATAAGTCTCGTCATCCATGATGCAAAGTACATCGTTTTTCGCTTGAAAAACATTTCGGACAAGCTTTCTCAATCGTACTTTCTGAACAGCAGCTTGAGTTCATGACACTTTCGGTTTCACTTTCCTTGACCGCTTCTTGATCCCAGCTTCATCCAAAAGCTTTTTGACAGTTTGGTGGTGACAATTAAACTTTTTTCCAAGTTCTCTGTACAACTTTGCCACCCGACCTTCTGTCAACCGTATTAAATTTCGTTTCACTGAAGAATTCTCAAACTTGACCAATTTCCTGAACCGATCTTCCGAGTTGTTGTTTTTCGCATTTGGTAGGACGAAAGAATGCTGTATATGGTTCGACGACTTATTCTCATGTCCATAAAATGACGCACTACCTTCGATTTCGGCCAATCCGGATGAGCGTTGCAAAAATTACAAATGAGTTTCCGACGTTGTTCCTCCTGATTACTCATGTTTCGTCTTGTAATAGATTACCGACAACTTGAACACTTGGAACTGAAGTATGACAGAGCTGTTAAAAACTTGACGTCGATCAGCTGTAGAATCGTTAGGGTTGTGATTGAAGCAGGGCTGTGAAAATGTGTGCAGATTTCACTATCCATACAGAGAGCCTGGTCGGATAACGAACGGCCATCAGATACGATGGTTAGCTGCGAATATCCGAATAAGCTGTCACGGACAATCAGCAGAGGCTGACCTGAATGTGGGGGGACTGCGCAGTTATTGGACACTGTTGAGTTTCCACAACCAATCTTACTTCCCCTCTTTGTTTACAAAACAACCTGAGCGCCTGTCCACCACGGAGATGCGGCTCAAATGCTGTTGATGATGATGATGATGATGATGATGTAATACTACCATCTATTGAAGCAAGGTAACTTTCCATAGCAGTGGAATAATCTGAAAAACGATTTGATCAAGATTCTATAGTTTTCTGTGATCATCAAGCTCCTGTATGAAGGGCCAAAAACGAGACACTTACGCGAAACCCGCGAATATAGGGAAGAGAATCTCCTTCCAAAAGCAAGTTCACACAGACAGCACTAGAATCGAGCCCTCGAATGACAGAATAAACCCAATAGATGGGGTCGAGGAGCCCGCCCTCGTTCCACGAAATGTTAACAATAGGGAGGAGGTAGTCCCATGCTCCCTATCCAAATCGTTTTACTTGGGTACCCTGATGGTCCCTCCCTTTCCCCGTTATATGTTATTTAATATTTAGTATATTTTGTACACAAAATATTAGGATATCATTATAGACAAACATGCCAATTTATTCAAATTTCAATCTTGAATGATACTACCAATGGATTGTTACTGAAAAATAAATAAAAATTAGATATGTATTAATATCCTTTTTGTCCTGGAAAAGCTGAAAACAGAATAGATCATTCCAAATATCAAAGATAAAATTTCAATAAAAGATATTGTTTTATAAGACATTTACAAAACAACCTGAGCGCCTGTCCACCACGGAGATGCAGCTCAAATGCTGTTCCCCTCAAACTCAAGAAATGCTGCTCCGAAGTTAAATTGTTACAGAAACCAATAATGAAAGACTACGGACTGATTTTACGGCATCGACTTTTAGCATGAAACATAGGACACGAATTGGAACATGGAATGTTTTACCGTTAGGTACGACGCATGCAGCTTGAAATCCTTGGGCTTAGTGAAGTCCGTTGGCCAAACTAAGGAGAACACAAACTATCGTCGGGACAGGTATTATTATATTCCGGTATTCGAGATGACAACGCTCCCCGACACCGTGGAGTTGGTTTCCTTCTGAGCGCACATGCCCAAGCTGCGCTCATCAAGTGGGAACCAATTAATGAGAGAATAATCATGGCAACTTTACGATAATCCAATGTTATGCGTCAATCAATACTGCCGAGCTACAGGACAAGGAGAACTTTTAAAGTCAACTTAATGCCGTCGTGGATAAATTTCCGAAGGGTGATATCAAGATCTACACTGGCGACTTCAATGCGAAGATCGACCCCGACAACACGGACTATGAGTGTGTAATGGGACTCCATGGTCTCGGAGAAATGAGCGACAACGGTGAGCTGTTTGCAGAATTTTGTGGCAACAACGACATGCTGATCGGGGCTCGCTCTTTGGGCCGGTTCATAAACCACGTAGACTAATTTTTTGAAAATCTCAGACCCCTCCGCTTCCCCCTCGTAGACTTTTCACTATACAATTTAATTGTAGACTTTGGTCAAAACCCCACCCCCACTCCCCCCAAAAAAGTCTACGTGGTTTATGCATAGCCCCTTTCCCCATCGACCAGTGCACAAAGTCACGGGGTTTCCGGTGACGGACATACAGAAAATCAAATCGACTACATCTGCATCAGCCGAAAATGGAGACGGAGCCTTCTTGATGTCCGAAATAAACGCTGTGCCGATATCGCATCTGACCACCACCTTCTAATCGGCGAGATCCGCCGGCGCATTGCACGGATCCAGCGACGGGAGGAGAGGCTCGGACGGCGATTCAACACACGCTGACTAGAAGATCCAGCTGTGAAAAGTTCATTCGTTGAGTAACTTCAGACTCGAGCAGCAGATGTTCCGGAAGGTGGCAACGTGGAAGAACAATGGACGGCCATCATGAATGCCTTTATCGAGACAAGTGTAAGTAAGCTGGGTGAGCTACGCACACTGCGAAAAGAGTGGATCACCGATGAAACCTGGAGGAAGCTTAAGGAGCGAAGAGAAGCTAAAGCTGCGATAGAGCGGGCAAAAACCAAAGGAGCCAAGTACGAGTCCTGTCAACGGTATTCGACTTTAGAGAAGGCAGTAAAACACTTCTGCCGACGGGACAAGCGAGCGTGGGTGAACTCCCTGGCCAACAAAGGGGAGAAAGCCGCAAACACTGGCGATATCCGCCTCCTCTACGATATCTCAGGACGCCTGAGTGGAGCAAGGATGAATCCGAAGATTCCTGTGAAGGATGCGACTGGGCAGTTACTTAACAACCCCACTGACTAGTTGAAACGTTGGTTTGAGTACTTCGAACAACTTCTGCAAGTTACGGCGTCCAATCAACCATCAACATCTCGGCATGATCGGCCACAGATGCGGCGCATCACTCGCGTCAACTCCCCATCATTGCAGGAGATTGAAGCAGCTATGCGAAGCATGAAATCCAGTAAGCCTCCCGGGGTCGATCGCATATCAGCAGAGATGCTCCATGCTGACCCCATGCTATCCGCACAAATGTTGCATCAATTATTCTGTAATATCTGGGACACCACGACATTTCTGGCCGACTGAATGCAGGGCGTCTTAGTAAAGGTCCCTAAGAAGGGGGATCTAACTGTGTGCGACAATTGGCGAGGCATCATGTTACTGTGTATTGTTCTCAAAGTCCTGTGCAAAGTTATCCTATATCGGATTCAGAAGAAGATCGACGTGGCTCTCCGGTGGCAGCAGGCGAGACTCCGCGCTGAAAGATCTTTTGTTGACCATATTGTCACGCTCCGAATCATTCTGGAGTAGGTCAATGATGTTCCAAGAGTACCTCTATATGGTATTCATTGACTACGAAAAATCTTTCGACAGACTCAACCACGAAAATTTGTGGGGCGCCCTGAGACGCAAAGGATTCCCGGATAAAATCGTCAATCTCATCGAAGCGCAATACGAGGCTTTCACATGCAGAATCCTGCATAACGGAGCCTTGTCCGACCCCATACGTGTAGTCACCGGTGTGAGGCAAGGATGTATATTATCACCGCTACTGTTCCTCACCGTAATCGATGAGATCATGGGAGATGCTATTGACCGTGTACCGAACCGTGGGCTGCTTTGGCAGCCTATCACTATGGAGCACCTCAACGACTTCGATTTGGCTGATGACGTAGCTTTGTTAGCGCAACAGTGCTCTGATATGTAGAGTAAGCTCAACGACCTCGCCGAAAGCTCCTCTTCATCAACGTCAACAAGACTAAATCGTTGGATATCAACACGGACAATCCTTCAAATTTTACGGTAGCGGAGCAAACAACATCTGTGCACGAATCAGGAAGGCTAAGGCTGATTTTGCGAGTTTGAGAAATATATGGAGGTCAAACTAAATGAGTCAACGCACCAAAATCCGAATACCCAGCAGGACATCGCAGCAGAGGCAGACCCAGGGGCTCGTGGCGTCGGAGCCTCAATAAGGAAGTAAAGGAAGTCGATCGAAATCTGACCTGGGCCCAGGTCAAGGCTAAAGCGAGCAGCCGCCCAGGATGGAAGTCTTTCACGTTGGCCCTATGCAACCCTAGGGATGGACAGGAGATATAAGTTAGTAAGTTAGCTAAAACTAATCTTGAATAAGTTTATTTTTATTTTCACTTTTGAAATTTAATATGGAATAATGGATTGATTATATGCAAAACTAATCATAATAAAGTTTTTTTTCCTTTCACTTAAAAAAAAAACTTTTACCTTTTTTAAACCTTTACGTGCGTATTAGTAGAACGATTGTAATTGGAAAAATAGGAAAATTTAAATTAACACTTCATTTGATCTCTTTTAAAAAAATAGAAAATAAAAAACTGAAATACCTTTTTACACTATCCCTACACGCAAAAAAAAAACGTAGTAGAAACTACCATTTCAAGTGTTAAATCACGCGCAAACACCAACAATTTTCACCTGACTATAAATGCGTTTGATTTTACCATGCCTGCGATTAGATCAACCATGGTGCGGTTGATGTCAATATGAGGTCTGTCAAATGCACCACAAATGTTGAAGGTTTTACCATAAACGTAGTAAATTTGACTGAAATTTCATGGTAGTTTTAAAGATAGGCATAGTCGGGTAAAATGGTAGTTTTTACTACTAGAATTTTCTCTGTGTAGAGAACGCTAGCAAATTCCGTTAAATTCCACTATAGAAAGCTTATCCTTTGACAGATATGCCTATTTCTTCTGCGACTTACAGACTTCTTCAGTCGAGCACTCGACACTGAAAAAGTCTGTAAGTTGCATACGAAATAGGCCTATATGGCGTTCATATAGCAAATTAATACTAAATAACTTTAAAACAACTTTATTATGATTATTTTTGCATGTAATCAATCGATTATTCCATATTCAAAAAATTAGAATCCCTAGTTTACAGATGTTGTTGCTTGGGTTTTGATTTAAATAAGCCATTTGAAAAATATATAATCCAGTACTGATACATTGAAAATTTCACCAATGCTAATATTTTACTATGTATTGAATACATAAGGTTATAGTCGGGAACAAAGCAAACATTATGTCTTTAAAATTGGGTGCACGGGTTTCTTGTGAAATCATTGATTTTGTTTCTATGTAAACAGTTTACAGATATCAATTCAAAAACATAAGAGCTTATTTTCATTATTCACTACTAGTAATCTCATAACTGTTCATTTTGTTTGGGAAGATAATTTATTTCAGCTTTACGTAGTTTGCTATTTTATTTATATTGAATTGTTAGGACAGCCGAAAATAAAAAAAATATGATGTCACTCTTTGAGTGATCCTTGTTTAAAAGTTAAATAGTAATAGCCACTAACATAAAAATCATAGCTTATAGAGCTGGCACAATGAGCACTTAAAGCCATTTTCTTTGTTAGGCCTATTCAATAACAACAACATCTAGAAATCAACCCTTACCTAATCTGATCAGATTTTTTTTTTTTTTTTTTTTTTTCCGTCGGCCTATTTTCTCACATGATGACAATCATCGACGCCTGGAAGACGACTCCACCACCTGGACCCTACCTATCGACTCATGAATATGAGCCGGGACCAACGGCTTTACTTCCCATCCGAAGGAAGACGTGACCAGATTTTTTAGGTTTTCGCCTCAGAAAAAAACCACCGACGTCAACTGGGATTGAACCCAGACCCACTGGGGTGCCAAGTAGCAGTCACGCTTACCACTACACCACCGACGCCGGCTATGATCAGATTATGTATTGATTATTTTTTTATTCATATCAAAACACATGTGGTCGGTAGTGTGTATTTCATTTGGATATATTTCAATCGTCATCACTGTTGTGGTCATGTGTAATTGAACGTTGCAAGAACGAAACATTAAAGACTGTATTCGATGAAATTTGGACACACAAAATAGGTCACCAAAAATTTTCCTTGAGCCCGATTCTTTTCAAACTTTCTGGAAATACTACTAAATGGTTAAGTTTTGACATCATTGGTTTATTGAACCTCTTCTCCCAACCCAAATGCCCGCACCTTTGCCTTGACCCCTTTCATCAAATGTTGGGCAATGATAGGACCGACTTGCTTACTTACTTTTAACCACGCTTTCTTTAGTTCAATCATTTTCTATCAGTTTTGGAGTTTTAACGAGCTTTGCCTTCATGATTGCCCAAAAATTTTCAATTCGGCGAAGTTCCGGAGTGTTTGGAGGGTTGACGTCTTTTGGTACAAAAACTACATTATTATCTTTGTACCAGTCTAAGACGGGCCGGGCATAGTGGCAAGATGCCAAATCCGGCCAAAACAGTGTCGGGCCATCGTGAGATCTCAAGAAGGGCAGAAGTCGTTTTTGGAGGCATTCGTCCTTGTAGATTTGTCCGTTGACGGTCCCAGAGGTGATGAAGGGCTGACTCATTTTGCCACATCCGCAGATCGCTTGCCAGACAAGGAATTTTTTGGCGACTTTCGACAGTTTCTTCTTCCGTACACTCTCCGGAACGGCCAACTTAGAGGCGGCGACGTAGTGTTCCTGTCCTGGCATTTGTTTGGTGTCGGCTTTAATGTAGGTCTCATCGTCCATCACAATGCAGAACGGTTTTGTGAGCCACTCCCTGTACAGTTTTCTTGCACGAGTTTTGGCCACCGAGTTCTGTTTATCGCTCCGGTTCGGTGCCTTCTGGACCTTGTACACATGTAATCCAGAACGTTTCATTGTTTTCTGCACAAAAGAAACTGAAACTTTCGCCTTTTCGCAACATCCCTGATCGAAATGTTGGGATAACGCTTAAATTGGTTCAATACCACCCTGGCCTTCTCCGGATTTGATGTGCCACGGTTTTTGCCTCTACCATTTTTCCGCTTGGTTGTCTTACGGTCCTTGAACGTTTTGATCACATGAGATACGGATGAATGTGCGATTCCGCACTGTTTTCCGATCCATCGATGAGAAGCGTTTGGGTTTTTGAAGTGAGTGCCCAAAATTTGTTGGCGCACTATTTCTTCATTCGAAGCCATCACTGAAATCACTGGACCGATATTCACGAAACTCATAACGCAATTGACACAACACAAGGAAATACATTCAGTTAAAATTTCAATAATTTTTACCCACCCGCTAAAAAGTTACGAACAATTGCGTGTGTCCAAATTTCATCGAATACAGTCTTTATTTATTGACTTTATGTTGTGTTATCATTACGTTGCGCATGTCGCCCAAAAAACGCATTTTGCAAATCTTAAGTATCAGAACGCTTCATTAGAACACAACTGTACTTTATTTGTTAACTCCAATGTTTGTTTTGAATTGTCATTGCAAACCATTTGAACAACATCAATGAAATATCTAGATCATTGTAAACGTGAAATTAACTCTGCTGTAACAAAATTTGCTTTTTCTTACTACAGAACTACTAAAATAAAACATGAGAACTAAGTGCTGAATATAAAAGTTGTTTGAGATTAAATTATCCTAGAACCCTCATAGTCGTCGAATAGGGCTCGTGGTTGCTCTTTCTTCTATTGTCACTACTACACTATTTTTTCAAACAAATTGGAAGTCAAGCTTTTTGAAACCCGATAAGAACCGATGCAGATTGATTCAATTAAAATCTATATTGAGATCTGGGGAATGTGAGTTTTTTTAGTGGAATACCTGTTACTAGAAAATGAGAAGAAAGATTAGTAATTTTCATTTATTTACCTAGGTGGTAGTTGATTGGAATTAAATGGAAATTACTAATCTTTCTTCTCATTTTCTAGTTTCACTCAGTAGCAAAAAAAAAGCCGAGCAAAATTTTATTTCCATAAACCGTCATATTCAACCTTCTGTTACTTTGTCAATTATCAATATTTTTGACTGAATTTTTGACAGAACTATAATTTATGTATTGACCTTATGTGATCAAAATTTCATGTTGATAAAATTTATAAATTTGGAGTTTTGATAACATGTGTCAAAAAAGTTGTTTTTGGACATACCAATTTCAAAAATAAGTATTTTTGTGAAAAATTTAGGTAGCATAATAAAAATTCCAGCACAGCCTAAAAAAGTATAGGCAAATTCATCTGAATAATACACATGATTTGTTACGCTTGATATTTACGAAATAACAAGTGTAACCCACGAAGAACCTTAAAATATGGCATACAATATGTATTGGTTTGTGAAAACTACGTTTACAGTATTATACAGTATTATTAGTATAATTCGCCTCGGCTTTGTTTTTGTTCACATTATTTCCTACACTTTCTAAGACTCTGCTGAAATTTTTATTATGCTACCTATATTTTTCACAAAAGTACGCCTTTTTGAAATTGGTATGTCAAAAAACGACTTTTTTGACATGTGTTATCAAAACTTCAAATTTATAAATTCTATCAACATGAAAATTAGGTCACATAAGGTCAATACATTAATTATAGTTCTATCCAAAATTCAGTCAAAAATATTGATAATTGACAAAGTTACAGAAGGTTGAATATGACGGTTTATGGAAGTAAAATTTTGTTCGGCTTTTATTTGTTGCTACTGAGTGTATATTGAGTTACTCGCGAGTTACTCGGTGCATCAAAGCATCTCAGAGTAGAGCTGTCTCAACCCTAGCGATGAGTATGTAAGATTTTCAATGGAAATTTCAAATTTCTGTATTGCTACCTGTAATGCTGGAAATTTTTGATTTTGTATGACTTGTTTTCAATGGATGTTAGTTTTGCTGTCAACCGCCCGCTGAAAGATCTGTTGTCGCTTTATCTAGTTTGACGTTTTTTATTTCATAGAACAATGACTTATTCTAATGCTCATACTCACCAAGCACTTTCCCCGAATCCGTTGTCAAACTCCCCACACAATTAAAAAATATGTACATCTCGAGTACTTTTTCAAACAGACGTATCTGATTTTGTAAACAAAGAGGGGAAGTAAGATTCAAACTTAAATTTCTCAAAACTCTCTGCCCCCTCACGGAAAGTACCATCACCACCATCGTAGTTTGCATGAAAGAGTTTCAAGAATTTAACGTTTGAATCTTACTTCCCCTCTTTGTTTACAAAATCAGATACGTCTGTTTGATAAAGTTCTTGAGACATGATGTTTGATGTTTTTTATCAAACCAATTCAGCAGGCCATGTTTAGAAATAAGAATTATTTTTATCAAAATCTCAACAATGTGTGACAGTTCAATTAATTTCAAGGTGCGTTGTGAAAAGTAACAGGTTTAGAAGGTCATGTGAAGCGGAAAGGTTGCTATTCGTATGATTACTCGTTACAGAAAGAAGGTTTATGTGCAAGTTATGCTTGAAACCGAATTCCATACAAGTATGTAAACCGATCTCTACAAATTAAGGGGCAGTTCAAGTTACAATCCAACCTCGAAATGTGCAATTTGTATTTGGTCAATTAACTGGAATTGGACAACTGTAATAAATTTCCATGCGTCCACACATTTGCGGTATGCATTCCGGTAATTTTCAGCTATGTCGATCCGCTAAAAACCATGATTAGCATCTGCGAAATCATGCAAGAAAAAAAGAATCAAAATGTAGCAAAAAATAACGCGTTGTCCAGTTTCATGATAACAAATGGTATTACAGTCCAATCATCCAACGGGGTTTCACCATAGGAGAACAACAGGATTTCTTTCCTCACGATAATCAATACGAACTGTTGGTTTCTTAAACAATGTTTTTCTTTGTTTACTCAAGAAGATATGCTCGAACGGATTGTTTGATTTTCAAGGGAACTTGGCTGAGAGAAGTTGAAATCACGTTGATTGTGAAAACCACGGGAGGCGAGAATGACTCACCCCCTCGGGTGCGATCTTCATTATCGGCCAACACGCTACCACCTTTCCACGTCTGTTCGGTGTTGTTTTATTTACAAATCCATTTTCAATCATCGATGATCATCAGGCATCTATCCGTCGCCTGCCACTGCTGCCACCGCGATTTGTTGCGTCGCAATTCGGTGCCCATGTTTCTACCGCGCGGGGGAAAATTGCGGCTGGTTGGGAAAATTCCCGCAGCGCATGCGTCGGATTTTTCTTTATTAGTCTTCCGCTGTGTGTTGGAATTTTCGTTTCGCTTTGTTCGTCGGCTGAGGGAGTGAAGGGAGTAGCTTGGGGAATTATATAATCGATGAGAATGAGGTTATTTTTTTCCTTTTTTTTTTTTCAGAAATCAGAAGATTCACATTTTGGTTCAAGGATGAAATAAATAAATAAATAAATAAATGTACACATGGGAATTTGAATGGGTTAATTTTGTATGGAGAATTCGGCCTGCTGTTGTCTAATGCCGTTGGGTTCGATTCACACATGTTTCAGTTCAGTGAAGTTTCCCTTTTGGATGGCACACCCTGTGCTGGCTCCCCATCGCCGCTTTCTCGACTCATCTGTCTTTGGCGTACCCTCCCCTTGCCCCATCAACCGTTCGCTTATGTACCTACATCTGGTGAATTGAATATTATCGTGACCCAAAAACGACTTAGATACAGCGCTTATATTTCTCGTTGCCAGATCGTTTCGCCAGCGATTTACATGAGCTTGTATTTGTTGTTCGTTGCTCGTTCGGCTTTCGGTTTGTGTACAGACATGATAGAATAGTAGAAAAATCCACACTCGAACCTCGCGAGCTGCTGCTCTTTACATAACCTTCTTTTCGTTTCTCAGCGAGTGAGGCGAGCACTCGTTTTGCCTCTTACCAAGCGTCTTTCGCTGTCCCCGCCATGCTTGGGTGTGTAGAAAATGTTGAAATATCTATTCGCGGCAGAGCACTAACTAAGCGCGCTTTGTACAAAGAAACGATTCATAGCGGACCGAACCGGGTTGAATAATAATTTATACAGTAATTTCAAAAGTTTCGCAGCCGTTTCAATTCCAATAGCGTGTGTGAGGCAACTGTGGCCTAGGCCCCTCCGCTTTACTCGCGCGCGCTTTGTTTGACCAAGCAACAGCAAACGGCGGTGGCAGGCAAAGGAGGGGTCCACCGATGGCCAATGGCGCACACACACGCAAAGCTAGCGATACTTTTGCTTCCACTGCTTGTTGGTAAGGTATTGCGACACATCCACTCGAATCGAGCGAGGTGAAAGGAACCGTATCGAGCACACACGGGCCTGTTTCAAGAGTTGAACCTCTACCAATTTGACCCAGTTTCTTTCAACGGACCCCTTCTACCGCACAACGTCATCGTGGGGCCTGGTTGACGGTGGAGAGATCATGGGGTACTGTTAGGTGAATACACTTTTGGTTCCTCATACCGCTGGCTATCTCTAAATCAACGAACAATGAAGCGAAAAACTGGGATCGGCCGTGCCTAGTGGATTATATCATCATCACTTCGTTTCTACTGGCCCCATCTCGCTCCATCACCCTGTGTTAGGTTGGTGGAGCCAGTCATTCCCTGTGCACACACACACACACTGGCACACACGCACACCAACATAAACACACTCGAACTGACGACGAAGAACAAAGAAGAAGCTTAGAATATCTCCGTACGCACGCCCCTGAGAGTGTATGCGAACGTTTCAAGGTCTCTCGAGTTTAGAGAACATCCACAGCGCGAAAGGGGTTGGGGGAGAAAAAGGGAGTTACACACCGAAAATGGTGTTCAGACTGCACACACAAGACCGCAGAGTGAGCGAAAAGTATATTATTAGTTCAGTGTGCTACCTTGGTAACTAAGCCCTCGATCGTTCGAGGGGCAAAACAGAATACGGGTTATTCTGCGAATTTGCCTCCTCCTTTCATCTCCGTCCAAGTTGTGTCCGGAATTGATTCTCAGTCAGACAAAGCCAAGGGTAAAAACCCGTTTGATGAGGTAAGCGTTTCGCGAAATACCCGTACGTTAGAAACTTGACATACAGACACATTAAACCACAACCAGAGGGGTTTGCGACGGAAGCCAGCCCAACAAGGGAACAAGAAAATAAAACCTGAAATCTGAACAACCGAGTAGCTATGCATATGAATGCTCCGCTGGCAGTGTTCCAAAGCGAACTCGGGCGAAAAAATAAGCTGGCAAATCGTAACGGGAGCTGCACTATTTGACCTGGTGACGGAATTCAGGGATCATGCTCCACGTGATAGCGTCTAATTCTTTTGTTGATACACACGAAAGTCTAGGTTGCTAAAAATAGGAGTTCGGTTCATGCGTGAAGCTGTGCGTTGGAATGCGTCGTTCAACCGCTCGGCCAAGGTTCGGGAACTGATGAACTGGGCAAATTCCTTCCGTTTCGTTGCTGACACAATTCGGTATATGCGTGAACCGTAAAATTCAAACACCGCGAAGAAGCGAACCGTTCGCTCGGCTCGGAGAGATAACTGTGCGATCACGTCTGACACACTTTTGCGCGCGCTGAGCTGCTGCGAAACTCGGCCTCGTTGAAACACCGTTATACCAATAGGAGAGAGAAAAAGACTGACTTTGCGTGAATTAAATGACCAGCAAGCCTAAATCTCGCTCCCACAGGCTTATCGGGTAGGGCTGAGTGCAATCCCCGCTAGTAATCCCATGAATCCGTCGTATTCCGTCGATCGATGAAGAGGATCCGTAACACACATTTCGGTACATCTTTCCAGAAGTAGTAGCTCCATTCCAATGGCACTTGGTTTTCGACAACGCAGTATAGGAAATATATTTTTTTTTATCTCAATTATTTTTTCATTCTGCGTTATTGATAAGATAATGGAAAATGGGTCGCCACGAACCAGTTATTGCCACACAACCAGTGACTGGTATTTCGGTCGTCTCTTTCCCATGCAAGCGCTCGCCAACTCGTTCCAACTCATCGGACTGACTTAGGCGAGAAGCGAAAGCAGAAAATACTTCTAATTTTACTCTTTGTGCCGTCCCTTCTCTCTGCTGACTGCTTCTTCTCCGTCGTCATCATCGTTGTCCACGTATGAAATACGATTGGCTCGGGTGAAATTTAACTTTTTTTCTTTTTATTAAAACTTATCTTCCTTCAGGTAGTGCTGAGCAGAATTTGCACCGAGGCGGGAGGAGTGTGAGCGGGCGGTCGCAGTTTTTTTTTCAAGCAAAATTCAAAATGGCGTATCACATACAATGCGGAAGTCGTGAAAAATTAGGTCGCAATTTAGAATTGCGAGCAAAAATTATGTAACTGCATGTCGATGGTTATCGCTGCCATTGCTCTTCGATGGATAAACTTTCCATTTAGATTACACCTCCATATCCAGGAAAATGGTTACTACTCCATAATCCGAAATCTACGATCCACGTCCGGAAATAAAACACTCCTCTTTTTCTAATGCCACTAAACTTGGATGAGTATTCTCCTTCTCTGATTTAGTGATCTGTCCAAAGTGAGAACTTATTTGGTTTTCTTTTTCCCTCTCGGAACTCGGCGCACAAACACGGTACACGTCTCCACATCGCGACGATTCAATGACGAATGAAAGAACAAAACTTACAAAAGACGCGATTAGATCATGGAAATCTTTTTTATTTGGCTTCCCCGTTTGAAAATGTGTACATGTGCACGGTATACACGGAGCGCATGCGAACTGCTACTCTTGCGCACATAAACACACACTCACGTGTTCACGAGTTCGCGCGAAGCTCCCCGACTGAACTGACCGGAGCGGTACGAACGGGAACCGGGTTGAGGTTCGGCCGCGCAGCATCGCACCTATGTATGTATGCAAAGCTTGATTTCGGTAAGTGTGTCACCAACACACAAGCACGTGACCAACCACAGTAGTCGTTCGTTGGTTCGATCGAGGGGTACACCGAGGTTGAGTGACGGACAACGACGACACGCTGCTTACCCGTTACTGATTGAAATGCGCGCGCAAACGGTTGTCGCATTGGCACAGGAGAGGAGGCTTCTTTATATACCTACTTGCGCGCTGTTTTTGCTTCGTGCCTCGGTGACCCGAAGGGCTGCAGAGGTGTGCTCGGCTCGTTGGGCCAAGGCTGGTGGTGGAGCTTTTTATTGACAAAGTAATTTAACTTCACTGCAACACGAGTGTTTGTGCCTCTGATGTATATAGGAGATAGAGACCAACTTGGAACGGGTTAAAATGAGGGGAAGTACGCGAAGCTTTTATCGATCGGGCCACTTGATATTAAAGTGTTTGTGTGTCACGTATTTTTCATCGCGTGCGCGCGTATGTATAATGAACATTTTTATAGATGACACACTCTCGAATCATTTTTCTCCAACTCTGCTGTGCCAGAGTTTTACTTGATGAGTCTAATAGTTTTTTTTTGCTCGCTGGTGGTTGTAAAAATATAATAAAATTGATATGTATTCTTCTTTACTATTTAAAAGTTACGTAATGTGGGTTGTGTACGGTATTTCTAATGCTTTGTTCCAGTAAGAGATCTCTTTTGTGGATCAGCAAACAAAGAGATTTAATTCTTTTATGCATGATTAAACAATAGTTTTCCATCGGTGCCCTCACTTGATGATTGATTGAGTCCATTTTTTGCTTGTATTGAATGCTGGTATTTAAAGTCCAAAATTGTGACAGTATTTAATCAGTATTCCACTTTTCTCCACGTCGTCACTAGTTCTTCTCCCTTATATTCTCACAACCACAGCTTTTTATCTACACAAAATATCACTAGTAGAAAAATCCCTTTACCAAATTGTGCAGCACTACCAGACTTACGTCTGGCCTGCTCGTTGGATGGATTTAAACTGAACAGCAAGACTACTATCGAGCGAACCCGATACGAACGAAAAAGCACACTGCTATTTGCCTTCCCCATCCACACTGGCGATAAACACATATCCAAACTATGACAGCCAGCAGCAGCACCACAACGAGCAGCGTGACTGCACACACTGCCAGAGTCGAAATAACACTGCATTACACGTCGCATTGGATTCAATATTTTATAAAATAAAATATTCAACTTCACCCTTCGGCGTAACCTATTTTCGCGTGGTGAGCTTTCGAGCTCTGCCGAACGCTCGGGTTTGGAATGGTGTGCGTGCGGTGCTGGTGGTTGTTTGCGAGGAGCGCGCGCGAATATACGCAACTTCGGGTGCAGCACGCGGTCCACTCTCACACAGGTAAGCCGTTTCGGCTGTGTGGTGAACGTTGTGGGGCCACTTCGGATACTGTGTTTGAACCACTGAACAAAGACGCTGGCAGAGGTGGTGGAGGTGTGAGGGCGAAGGAACATATGCTCCACTAAATTATGACCACTCGGAAGGATTTTTGTATGCGTAAGGTAGTGTGGATCTATCATGTTAAATAATATTTTTTAAATGTATCCGAAATGCGTGTTGGAAGTTTTAATGAAAGGTAACATCTTACGGTAGAATGTTGCGGGTTATTTCAGAACAACGAATTATAGATTATTATAACTCTGTCATTGATTGATGCACCAATTGTTCACTTGGTAAAAGTTTTCATAAACTCTTTATCAATTCTTACTTTCCAAAATCCTTTGATTCACAGTTTATGAGTGACCCCAAGAGCATCCTTACTGTTGGTTTGAATCGGTTCAAATCCGCAATTCGATGTACACGCTATTCTGAAGTTACTCATTTTTGAGTCAAAAATCACTCAGTCTGGTCAAAATGGCACCTACCCAGAAATGGGTAATCATACATTTACTCAAATTTGAGTAGACGCGTTATTTCAAGAATCTGAGTAAAGTTTACTCAGAATTTGACAATTGTGAATGGGTAAACTTTACCCATTTTGATTGAAAGGAATATGGTGGTGTGCGTCAATGTCACAATAATTAATTTTTTGAGAAGATGTGGAACAATATGATAAAAACAGTTTTGCTTTTATTTAATCAATTGAGCAAACTAAACATAAAGTTATTTAATTTTTTTCAGCTTGAACAGCTTATTGCAAACTCCATCAAAATAGATCTAGCAAACGATATATATTGTTGAACACATGTATGCATGCATGAATCCAAATTCCTGAATTTCAAATTCCCGTGATGTGGTGCTGTATGCTGCAATAATTTAACATTAATCCACTGAATTGAAATAGAGAAACATATAAAAATAACACTTACCAAGAAGTTGCCGATACCTTTCGACACCACGATAGTTTTCGTTGGTGTGCATTCGCAAATGAGCCTGCTTGTCAGCCATGATCCGGAAATCCTTCGAGCAAACATCGCACATGAACGGTCGAAAATGAACTGGATTTTATGTGAGTCACGAGAGCGGGGAAATTTTTGATTGCAGTCGTCGCATGGGAGATTGAAGTAAACGGAGAAGTGGCTTACTAGTTCCATTTTAAATACTCCAGTGGCTTCATTTTTACTAACTTAATTTTGAATTAATAATCACTGCATTAAAATAGCATGTTGATGGTTGTCCGCTATTTTCAACTAGGAAAAAATTCTACCATAATTATTTCCCCAGAATCTGGGTGGATTTTCCACATCGGAGGAAAACTAGTTTACTCATTTTTTGACAACTTCATACTGCTAGCAAGAATGAGTGCAATCTACTCAGCCACTGGGTAGATTTGAAATAGCGTGTAGTTTAAATGAAGTAATCGTATCGTAGCACGTAACTTTGAGACGATGGCGGACACGTACATCAGACTTAAGGCTGAAGCTGGCAGGGTTAGGCTTGTGATTAATGCGTTAAAAACAAAATACATGAAGGGAAGAGGCTCACGAGAAGAAAATGATAGCCTCCTAGCACAAGTTCAGATCGACGGTGATGAAATCGAGGTAGTAGACGAATTCGTCTATCTGGGCCCATTGGTGACCGCCGATAACGACACCAGCAGAGAAATACAAAGGCGCATTATGACTGGCAATCGTGCCTACTTTGGACTCCGAAGGACGCTAAGATCGAATAAAGTTCACCGAACCACAAAGTTGAATATCTACAAGACATTAATTAGACCGGTAGTTCTCTACGGCCACGAAACATGGACATTGCTAGTGGAGGACCAACGCGCCCTTGGAGTCTTTGAACGGAAGGTGCTGCGTACGATCTACGGTGGAGTGCAGATGGAAGACGGAACGTGGAGGAGGCGAATGAACCACGAATTGCACCAGTTGCTGGGAGATCCTCCCATCGTACACATCGCAAAAATCGGTCGACTACGATGGGCTGGGCATGTCGTAAGAATGTCGGACGACAGCCCTGTGAAAATGGTTCTCGAAAACGAACCGACAGGTACAAGAAGAAGAGGTGCGCAACGAGCAAGGTGGATTGATCAAGTAGAAGGCGACCTGCGGACCCTCCGCTGACAGCGAGGCTGGCGAGGTACAGCCATGGACCGATTACAATGGAAACAACTTCTGTGTACAGCAGAGGCCACACCGGCCTTAGCCTGATTGGTAAGATAAGGTAAGTTAAATGAAGTAAATCGCTATCATCGCAGTATTGCACGCTCCCTCTGAAACTTCACTATGAGCGGCTAAATCACATGTACCAACGAGTCAGTCGCCATTGCTTTTTAAATTTTCAACGTGGCATTCAGCACAAACTCAAACTGCACCCGAAGTCCATCTGGAACTACGTGAACGAGCAACGTAGGGAGTCTAGCCTCCCATCGTCTATGGAATTCAATGGAGAAGTTGCTGCCACTCATCAAGATATATGCCGCCTGTTTTCCGACAAGTTTTCCAGTGTTTTCATAGATGAGCTATTGAGTAACAACGATGTTATCCTGGCAGCTATGAATGTTCCTGTAATTGGTCAAACGCTCAGTGCAATTGATGTCAACGTGGAGATGATATCCAAGGCCACGACTTCACTCAAGCCGTCCTTCTACCCTGGACCTGATAGTGTTCCATTTGCGTTTTTGAAGACGTATATGACTTGCTTATTAATTCCACTTCATCGTCTATTCTGCATGTCCCTCTCCAGCGGCTTATTTCCTTCCTGCTGGCAGTTTGCGCATATGTTTCCTGTCCATAAAAAGGGAAGCAAACGAGCACCAAGCCTGGGCACCGTTGTCCATCTGACTTCAGCTAGATTGAGGAGGTGCGTGCTGAGCGTCTGTCCACCAAGGAGGTACGGCTCAAACAGCGTCTGTCCTGGCATCCAGCGGCTGAGTATGAAACGCGGTGTAGGCAGCGCAACCTCGGTAAGGTAGCATGCTGAAATCTTACCCTACCACGAAAAATGGAAGTATTCTTTATACGGTATATAATTTCAGGTCATCCATGGAATTCCTAAGTATTGTATAATAATTTTGAATTGTTTTCTTCCCCCGTGGCTTTGATAATGCAAGTCCATCCACAATTGCAGCAGGATCAGCAGACATGCAGACATTACAAATATAATTGTTATTATCATTTTACTTCACAATATTTTTTTATGCTATTTTCAGCTTAGCATTTGCATCGTTGTAAGTTTTAGCCCACCTAACTCACGTTATGTATTTGAAAAGATAGGATGGTTTTTACATTTTTTTTTAGAGAGAGAGGATTATATACGACAAATTCTACAAAAACAAATTCTTCGTCCAAAATAATTAATTCATAAATTAATATTGTTTATCATCCTACATTTTCTATTTTTCAGACATAAAGAATCATTTATGGGCACAGAAGGAAAAAGGAGAAATCGAAGAATTTCCTTTCATTTATTTTTATTTTTTTTTTTCGTTTTGAATTGATTGAGTTTCCGTTTTTAGGCAGTAATCATACTTATATGAAATTGATTTCGCATAATAGTTTGCTTAAATTTTCTTTACTATTTTGCTAGGCTGTCAGGTGATCAACTTTATTTCGTTATATCAAGTTGGAATTCTCACTATTTTAAAGTTTCAATCATCTAACACAGCAGAGCCGGCGTCGGTAGTGTAGTGGTAAGCGTGACTGCTACTTGGCACTCCAGTGGGTCTGGGTTCAATCCCAGTCGACGTCGGTGGTTTTTCTTGTCACGTCTTCCTTCGGAAGGGAAGTAAAGCCGTTGGTCCCGGCTCATATTCATGAGTCGTTAGGTGGGGTCCAGGTAGTGGAGTCGTATTCCTGGCGTCGGTGATTGTCACCATGTGAGGAAATAGGCCGACGTAAAATAAAGAAAAAAAAAAAATATCGCAGCGGAAGAGGTATCTGGCTTAAACACGAAATATACCTTCAATTTATGACATCTAGCATTCCATCTATGTCCAGTATATAAAGCAGAAAATTACAACTGTGGTAGGCTTTTGAAAATTACGGAATTCGTGGTAAGCTTTTTCACTTATTGCTGAATGTATTTTTATGTCCGGTTTGCAAATGGCCTTTTTACCAATTCTGAGCTGATCTGATTCATGCAGCGCTGTGTGCCAATTGGCTAGTGTCTGATTTTACATTTCATTCTTTGTCCTTACTTCATCAAAACTTACACCATCATTATATTTGGCAATATTGTTTTATTGATTTTACTTCATAGATGATTTAAAAATTACTTATTATTTTTTTGCCCATTTATCTTCAACTCCCTTCCAGTTAAATCTTCCCATTTCTAACTTGGTAGCAATAACTATTAGGTCAGCAAAAATAAAAGCAGATTGCTGTTATAAAATCAGCATCAAGTAGCAAATAGTGACCATGGCAACAGTAAATTAAAATGTATAAATGTTAGTTTTGTAAAATTTCAATAGATTTAATAAACTTTTTCAGGATACCTCAAATCAAGATTTTGGTGAAATGCTGCTATCGCTGAAAACGAACGAAAACATGCTTAAGCGCGAATCACAGAACTCTACACTTTAACATTTCACAACATTTCTTGCATTTCCGGATCAACCGAATGAAGATCATTTATTATAGATACGAATGCTTGTAGTATTTTTCATTTACATAAATATATACACCATTTTATAAATATTTCATGGGAATGGTAGGGACCCGATTGAGGCATTCTAGATGGGGAGAGTGGGAATGCCAACTCCTCATTGCTAACAGTTTGTGAATAGAGGGCGGGTTCTTCTCCCCGCCCATTGGGGCATCCTCATGTTAGATAGCTTGCTCTTTTGACCAATTGTTCCGTCTTGTTGTTGGAAGGAGATTCTTTATATCCCTGTGGATACGTATAAGTGATGTTGCATATCGACACACCCAACCCCTTTTTGGCCCTTCATACCGGCATGATTAGGATAATCAGTGGTTATTAAAGCTTGATCAAGTCTAACAGAGAGGAGAGCCCATTGCTGTCGGACTTAGTTTCCGTGCTACAATGGGTGGTAGTACATATCATACATCATCATACATCATACAGAATATTAATTTACGTGGAAATCACGTAGCTCTTACGTGAATTCCACGTGCTCGTTACTGGTTTTGGCAGTGGACGAAAATTACGTGCGTTTCACGTGGACACAACGTGTCGATTTTTCTGAGTGCGTGCTGGACTGAGCGACAGCAATCTCTGTGAATGTGGACAAGGTTACCAGGACGCAGCTCACATTATTTCTCGAGTACTTTTTCAAACAGACGTGTCTGATTTTGTAAACAAAGAGGGGAAGTAAGATTCAAACGTAAGTTTCTCAAAACTCTCAGCTCTCTCACGGAAAGTAGCATCACCATCATGTTAGGGAAATTTTATTCCTTGTGTTGGTGGCCCTAGTTTGCATGAAAGCCCTATGGGTTTCAATAATTTAACGTTTGAATCTTACTTCCCCAAGTGCGTGAAGTGTTCAAAAGTAATTAAGTGTGAAGGCTCCAGCAGAAGCGGAATTCCAAAAAGAGGTACAACAATCACGCAATATTTTCCATGGACAGTCTCCCCTCTTGAAGGCTTCGAAGGATGGCATATCGTACAGCACTCTTGCCCAATCTGAGGACATCCGCTTGGGTTTAGTCGCTCGGGGTTTTAGTGGGATTCCAAAAACCCACGACGGGATCAGGCAAAATGTATCACAATTTTGTTGTGACGGGATACTGAGCTGACTTCGATGAAATTAAAAAAGGGCAACGTAAAATCAGCGCCAGCTTTGACGAATGGACTTCTAACAAAAATCGGCGATTTGTGAACGTTACTGTTCATGACTGTAAGAAAAGGTGAAACCTTGGACTGCGAAGAATAATAGGATCGATGGATGCGGAGCACTGCGTTACATTACTGGAGCAGCATTTGAGGGAGTTCAACATATTTTCTCTTTCGGATGACGGCATGACAGTTACCACCGACGGACCACACCTAATATCGAAAGTGGGAAGGATGTTGAAGGCTTTACCCCAGGTTTGACAGACGCATGGTATACACTTGGCAGTAGTGATTGTATTGTATCAACGGTAACTATTTTTTCTTGTTCAATTTAAATTTGTTTAATTGTTTTCTATTGTGTATCTATATACTGATGGGTATCTATATACTGTCAAAATTTATTCATAAGACGAAAAATAAACTGATCAGAAACGTCTAAAAAAGGCCAAATTTAATAACGTAAAAATCAAATAGGGAGAGATCTCCCAGTACCGGACACCTTTCGCAAAACGCCGGACATTTTTCAATACCTGATTTTCATGGTACCAACGGTAAATGTTAATCAACAATATGTTAAGAGCATTACAGAAAGAATAATGAAGAACCGTACATGACGAGACATGTTAAAGACCGTTGATACCACGAAAATCTTAAATTTCCGGTATTGACGGATGTCCAGCGCTAGGGGATCTCCCCCTACTGTGTCAGATCATTAAATGCTTTGTGATGAAAAACCAACAAGAAAACGTTGGCGCACGGCATGTTTTGGCGTCAAAGTGTAATTGTCCCCTGCTACAGAAGTGGCCAATGTGTCCAGTTCTTTCTAATGTGGCTTTTCTAATAAACCAAAACCTTATTTATGAAAAACCATGAAGATAGAGCTGTCGTTCGGCATGAATTGGTGTTAAATTGTAATAAGTCTAATACTGGTTCCCCCGGGGACGTTCCGGTGATCCCGTGGCCAATGGTCTTTCTAGTATGCCAAAACCCTATTTATGAAAAATCATGAAGATAGAGCTGTCACACGACATGTTTTGGCGTCAAAATGTAATTGGCTCCTGCTACAGGATCCCCGGGAACATTCCGGTGGCCCCGGGAGTGACCAATGTATCCAAATGTCCACTTTAAGTTTAGAGAAAGCTTTGTGATGGAAAAAGAAGAAGAAAGAGGTGTCGCACGGCATGTTTTGGTGTAAAAATGTTATTGGTCTACTACAGTTTTCCCCGGGGTCGTTCCGGTGGTCCCGGGAGCGGCCAATGTGACCAAATGTCCACTTTAAATTTGAAGAAAGCTTTGTGATGAAATAAAAAGAAGAAAGAGGTGTCGCTCGGCATGTTTTGGATGAAAGAAAGATCTGCCCGCATCCAGAACCCTACAGAGGAACCTGTTCCAGGAAAATGGCCATATCTCGGCCATTTTTAGGCCGATTTTTGAGTTCAACGTATCATTTGCTTGGAAAATATTACTGCTTTTTACGTATTTGCTAGAAAAAATATTTCTAAACGGCATCCTGTACAAAATTTCACCAGAAAATCGACATGTGAAACGTCCCCTCCGGAAACCCGGAATATCTCCGGTATCCGGGGAACCATGGTCATTCACGTTGCTGCATTATAAAAATAAAATAGCTTTTCCGTCGAATGTTTCTAAGAGAATTAAAATTGGTCAATATTTCGTGAAGTTAGAGCACTCCAAAGTTGACCATATATTTGCCTTTCCTAGTTACAGGGTGCGGCAGAAAATAATGCGAAAATGTTCAAACTTGAGTATTGGGTTCATTCGTGTAGCTTGTGACTAATTTCTGTCGAAAGTGTATTTGTTTATGTTTACTTTCAAGTGCTGCATCCAAACATTCTATTTGTTTTATTGCAAATTCGTCAAAATGTTCGCGAAAAAAGTGATCACCAGTTTGTTGCTCGCCCAGAAGAAGCCGAAAGAGATTGCCAAGGTGGTAGGGTGCCATTTGGCAACAGTTTACCGCATAAAAAAGTTCCTGCAGGATGGTCTTAAGCAGCGGAAGCCGGGAAGCTTACACGCACGCCGAACGTGACCAATCGGTCCGTGCAAAAATTGCTCGCAACCCGGTGCGTTCCATAAGAAAACTTGCAAAGGAAGCCAATATTTCGGAGAAATCCATGCGGAGAATCATCAAAGAAGACCTGCATGCATTTTCCAGAGCCAGAGTGAAACGCCACTTGATTACGGACCGGGTCAAGGAACTACAAGTGACTCGTTCCAAGAGATTGCTTTCCTTGTTGAAGAAGGAAAAAATAATAATCCTGTTCTCCGACGAAAAGCTTTTCAGCATCGATGCTGTGGCCAAAAGCCGCACGGACCGGTTCATTTCACCGCAGAAAATGGAGAACGTTCCGGAAAAAGTGAAATTCAAATTTCAAACCAAACATCCGGCTGGTGTCATGATGTTTGGCTTGGTGGCGTCCAACGGTTTGAAAATGCCGCCTGTTTTCATTGATGCTGGAGTTAAAAACAATACCGAAGTGTATATCGGTATTTTAAAGGACCAAGTGCTTCCCTGGGTGAAGGCCAACTTCTCCGAGAACCAACACGTTGTCCTACAGCAGGATGGAGCGCCGTGTCACACGTCCAATCGAACCCAACAATGGTTGAACGATAACATGAAGTTTTGGCCGAAGGATTTGTGGCCCCCTAGCAGTCCAGATCTTAATCCGTTGGATTATTCGATTTGGGCATATGTTGAAGCACGAGTCTGTTGATATTATTGCTTGACTTAGTTGAAAATGGGATTTGAAAGAAATAGAACAAATTTTCGCATTATTTTCTGCCGCACCCTGTACGCTAGTTTTTAAAACTACTATGGCAATCTCACATAACTTCCGTATAATCCACTGCATTTTCGTGAAAACAACCATAAATTTTGATAGGTCATAGTATTTCCTACTGCAATGTTTACACTCCCGTACTCATAAATTGAGTAGATCCACTTATTAACGAAGATTGAGTAACATTTCCGTGAGAGAAAAAGAGATAGTATACAATTGTAATCAAAAATTGAGTAAAATGAAACGGGCGTGTACATACCAGTGTATTATCATAGTAGAACTAAATGAAATTATTTTCTGCAAAAAAACGTAGGTGTGTGTTTTTTAATTCAACTGTTGAATCGGTAGTGTCTAACATGGTTCTGCTTTCTATGTAGAAGCATTTCATAGACATTTTTTTTATCTTCAAACTACGCCGTATGCTGTCAGTTCGAACGTAATTTGCATAACCTTATATAAACTTCTTGTGCATAATGTAGCACTGAGAGTAGCTCCAGCATCCCCCTTTCTTGACTTAGAAGGGGTTCAAACTACTATCAGAACAAGCTTCTTAATCAATCAAGAACATTTTCATGTTCGGTTGAAAATTTGTGTTTCATTTGTATGACAGTTCCCACATTCAGAGGAGGAGGGGTCTTAAACCACAATTACTTACCTTCAAAAACCTCCACATGCCAAATTTGGTTCCCTTTGCTTTCCTTTTGATTAGTTCACATGAGAATACCCCCTTTTAGAGAGGGTTCTCAAACAACCATAGAAAAAAATCCTGTCTCCAAAAAAACCCACATGCCAAACTTAATTCTACCCAACAAACATCGGTGTTGAATTAGAGCTTGTTCAAACAAATTTGGAGAAGCTATTTAGCTTTTTCTTCTAGAATAGCTGAATAGCTTCTCCAAATTTGTTTGAACAAGCTCTAATTCAACACCGATGTTTGTTGGGTATTTACATGACTAGTTCTCGAGTTACGCAGAAATTTGTGTTTCATTTGTATGGAAGCTCCCTCTTCCATAATTCCATTGCATAAATCTATCGAACTTAAAGGAAAAGTGCGGTAGTTCTTACTATTTTGGCTGAGTACGCAAGTTTTTAAAACTGCCATAAATGTTGACGAATAGAATACCATTACTTTTGACACGTCATAGTATTTTCTACTGCAATGTTTACATACCAGTGTATTATCATAGTAGAGCTCTACAAAAAAATGTAGGTGTATGTTTTTAATGTTCACACTTAATCACCGCTTCTCTGTTCAGTAAATTTTTTACAGTCTTTGCACTGTAAAACACCTATTTTACTGAACAATTGGCATTCTAAAAAAAAAAACAGTTGTTCAGTGAACCACGGAAAAACAGTACTCAATTTTTCGTAAAATAAACGTTTTACGGGACATCACAAGTTTCAGTAAAACTTATACCGAAATTTCAGTATTTTTGTGCTGTACTGAACTTTCATTTGAAAAAAATCCAAATGACTGAACTCATCAGTACTCTGCGTTGTTTTCTGGTTTACATATCGTGCTTGTGCGTAGAATAATTTGAAAAAGGGAAGAATAAAAAAAAAAAAAAATCTTGCCTCCGAAAACCCCAACGTGCCAAATTTGGTTCCGTTAGCATGATTAGTTCTCGAGTTAAGCCGAAATTCATGTTTTGTTTGTATGAGAGCCCCCCCCCCCTTTTCCAGAGGGAACCATCATAAAAACTTTTCTCTGCCCCAGAAATCCCTGCATGCAAATTTACATGCCGATCGGGTCAGTAGTTTCCTAGTCTGGATAATTCTTATTTTTGGTTGAAATTTGTGTCTCATTTGTATGAGAGCCCACCCCTTGAAGAGTATGGGGTCTCGAATTACCATAGAAACATGTCTTGTCTTGCCAAAAACCTTCACATGCCAAATTTGGTTTCATTTGTTTCATTAGTTCTCGAGTTATGCAGATTTGCTTGGGTAAAAATGTCAGACTTATGATCGGTTAGAGGCACCCGTAAACCCGATTGAGCTCCAATTTTGCATAAGGTCATATTTGGGGTGTAGAAACTCGTGAGCATTGTCGTTTTTGAAATGAGAACTGTTTGAACTTTAAATTCCTTGTGTAGTGAGAATTTAATTAATAATCTATTGTTCACTTTATTCGCCGCAGAACGCTTGCTACCCCAAAACTGCTCCTCGCTTCCAATGGTGTTGTAGATCATCTTCGGCTTGACGATGGCCCAATATTTCTCGTTTGAATGAGCTCTGGTATGTTAGGAGGGTTCTTGGCATTCTACGCCATGACATTTTTTTCCGCAATGGCAGGATGCCAAATCCAGCCAATACAGAAAATGGAAAATCGTTCACGTAAACTTCTTGGTTGTAATGCAAATGTCGCTTATCAATCCACAGGTACAGAACGTATCTGCCATCTTTCTCTTTCCTTCCTTTCCTCTTCTTACTTGGGTGTCATTTTGATAACTTAAGAGCAAATGTCAAAGTCAAAATAGAAACATCATTTTGCACGCCCACACCCACATAATAAGGAGCGTTCAAGTGTTTCAAAGAAATGGGTCAAGTTTAAGTCGACTAATTTTGATCATAACACCCTATAAGTGAGGATTGAAAGTGGGTGGACCCAATTCAGAAAAATTAAATTATTAATGATTAAAAACATTTGCTTTTTATTTAAAAATGAAATGAGGTAAACCTTATAAAAAAAAATCCAATGCAGTGAACTCGCATCGTACTACATTCCATTCTGCACATTCACATCCACCCTACATTCGCTTCCACACTGAACATGCACTCTTTTTGGAAGCAGACCCACTTTGTGAGTAGAAAAGCTACAACTAGTCTACTGTTTGGCTCGTGTACCTCGGAAACATTTGGACTATCGATCGATAATGTTAAATACATTTCTCGGCAAGCTTTCCAGATTCCCTATTTCGGAAAAGATTGCCAGCACACACTCTCACTATCACATTCAGCACCCATGTGGCACCATGGAAGTTCGGTTGGGTTGGGTTGGGTTGGGTCGTGCTCGTCGGGTGGCATGCACTGCGTATGCGCATCGACTATAGACTACTGGTGTGAAGCGAAAAGCACGTGTGTATGTGAAGATTATGTTTCGGCAGTTGGACGAGCTTTCGGAAATAATATGACAGTGGTGCTGAGGAATTGGTGTTCTTTATATTAGAAAATTCCAAGACATAGAGGCAGGGATGTGGACGAAGCAGGGAGATCTGGGTGCTGTATTTTTCTTCATTTTTTCCTAGGTTGATGGGATTATTTGACATTTTGACCAGTGCTGCTGATTGGATATTGAGGACGTAGTGTGACACGATTTCGGTTGTGCTTGATTTTATGCAAATCACGAGATGAGCGAAGATTGAAGAAGATTTAAAGGTTTTTTGGGGTGTGATGATGAATTTCGGAAGGTCAACGATTCGACTCAAAGGGTGTGGCGCTATTTTTAGGGTTGGAAAAGATTGAATTCAGGAGGTTGATGTTTGCAATGGAATGCACATCAAAGCTTGATGCTTACTGGTCAGTTTTGCATTGTTGTAGGTCGGCCTTTTCCGAGGAATATAAGTTACTTGATGAGAAGTAAACGTAATGTTTCCATTCTTTCTATGCATTTCAAGCTTTGGCTAATTGTTGGCCCTCAACAAAGATTTTTTAATGTATTTCTACAGCTATGTATTGAGAGCTTCCGATGCTAGTTTCAGGTCTAAATTATGAATGTGTGGAAATGGTAGTTCATGCCCTGAGGATTGGGAAATTTTTTCTATGTTTAAAATATTTGAAGCAGACCGTCAATTCAAACTAGCCAGCATGATGCTGCATTGTCTTTGCTTTGCCTTGGAAGATCTTAACACCGGATATGGAGTCTCGTTATTGATACAATAGATGGCAACACTTCATCGGCACTTTCCAACAATCATTGCATGCTGCATAACAGCTAGTTTATTCCTTTTTTTGCTTGTTCAGCTTAAAAATGGCTTATTCAGCTTTTATTCAACTCAAATTGTTTGAAAATGGCTTATTCAGCATTTAATCAACTCAAATTATTTGTTGGATAACTCTTGTGTAAGAACGACTTCAAACGTGCAGCAAAATAAAAGTTACTGAGAGGTTCGTTAATAATGAATCAATAAGATTATAATTGAAAAGCCTGTCTGCAAGTAGTTCTTTACACTGAGTATCTAAGAGCTGAATAACATCTACATATACCAGAATGCTCCACAGAATGTTGTTATAGAAATAAATTCTTCATGCAACCATTTACACCACTTGTTTCATTGAACCATCCTCTATCTCAGTCCTATCAAATTTAAAGTCGTAGAACTCATTTTTCAGTTAAGTTCGTTCAAAGTCTTGAATGCAGGAGTCTCAGGTAAAGCTATGAAACAACTACGTATATAAATGCATATTCAAATGCACAATGATCAACAAATTTCAGCTGTTAAATATATTAAAAAATGATAAGTTAATAAACTAGAAGATTTTGAGGTATAATTGTTATGATGCTTTGATATTTCAGCATTCAGCATCAGCATTAAACATTAATAAACAAAAGTGGAACAACGTTTACAGGGTGAAGAAATATTATCCGTGTTCACTTTATTAGTCATAACTTTATAAATCGTATATTAAATAACAATGTTTTAATGGAAATTGATTTGGATTGGATTTGGATTGGATTTGGATTGGATTTGGATTGGATTTGGATTGGATTGGATTGGATTTGGATTGGATTTGGATTGGATTTGAATTGGATTTGGATTGGATTTGGATTGGATTTGGATGGATTTGGATTGGATTTGGATTGGATTTGGATTGGATTTGGATTGGATTTGGATGGATTGGATGGATTTGGATGGATTTGGATGGATTTGGATTGGATTTGGATTGGATTTGGATTGGATTTGGATTGGATTTGGATTGGATTGGATTGGATTTGGATTGGATTTGGATTGGATTTGGATTGGATTTGGATGGATTGGATTGGTTTGATTGGATTTGGATTGGATTTGGATTGGATTTGGATTGGATTTGGATTGGATTTGGATTGGATTTGGATTGGATTTGGATTGGATTTGGATTGGATTTGGATTGGATTTGGATTGGATTTGGATTGGATTTGGATTGGATTTGGATTGGATTTGGATTGGATTTGGATTGGATTTGGATTGGATTTGGATTGGATTTGGATTGGATTTGGATTGGATTTGGATTGGATTTGGATTGGATTTGGATTGGATTTGGATTGGATTTGGATTGGATTTGGATTGGATTTGGATTGGATTTGGATTGGATTTGGATTGGATTTGGATTGGATTTGGATTGGATTTGGATTGGATTTGGATTGGATTTGGATTGGATTTGGATTGGATTTGGATTGGATTTGGATTGGATTTGGATTGGATTTGGATTGGATTTGGATTGGATTTGGATTGGATTTGGATTGGATTTGGATTGGATTTGGATTGGATTTGGATTGGATTTGGATTGGATTTGGATTGGATTTGGATTGGATTTGGATTGGATTTGGATTGGATTTGGATTGGATTTGGATTGGATTTGGATTGGATTTGGATTGGATTTGGATTGGATTTGGATTGGATTTGGATTGGATTTGATTGGATTTGGATTGGATTTGGATTGGATTTGGATTGGATTTGGATTGGATTTGGATTGGATTTGGATTGGATTTGGATTGGATTTGGATTGGATTTGGATTGGATTTGGATTGGATTTGGATTGGATTTGGATTGGATTTGGATTGGATTTGGATTGGATTTGGATTGGATTTGGATTGGATTTGGATTGGATTTGGATTGGATTTGGATTGGATTTGGATTGGATTTGGATTGGATTTGGATTGGATTTGGATTGGATTTGGATTGGATTTGGATTGGATTTGGATTGGATTTGGATTGGATTTGGATTGGATTTGGATTGGATTTGGATTGGATTTGGATTGGATTTGGATTGGATTTGGATTGGATTTGGATTGGATTTGGATTGGATTTGGATTGGATTTGGATTGGATTTGGATTGGATTTGGATTGGATTTGGATTGGATTTGGATTGGATTTGGATTGGATTTGGATTGGATTTGGATTGGATTTGGATTGGATTTGGATTGGATTTGGATTGGATTTGGATTGGATTTGGATTGGATTTGGATTGGATTTGGATTGGATTTGGATTGGATTTGGATTGGATTTGGATCTGCTGGGTTTTCGATGCCTGAGACGTTTCTCAAACTCCCGGAAGCGGGGACTTGCTGAATTTACACCACGCGGTTGCCGACAAACTTTTTCCAGCGAGATGGTGAAGCGGATAACCAATGGACGATATTTGTGGAATCCGTCCAAAAGAACAGACGGGCTTGAAATTGTAGGCTGCCTTCTACCTTTTCGAACAAGTGGCTTCAGAGAAGCGCTCCGCAGAGCTCTAGACGCGGTAAGCGAATAGTAGGATCAAGTTTCTCGGTTCGCTTTGGCGCGACTTTCGACTTCACCGTAAGTAGATGTACCGAGACGAGTCCGCGAGACGAAATAGTGCGGATATATGTAGATGCACGTGCCGTATGCGCTTTCGGATGCGTCGCTGAACCCATGCAGCTCAACGTTGACTGGATCAATACAGGGAGCCGCCCACCGTGGGATGGAGAACAAGTCGAGCACCTCAAAATCACTCCTGAATTCCTTCCAGAACTGTCTTTGGGAGTCATTCAAAAGATTATCCCATGGATATTTCGCTTTCCATAACTCCTGCATACAGAGTTTTGACCGTAGCACAATTGGTCCCAATAGGCCCAGAGGGTCGAACAAGCGTGCTGCCTCAGAAAGCACCAATCGGTTGGTTATCGGAGCGTCATGAGACCAAGCAGGTATTTTGAAGCGAGAGACGTCGTCAACGGGCTGCCACAGCAACCCCAAAGTTTTCACTGGCGAGGATGACGAATCGAGTTCCAACAGATTCCGATCTTCACGAAGCTCTGCTGGAATGTGCCAAAGAATTGTCGATTTGATGCCCATTTTAAATCCAGCCGTTGAATGACATCTACTAGAACTTGACGGTACATTTTCTCCAGATCTGCGACGACGACCAAAGCGAGGTATTCTAAAGCGTAGATGATGCTATACAGCTCGTCTTGCATAACTGGGCCCACCATCAGAGCGTCATTCAACGAGACTTCCGTATCAGTGGAACACGAAGTCGTGACGCTATCAGAACGAACGATGCAATGGTGAGGCATGTAATTGGTTTTCTTTTCAGGCTTCACGACGTCGGTACTGGTATCGATCGGTGTCATAAGCCCCAGCTGAACATGTCCCGAATGAATGCTTCGTAAGCATCCATCAGTGAGGGATTCGCATGAAGGCGCCGTTCAAGGGACATAAATCGACGAATGGCGAGATCTCCTAGTTTGGCGAGCACATCTGGATTCTTCGGCAATGAAACCACAAATCTCCCGATTGGATCGCGGGTTGTGGTAGCGGCAAAATGAGTCTCGCATTTCCGCTCTTCCATGGATAGGGTCTCCTTGGAGTGGCATGACTCTATCTCCCAGAAACGAGCAAGTTGCTTATCCGAATCAGCATTACTGCACCCGAGCGCAATAGCAAAGCGAGTTGAATCCGTTGTTTTGCTTTTTCCAGACACTATCCACCCGAAAACCATCTCCTTCAAGTGGGGAAGTCCTGATTCGAGATCGACGAAACCTTTCAGCAATAGACGATAATAGACTTCAGCTCCGATAATGACAACGATGCGATTGGGTTCGAAGAAACGAGTATCGGCGAGCTGAACAAACGATGGAAGGTTCCAGGTTTGAACTCCAGCAAGATATGGAATTTGAGGTCGACAGCGAAATCCGAATGTCGTGAACGGATGATTGCCATCACAGATTGCTTCGATGTAGTAGCACTAGGTCCCACATCTTGAAGGAAGAGCGTGTCATTGTCGATGTAGATCCAATTTCTCCGCCAAACGTTCACTAAGCAGGTTTCGGTTCGAGCAGCAGTCCAGAATGGCTCTAGCAAACTGGACGTTTCAAAGGTAGTTAGCTATCTTCACCCCGGTAGTTGACAGGAGAACTACACTTATTTCGGTAGTTGCACTAGTAGGAAGAGCTACTGACTTGAAAAGGAAGGCAAATAAATCTATGGCCTTATCGGCCACGGGAGTGGGAGCGAAAGTTTGCGATTGCGAGGCACAGGAATTGTTCGAACTTGCGATTGGGGGCTAAACCTTATGGAACAACGAGTTTTGGGAGCAATTGCCGGCGATCTTGTTCTTGGGTGGAACTTAACCAAACATAATATCAATACTTATTAATACCCAAGTAACAATTTAAGTTTTATTCCAGCCGTATAGCACTCCTCCCAGCTTTGTTGATAAAACTACATTCAAAACTGTTTTGTCTTCCAACACCTCCTCTATGCTTCTTAAATGCCGAAATTTGTACAGACGGTTCTGAAAACAAGTTAATAAAACCTTTCTAAGACCTAACAGATTTTGAAAATGTTCTAGTGAAAGATGTTATGACCCCTATTGGCTGCCATGAAAATCAGCATAAGGCCAAATGGCCACAGCTGTCAAACTTAACTGTGATATCGTGGTTGGTTTTTGTTGTTCAGCTTTGTTCGATTCTTTGCTCTTCTGATTCATTTAGCAATACACAGAAAAAAAAATCTGAATTTTCATTGTGATGTAAATATCAGAGCATGTGAAATTGTGTTTCATTCCACACGAAACAGCAACTTGCATGAAACAGTTCTAACAAAGAAAAGCTTTCGCACTCAACATTATCGACAATGAATGGAATATCCCAGAACCTTACACGATTTATGATATTGAACAGAAATTCACACTAATTTTTCGAGCTGTGATAATCAACATTCACGAAAAAAAATTTTGTGTTGCGGGAAATTTTATTTATAGCAAAATATCCAAACCAAAATTAATATTTTTACAGTGTATCATGCTCCAAATCATATGCGCATTTAATATCGTGAATATTGACATGAAAAGAGCCGAAAATTAATGCGCCTCGGAAGTTATGCGAGTTTACGACTGCAAAAACAAAATCACACAAATATATTCTATAAATTAATCATGAATTTCGTAAAAATTGGTGGAATTCAATTAGGTTATCTAAAAGAATGCCGAAATTGGTCTCTGATCTACAGTTCATTTGCATTACTTTTAAAATAAGGTGGATTTATTTGTCTACATTTCAATTATTTCTTATATTACAATATGGCTATTGGAAAAAATCACAGTTTTGCCAAAAAGCCAAGTTATCTGCGGAATGGCTTCTATAAAACCAATTTGCCGTTTAAAGCATTTACTGGAGGCAAATTGGATTTAAAATGCTTTCTCAACTGACCATAATAAGATAATATGAATGAGTCCTTAAACGGCATTTCAAAACAGCGTTTTACGAGTTCATAAAGTCGAAATAAAACCTTTAGTAGGAGTAAAAAGAATTTGAGAAAACATGGTTTTGATATTGTTGTTAACAAGCTGTGTAGGTTGTCATAAACCCTACTGAAATATGAAATCAATTGGCCCCTCTTGGTGCCATATTAAAACCACATTGATTTCTAGTGGCTAATAAAGCTGGACGGTTTTGGAAATGTTAGTTTGAGTAGTTGAGTCGAATTTGTTTTAAGATAAACATTGTGAATAAATTTCGTTCTTCTGCAAATTCAATTATTAAGACATACTGGCATACTAAACAAGCTTTCACGAAGATAATCTTCACTTTTGACAAGCTGGCTAGAAACTGTCTTATTATTAGAGCAGTTATGGCAACTATAAGTTGCATCTAACTTTATTCCACTGCCTTTCATCAATCGTTTTAGAAAAACAAATTCATAATGAAGTCTAATCATTTCCCGTTTTTTTGGTGAGGTGTTCCATGACTAGTAAATTCACATCATTCGATTTATGAACAAACAAAGTTCAATTACATTAAAATGAATACACCTAAATTGCCAAAACAAAGTTCAAAACAGGCGCTTGATTCTCAATTTCAGCTTAAAAAAACAGAAACCGATTCAGTTTATTGATCCCATCCCAGCACACACGTCCGTATGCAATCGCAATCGACCGATCTGATTACAGATTCTTTTCACTCGATTGACCCAGTTTCGGATTGGAATATTCATCATTCGGATGCAAATTATTCACAGGCACAAGCAGAAGAGCGGGTACCAGCACTCACTCGGTTCGCTTGGGCCCAGGGATTTGGCTTAGTTCAAATTCTAATGCATTTAACGATCTAAATATTTCTACCGATTCGATTCGCTACCCGCATCGTTCTTGGCCAATAACCAATCCTTGTGCTGACTGCAACCAAACTTGCATAACGTGTTATTGAAGTTTGCGAGTTAGGGATGTGCAAAATATTGTTTTTAGATCGAATATTCGCTCTAGGCATTTTCTTAATGAAAAAAGTCACCTACCTACCATACCCAATTGCATCTCGATTTTCAAAGGTCAACAACATGGAAGTGAAATTAAACCACACCGGTCGCGCACCACTAGCACCGATGACGCCGAGAGCAAGGACCCATCCAATGCTGCTGAGCTGGTCAGAAATAATTCATGCTCATGAACACAGTTGTGCTCTATTTTCCAATTTAACTCAGAAAAACACTCCGTACCGATATCGTTCTTCACAGTGCCTGGCTGAGGATGCCTGGTGTATTGGAACGTAGCAAAAATTTTGGCATACATTTCCATCTTCAATCAAATGCTAAACCGATCCGTCGAGTCGAGTGGGACATTCTCGGTCGGGCTTCCAAACGACAGTAAGAAGGAAGCTGAAATGTCAATAGCTTCAGCTTGGCACTACCCCCGTCCCATAGAATGGATGTATGGAACGAGCAGAAAGATGTTATAAATTAAACATTCTTTGAACCAGTATGTAAACGAACCTTTTGAATGTAGGACTAATTCTAATCAATTTTCTAAGATCAAGCCATTACTGCATGGAGTTTGGCTACCAATTTTAGTCGACAACAAATCATCGTTTGTCGGTTTTCAACTTCAATATCAAATGCATCGTGAATGACATCAAAATCCGTTGGACTATGGAATCGGAGAGTCGGTCAGTTGCGTAATGAGTCGAATGACAGAACCGCCGTTTTTTGGGATCATCACAACCTCTTGATTACAACATTGACACCCACCCACTGCACCGAAACCTCTTTGGCCCCGTGTTGATATTTGAATCGCGCAGTACGTGCTCACCATCATCGTGGTTTTGTGTCGCATTAATAAGGCTTTTAAGCCGACAAAACGATTATTAATGTCGTCACCGGTGCCAGAGCAGTAAACCATTTCGTGGAGATCAAGGTGTAGCTTTGTGGACGAATCATCATTAGTCGATACTTATCACCAGTTATGCAACTTTCCCATTTGAGATGCATAAAGGTATTAGGGCGGATGTATTAATGAAGTGCGAGTTGATAGTGCATTTCGGTACTTTTGAGTTTGCAATCAAGTGCTGACAACAGTACACTGCTATCCAAATTCGCTCGAAAACGGTTGAAGGATTTTTTTTTTTGGCAGCATTAACTGTTGCAGGCATCCAGTCTAGAGTGCTAAAGGGTGTAACGTTTAAAATCCGCACACACAAAATTCATTCTCGAAATTCGAGTTTTTATCCGATTAAAACGAAGAAAGCAACAAACATATACATATATTGCACGAATAAATGAGTTTTTTTTATTTTTCACTCAACCTGCGCGCTTTGCTTTAACTTTCCTTTTTTTTATTTTTTCTTGTGTTTAAATTTCACATTTAAAATTCACGCTTTTGCAAAGGAAAAAAAAAATAAAAATCACACATCTCAACATAAGGAAATTACAATGGCAAAATTTGCGAAACGGTTTGGATTCACATTCCGCATGTGTTAAAACCATCATTAATAAGTTTGGGGAACACTATTCTTTGGATGAGCTACCAGGAAGAAGCAGAAAACCCGGTTCTTCCAACCCGAAACTGGAGCAGAAAGTGGTATCTCTAATCATGAAGAACAAATCAATGTCAATACGTGATTTGGCCAAAAAAGCAGGAACGAGTGTCGGAATGATCCAGCGTATCAAGAGGCAAAACCACCTGAAGACCTACAAGAAGCAGAAAATCTCGAAACAAAGTGCAGAACAGAAGAAGCGAGCAGCAACAAGGGCCCGGAAATTGTATTCGCGTCTTTTGCAGCGTCAGGATGCATGCGTTTTGATGGACGATGAGACCTATGTAAGGAGGACTCAAAAACCCTTCCAGGTCCACAATACTTTACTGCCGTCGTTGGGGAGGATGTGAGCGATGCGGACAGGTCGATTCAAGTGGAGAAATTCGGTCGAAAGGTAATATGTTCCTGTGGTTTGAAGTCAACCATTTTTTACAGTACCGGAACTATAAATGCGGAAATCTATCGATCTGAGTGTCTCCAGAAGAGATTGTTGCCTTTATATAAGAAGCATAGTACACCTCTACTGTTTTGGCCGGATTTAGCGTCGGCTCACTATGCAAAAACCACTCTCAATTGGCTTGCGGAAAAGGGTATAGAGTTCGTTGAGAAAAATATCAATCCACCAAATTGCCCTCAGCTTCGACCCATCGAACGTTACTGGGCAATCGTGAAGAGGGTCTTCAAGAAGACTGGTAAGGCAGCTGGGAACATGCAGGAGTTCAAAAAAATGTGGGCTCAAGCGTCCAAAAAATGCGATGCAACACTTGTCCGGAACTTGATGAAGAGCATTCGATCCAAAGTTCGAAAATTCGTGAAGGAATAACTTAAATTTCATCCGGTCTTCATTATGTTCAAGTTTAACCTCGTACAATAAAGGATCAATTTTTTGTATGAATAAAATATCGGTTTTCAACAAAATTTTAAAAAAAAGTTTGTGGATAGCTTATTTTCGATACACTCCTTA
>JAHHFK020005038.1:0-196562 GCA_024533555.2 Aedes koreicus | reverse complement strand
CCAAATTTGGCGTAATTTGTGCGATGATGGCTTGTAGTAAATATATATTTCTATTTAGTAATTGCCGGGACGGAATGTAAAAATTTAGTTTTGATAAAAGTCCTACTGAGTCAATGCGTTGCGCAGCAATATCATTTTCGAATGAAACTAATGCAAATTCACGGCGCTCCTTTAATGATTGGATGCTGATAAGCATACAGCGGGCTTCATAAGATGGAAAGGGGAAACCTTGTCCAACCTAATTTACGAAGGGCAAACAGTAAAAACTGCTTCTGTACCGATTCTATTCGTTCTTCTTGTATGACTGAAAAGGGTGACCAAACTACGCTACAATATTCCAGTATTGACCTAATATATGCAATGTACAATGTTTTTATTTTGTACGGGTCGTGAAAATTGTAACAAAAACGTTTTATAAATCCAAGCATATTATTTGCTCTGTTGATGATAGTATTGTAATGTTCAATGAATGTAAGTTTGGTATCCAAGATAACCCCTAAGTCCCTTACTCTTTTACATTTTTCAACTGGCTGATGCTTCGTTTCCTACTAAAAGTTATCGAATAACATTTTTACGTTTAGCTGTAAAAGTCTTTTGCTACACCAGACATAGAAAACGTTTATTTCTTTCTGGAATGTCATGCTATCTTCTTTATTTCTTATTTCTAAAAATAGTTTCATGTCATCAGCATAAACAAGAAATTTAATGTTTTTAAGTATAAAGGAAACGTCATTTACAAACAAAATAAATAAGAGGGGGCTTAAGTGAGAGCCTTGGGGGAGTCCAGAGGTGACTTGAATAGGGTTTGATTTCTTCCCTTTGAATCTAACTATTTGTAGACGGTTAGTGAGATAGGATTCGATCCATTTAAGAATTCCTGGCTCAGTTCCCTCTTTTTGCAATTTAAAAAGAACCGAGTATGTCAATGCGATCAAAAGCCTTGCTGAAGTCTGTATAAAGAGCTTCTACATGGTTACTATTGTCCATTGCTATCAGAGACTAGTTAACGAATTCCAGTAAATTTGTGTTAGTTGATCGTCTTTTCAAGAATCCATGTTGCTTGGTAGTCATTCTGTTTTTGATTCGAGTGAACAATTTTTCATTAATAATTGCTTCAAAAAGTTTAGGAATGCAAGATAAAATGGTAATTCCAAGATATTTACGTAAACTCTTAAAAATAATGAATATTACGTATGATGTAATCCTTGTTGCATTTAAATTCTTTAAGGCTCAATGATAAATATGACTCGATTGTATGTTCTATTTGATGTATTGTTAAATCCTAACTTGAATCCCAAAATAATAAATACTTTCACACTCAAAATCACGTTCCGGATGCTAAATTTACAACGACTTCTAGAATATCTTTGATAACCTCAAATCTATGTCCGTAATGCGTCCAAAAAATAAAAAAACCACTAGACTTAATACTGAGATTTGAAAGCCTGAAATGTACAAGATCGTTGTCATTGGATTGTATAACAATATCGGACCTATTTTGAACGCAGTCGGTTTCACGCATTCTAGCAAGGTACAAGTAAAAATTTGTTCTCTTCCGTGATAGATTTTAAAATGAGTGCTCCACGTTGAATAAAATATTCAACAGATTGAATTTCATTGAACGTTATTGTTATGCTTGTAAATTAAAGTTAAAGTAAAAACGCAGCGTAGCACGAGTTTATTTGCTTATGAAATTCATCAATCTAAACATAGCGACAACTTCTAGCATCCTTAAAATATTTTTTGGCGATGGCCAACGACCGGGCTTAGCACTAATTTAATTTAAATATTCTCATTTTGGAGATGGATGAAGGAGGAGACCTCGCATTTGGAGATGAAGAAACAAAATTAATCCTACAGGATTAGATTGAGCCATTTCTTACCACTACATTGAAGAACTTGTATTATTAAATTTCATTACAAAACTTTGAATTTTTCTGACGGAAACTAGTACTAGGTCCTTGAGATCGAAATAGCCATCATGAATCGTTTTTGCATTATGATTAGCGGAATTTGTAAAATATCATTTTGTGTTCCTCAACTTATTTTTCCGTCATGTCACTTATATTATCATTTCAGTTTTAGTGTCTTGTAAATTTAAGAACAGACGAAAATTTCTGTCTTAGGGGTCTTTTATGTGCATCCAAGAAGATTTAAATTTACATGATATTTTCTAAGTCTCTTACCATTCATAAAGCTGAGATCACACTGTTTGACGAAGCGCCAAATATTTGTCTCGTTAATATTAGTCAAATAATCTTGTTTTCCAAAGTTGTTTGTCCACACTATCACACTTTGATTATTTTTGGAAAATATTTGACTAAAATTTCTTTGACCAAATATGGAAATCGATTGTTCAACAAATATATTTGATGACGTATTACGCTGTTTGCTAATGATTGCGTGTAAATATTTCAAGCCAAATATTGCTGGGAGCATTGCTGTAAAAAAAAATCGGTTTTATCTGTCAAAAAAAATAGTGAATCGTGTAAACAAACGTTCCCAACCGGTTCCGAAATAATATATATTAAAGTGAAGTGAAGATTTTAGTTTCCATGTTTATCTTGGAGAATCACAGGGAGCAGAAATAGGAAGACATTGAGAGTAGACGTATCAGTACGTGGAACGAAAGACGAACGCGGCGATTATAAGCTGGATTTCGAGGTATTCGCTCCCGGAGGAGGTGTTGCAGGACTAGATTCTGGCTTTGAAATGAGTGATGAGTGATAGGTGGGTTGCATTTGGTAGAATCATTATGCTTATTTTTACTTTTATTTCTTATGAAGCGGATTTGACATTTCTACTGTTATTTGGAGTGGCCTTTTCATCTGTCCGGGAGAACAAATCTACGAGTACTGCGAGCAGGATGGAAGTTGCTTTCTGGTTAAAACACTGCCGGATCTTTCGTTGGGGTACCAACTGTATTTGGAGTGTGGGCAAATGATCAACTTTTTCGATTGGTTGACATCATTTCAACCGATTGTGAATGGTGGCAATTCGAACGATCAGGCAGGTGGATTCCAAGATACAGTAAGTAGTAGTTGTGAGTAAGTTGAACCTAAATATTGAATTTATTCTTCGTTCCAGAGCTCGTTGCATTTCATTTGAAATAATTAATAGAAACTTATTCAATTTTTCTGGGATGATTTCCTTTATCCGAACGAGAATTCATCAAAATCAATAAATCAACAAATGAAGCCAAAATATGAAAACAAGACAACCCAAAATAGGATTGAAAAATAGAAGGCGAAGGCGACCAATCAGCGCAAACTGGAAGATCTAGATGCATCGTCAAATGGTGAAAGAATCTAATTGGAAGATAGCAGACCTTAGTATGAACCAGTTCTTCGGAAGATTAGTTGAGACATAACATTTGAGATCAAGTTTAAATCATTTTTCTAACTTTCAGACGAAGTGGGTCAGAAAACAACGCGTTCTGGTCATGTGCACCTGAGGAAACAACCATAGCGACCAGCATCGGATGAAGGATTTGGAAACGCTTCATCGTCGGTCCGAACCGTAGGTGAAACGTTGGAAAACGCAGTTGGCTGTTATTCTACTTGCTAGGACGGTTATACCGATAGTTACTCTAGTGAATACGGCCAAATGTACATGTGGTTGTACACTTATAAACAAAACGATTTCCGTTAGTAGTTGAAATTAAACACTATTCTTGTCAGATATTTATTCTTCCTTTAACTGTGTAGAAGTAGTTGAGTTACTCTACTATGCTGCCTCTAATGAGCTCCCTATTTTTTCTAGCCCCCGAACCCGGCGAATCTCATCACGGCAGCTAGTTCCAGAGTGCTTGCTTCGCTTTCATCCGCTTCAATCGTCCATTTGCGTTCTTTGTTTTTCTCACGTTTTTATTCTCGCTCCTCCTCCTTGGCTTCTTTCACTAGGCACGTAGTCCTTTTTTCTTTTCTTCGGTTCTCTTGAACCGCTCTTTAACCTGGTTCAGCAAACTCCTTTCGACAAACATCAGCATGTGACCCAAGTAGTATCCACCGGATTGGGTCGATGAGTTAATGATCATGCTTTTACCCAGCTTAGAGTCCAAGTCGACCTTGTACTCACGCTGTTTTTTATGGGTTCAGCGTCTGAAAATTATCCCTCGAAACCATAAATTTATCCACAGAATACTTAGTCATCGTTCCGTACAATCTGAGGAAACCTCTCGTCTAGACATTTGGCCAGATTGATTGTTGATTGTTATCCTTCGTCGAGTTGATTTCATGAACCAACCAGGTCAGTACCTTGATACCAAAGCTCTTGTTCATAATCTGCACGGAACATAGTAAATGCTCCAACAGAACTCCAGTCGAGTTTATTACAATTTGTATGTGCAGTTCGTTCTGGATGCAATATGAAATACTAGCCACCGGGATCATTCGACAGGGTTTCTTACTCCTGTTCCTGTGAGCTGCTGAAAGAGATGGTTGCTCTGATTACTTTGATTTTGATGCTGTTATGGGTATGGCATTAAACGTTGCTTCTGGTAGAAATTTCTGTACATCTTGGGCACGTACGACGTCTGGATGTTTCTTACGAACTTGCCGTTGCCTCCATTGTACCGAGCTAGTGCAGTTTAGCATTCTCCGTTTCAAGATTAGCAACCAAATCTGGAATTGTCTTCGTAGATTAATTGAAACTATTGTTGCTGTTTTGATGGTCACATCAATTGTACTTTTGAAGGCGGTATAAAATTTAATTTTATTAATATTTTCAAAAAAGCTTCGAATGTATTCAACTAAAAATTAATGCTTCACAGTTATAAAATAAACAACAAATAAATACACTTGTCAAAAAAATATATATATAATTTGCTTTTTATGTTTAGCTTTTGCTGCCGGTCATCGGGTTAGGGGCGATAAATGAAAAGCATTTGACAGCTGTCATCGGTGCAGCTGGTATGAATTTCCAGAGTGTCAAATAAATTATTTGCTAGTTTTGTGCAAACATATTTGACAAACCATAATTAAGGGCATCACACTATTTGACAAATTGCCAAATAATTTGAACGACAAACACAAACCAAATATTTGCCATATCAATATTTGGCCAAATATATTTGGCGATCACACGTTGGTCAAATATATTTGTCAAAATTTGTCAAATATTTGGCGTTTCGTCAAACTGTGTGATCTCAGCTTAAGGAAACGTAATTTTATAAGCCAAAATAATAATGTATTTTTTTATTTTATTTTTGTGTTAAATAGTAAAGAGAGAAAGTGTTTTTTTTTATAATTTTTCAAGAATTTTTCCCCGCATACAAGATGTTTCAACCCAAAAATATCCCCATAACTTTTTAATTCAAATTTTTTTTTACCAATCCACCCCCACCCAATATAAAATCAACTCATTTAAAAAAAACAATGAAATTTGCACGTATATGGCCTCCACTTTTGCACGTTTAAGCTATATTTTTGCATTCTATACGATTTGTTTAGTTACATATATGTTTGAATATCATAAAAACCACTTTCAATATACGTGCCTTCTGGTTGTGTGGGTACCGAGCCAACATATATGAACCCACCAAATTAACCGGAACTTTGGCCAATTGAAAAAATCAGGGCAATTATGAAGACGGAACATCGCCAAAACTAATAAAACAAAGCTGGAGTTGAAGAAAATTTTGGTAAAAACAATAAAAAACACTGGGACAATCGGTTGTACAAAATTTGATGTGAGTGAAAAGGAAGGTGCGGGCATTCGGGATGGAAGATGAAATTCAATAAAACATATTTTGTAAATCATGACTCATTAGTAGCTTTATAATTCTCTGAAAATTTCAAAAAAATCCGATAATCAGTTTAATTTTGGTGAGTAAAAATGTGTGTGCCATTTTTATCGAATACACCCTTTATATTTATTACATTTTGCAAGATTTTTCCAAATCTCATGAAGCAACGTTTGATGAAAACTTTGTTTTGATTAATCTACCTGAAAGTGAGCAAAATTTTTCACTTATTCATAGGTAGATAGAACAAATTGGTTTATTCGGCAAAGTTGTGGTGCGCTTCCGTTTCAATCGAACACATCTACATATCAACAAGCACTGCGTTTTACTCTTGCAAACCAGTGACGTGTCGGGACACGGCACATCTAGTCTGGCTCAGCGCTCAATGCGGAATCCTATATGGTTTTGCTCTGTAGTTGCATCTACCCGACTTAGCTGAAGAAGTTGAACTGGGATCTAGCATGCAAGAAGGGGTTATTGCAATTCGTCGAATCATATACAACATCTCGACAGTACAATTCTGCACCAGCATTATTGAGAGTGAGTGAGCATAGTTCTCATAATCATTGAAAGTAATAAATTTAATGAAACATGTCTATATTGTTTACTATTTCCTGCTAAGCTCATCCCGCTAGAGCTACCAGCGAGTGCTGTATAGAAATATTCACAAATTCACTATTCTGCTGGAAGATATGCCATGTATGCGGTTGGTTCCCGCGCACCGAATGAGATGATATGTTTTAGCATCATACGTAGAGTTGATCCTTGCCTTCTGCTTTGTTGATACCAAGACAACTAACGACCCAAATGACGTCGACACACATTCACTGTTGCCTGTGACTGTTGTCTGTGAACTGGGATGTAACGGATTACCTACACAGTCTTCATAGCTGCCATGAGCATTGTCATCTTCAAATTGTAAGAACAGCAGACGGCATCGATGAAGATGCTGATGTGGTTGCTGTTGCCTGCACACTGTATCGGGAAGCTAAATACGACCACAATTCCGAAATGGAATGTGTTCAGAGCACTGTGACGATATACTGAAGGATATATGTCATTTTGCGTTGTCACGTGTCTGGGATTCGATGTATACAAAGGGAGTGCTTTGTAGATATTTTTGATTTTGGGGGATCACCACATTAGTTTGTTACCCTATGTTTTGAGGATGATGAAATATTATTGATAACCAAGCAAAAATATGAGGTAGCTTGTGTAAATTTAACCACATTAAGTTAATGGATAACCATTTAGGATTCTCCATCGAGGGCAGCATTCTATGCAATATAAATTCCATTATCTCTAGATTATCAAATTGCATTCACTCTGGATAACGGAATACAATGAAACATTACGCTTCAGAGCCGTGTTCTGCCATCTCCAGCATTGTGCCTTGTGGTTCTTACCGGCCCAGCCGCCTGCCAACGGAGCAACCGAAGTGAGAAAGAGTAAAGATAAGAAAATACCACCGATTGGAGATTATGTGGTCATTTTAAAATGAATGAAAAATTGCTCCAGAGCCCCAGCACACATAAGTAGCTCAGAGAAAGGCTCATCCTCGGTATGTGCTTCCTTTGTTGCAAAGCGTCTCTGGGATGCAGCTAAATATTTCGACCAAACTCATCCAAGGAAGAGCTTCCCGTTTGCTGTTCAGAGGACACGACAGGAAAAAGCATCTTTGAATTCTGCGCGGTTTGAAATCGTTGCCATTTCATGCATTCATTCAACTGCACTAGGCAGATAGGCAGCAGAAGCGCATCAGAACACCAAAAACGGCCAACCAGCCAAAACGAATTAATCCATTGGGACTCCCCCACCCAAACCCATTGCCCTTGGCCAGGTTGGCTTCAACTCAGTCAGATAAAAATGGTGTATAAATTCCTGCAGTTTCTCCTCTTTCCTGTTATGGTTTTTGCCTAATGAAAAATAAAATATTTGCCATCCGATTCGGCTAATCCGGTTTTCCGCGAGGCTGGTCAGATCCCCTTTCTGCTTGTGGCAATGCATGGCGGATACCAGAAAATAAAACGTAAACAAGAGCGAGATAAAATTCTGCAACAATGTGAGAAGGAATTTTCAACGAATATGCACCCACGCCCATTCAGCTCTTCTCCTATTGGGGTCCCTTCGCCCTCCCCCTTTTAAAAATTGGTGGCAGTATTCCGGAGCTGAGTACAGTTTCGTCCTGTTAACATTTTTTTTTTATTTTAAGAGGATTTTACAGCACCTAGATCTACAAGGCGTTTGTTTTTTCGTTAATTTTCACCAAACAAAAATGAACCCAACATACACAAAATACCAGATGTAAAAGTTCAGCCATTTCTGAACTTCTAACTGAATTGATGCAGTATTCGAGTGATGAGTTTCCTCACATGTGTTTTTATGGGGTACCGTTGAGTTGGAATATTCTAAGTATGGGAAATGTAAAGTACATCGTGCAGGAAATGAACAGTTTTTGTTCAATGGAACATTCTTAGTATTAATCGATCGAAGCAAAGCTTTCGACTAACTGGGTTCACTTGGAGCTGAAAATAAGTCCAAATCAAGATCTTTTGGTTGAAATTGAGATCTGTGTACGAATTCATCGACTCAGTTTAAATCAATGTGTTTTTGTACATTTCACTCGAATTTTATTAGTTAGACTAGCTGACCCCGCAGATGTTGCACTGCTTGAAATAAATTTACTTACTTACAAAAAGAAAAACAAAATGGAGAAAAGCATTTGATATTCTGAGTTTAATTATTTGTAACGGGGTATAACTAGTATAAAATAGTATACGATCAATCAATAAGGAGTAGCTAAAATTTGAATTCAAATGAACTGAAACAAAATGGGACAGTATGCACACTTAAAAAATATTCACGGGCCCGGTTAAACATTTAGCTGAATTCACTCGGCATTTTCATATTTAACTGATAACTCGGCAAAAAATTGAACGATGCCGAGTCTCAGCATCACTTGAAACTGAAATACCGGGTGGCTTTATTATTAAACCGATTCTCGGCAACACTAGGAGCCGAGCACAAACGTTAACCAAACTTCAATCGACCTCAGCTAAATATCATGCCAAAATATCGGTTTAGCAGTGTTGTAAACCGAAGTTCGGCTTTTTATCTGTCAACCGCCATGCGCCATATTGTTTTCATTCGCAAGTGGATAAAGGCTCATGTTGTTTGTGGAACGGGGAAAAAACAGTGAAATGGAGCAACTTCTCGATAAAATGCAGCAGGAGGATGAAAGACGTGCAGATATTTTTAGTAAGTACAAATTAATTTACTTTTCTGTTTCATTTTGGCTTGAAAAGTCGAGCATAAAATGTTTCTTCTGTCGAGAAGTAGTTGGGGGCTATGTAGAAGAGCTGCAGCGGCATTTTAACAACCACATCCGGAATCAATATTTTGAACCGGATAGAGTGTTCTACGACTGCACGGTTCCAAAATGCCGTTCAAGATATAGCCATTTCAAGTCCCTGAAAAGGCACATTGTTCAGCGACACCCCCATCCACTTTTGCCGTATTGGACAGTTAAGACCGTCATACGGATGCGCCGGTACCCAACACATTAAATCCATTTTCTGTTGCAAATATGCGACACTACGACATATGATAGCTTTTTGGAGGCGTACGAAGTAGCAGTTGGTTCAAGTGAAGATCTGTTTCCATTTGATCAAATTTACTCGCACACTACGTTTTCCCTTTGGACACCGTATGGTAGCAGTCTTAAGTTTGTGTCCAGGCGAAGCTATTGTCAAGACTATTAGAAAATGTAATATTGTCCTTTAATATTTTTTTTTAAATTTTATGATTTATAATTAACATTTTGCAGTCAGAGAAGAGATAACGGATGTCGAAACATTTTCAATGCTCAACAATAACGATTTTACCAGACTTCAGTTAACTACCAAAATGGTAAAAATTATAAAAAAATATCAAAAACTTTTGGAAAACAAACAAACTCAAAACGTGACGACACAGGACACCAATGCTGTGACAATGTCGCCGTCGCCTTCTACTAGTACTTGCTCGCTCAATCTTGAAAAGGTACATATATATTTGCAATACAAATCATATTTCATAATCATAGCCATTTTTGTATTTTGATTCAAAAGGAAATTAACGTTGATCTACTGTTCTCACAAAACGAGGACGTACGCAAAATTCAGTAGTACCTAGCTGAAGGAATTAAGCCAACTGAAACCATCATCATGAGCTGCATGAGCTGCAATATGTTGTGCCCTCGGAACAGACCAAATCAAAAATCAAAGACTTGTGGAAGCAGACTTTGAAATACTGCAACGAAAAGCACACTGAGGAGACATTTTTGAGTAAAAATTTTATTTTATCAGTTTTCCGTCGAGTTCGAACTGATGAAGCCAACTGCTGCTTCGTTTGACGACATGTGGCCTGTTATTCAACCAAAAATATTGGACCAATATCGCGACGCGTATCGCTACATCAGGAACGATATCATCTAAGCGTTGGCAGTGGTTCGAGAGACAAATCCAACTCGAGGCGCCAAACGACCACGTGAGAAGGGCCAGAAAGAAGAAGAAGCACGTAAACTCAATCCCTTGCATGGCATAGTTGAATGGATTGGTGTGAGCATTTTGAACTTGGTGACTGCTACGTTATCTGGAAGCAAATTGCGATTCCCGTCGGAAAAGATCTTGGCGCATTTGTTATTCTTTGCAAAGCATTAAAGTCTTCGGCGTCAAGTTTAATCGAAAATTAAAATTAACTCTCGAATTGGGCATAGCCTATAGCCATAGCCTTATAAGGACGAAAAAACCTACTTTCAAATCAATTTCCGTGATCCGTTTGCAGTAGGTGTTATCAAAATACAAAATGGTTAAGAAACGTTGTAAAATACGTTTAATAATAATCAAATAATGTTACCTATGTCAAAATTGTCAGTTATTATAGACTATGTTATGTTATGTTATGTTATAATTTATGGTATTTCACAAAAGAATTTCAATTTCGGCAGACAGTGCCATCTGTATAAACGTCGAGGAGTCCCAAACGCAATATGGACGGAAACGGAACGGAAAAGGCAAGTTTGACAGTAGTCGCTAATTACGTTGATATGTCCAATTGGAATAAACTTGGATCTAATCAGTTTTTTATCCGACAAGCAAGTTCAGTCAGGCCGGCGTCGGTGGTGTAGTGGTAAGCGTGACTGCTACTTGGCACCCCAGTAGGGTCTGGGTTCAATCCCAGTCGACGTCGGTGGTTTTTCTGAGGCGAAAAAAATCTGGTCACGTCTTCCTTCGGAAGGGAAGTAAAGCCGTTGGTCCCGGTTCATATTCATGAGTCGTTAGGTAGGGTCCAGGTGGTGGAGTCGTCTTCCTGGCGTCGGTGATTGTCACCATGTGAGGAAATAGGCCGACGTAAAATAAAGATCAAAAAAAAAAAAGTTCAGTCAGATTGGACTCTTTTGCTGCCGTCGCCGTTCCGTTTCCTTTATCACTGCGTTTGAGCCTTCAGGCTCGCACCACCTCCCCTCGACAAACCCCTCTCCCGCCCCTAACACCATGAAATGCATTTGGTATTGCCTACATACATACAAATCTAATTCTAATTCGAATACTTACACACAATTTAACCGAAATCTCGGTTAACCTCATTTCTGTTTGTTTCGAATTTTAGCCGATACATCAGTTTGCTCATGCCGAGATTCCCAGCTAACTAAACGAGTTTTCAGTTTGACCCAAACCGAGATTATCGGTAAACATAAAAAAGTCGAGATCAAAACCGAGAGGTCGGCTGTGCGGATCTCGGTTTCAGAAAGCCGAGACTCGGCATATAATTCTAAGTGTGTGCAACATATCACGGGCCTTATTTGAATAAGGCCGTCTGACGTTCGTCACCACGGGTACGAACGCCAGTATTGTTTACAAACAATGAATCTTTTGACGTTTAGATGTTGGAGATGTTGGCTTCAGGAGAATGCCTATCCGTCCATGCTTCCACCCCACACTAATCATCAGGTGACTTAATAGATAAGGCAATAATAGATAAGAGAGTATAACAGCTGGGACTAGCTTGATATGCAGGAAAGAATGAATGTAGGCGAATATGAACAGTGAGTCTTAGCTAAACTGACCGAACCGTAGCTCGTAATTTATTTTGAATTTTTATCGGATAAGCGAACGAAGGTTTAGCTGTTATTCTGGACGTTTTTGTTGGCAGCAGGGTAAATGCACCCTTCTTTTTGGGGAAATGCTCCTTAAACTTTGGAAAAATGCTCCTTAGATGCGTTTGCCCGGTATAATGCAAACGGAGGTATTAACCTTCTGGTTAGCGCTTGTCGGTTGTTTTGACGGGTCTTAAGTTTCTTCAAGATTGCATAGCGGAGTTTCGCTCCGCAATCTTCTAGGGAGTTTTGACGTGTTTAAATTATATTTTGACAAGTCTTGATTTCGTTTGGACAGGTCTTAATTTCGTTTTGACGATTATTAAATTCAGAAACTTAAGACCCGTCAAAACAATACAATCTTGAAGAAACTTAAGACCCGTCAAAACAACCGACAAGCGTTGCACGTGTTTTTAGGTGTTCGGAAGTGATCCAATCAGAGTCTCATCGGGCACTTGTAACATCGCGACTTTGCGACAGCTTTGCTGTCTGGCGCGGAAGCAAATATCGTTTTTGATGTGCATCCACGCTTGTTACATTATTGTGAAGATTTTTACTGTACAAAACAGTGTTGATGCTTATTGCAATCCCAACAAACATCACTGATGAATAACTGTATGTTCAACCAAATTTAGAGAAGTTGATCAGCATTTTCTTCTAGCAAGCTGAATAACTTCTTCAAATTGCTTTGAACATGTGATTTTTCGACACTGATGTTTGTTGGAATGCCTTATGATAAACAGTGTTTTTAATTTTGCCATTCTCAGCGTACACAAACAAGGCTGATGATTTGCCAACACGTGAACAGGCGACATACTATTTGCCGTGTGGAAAACTCGGATACTCCAAATTTATTCCACAAATTTCCAATGACTGCCCTTGTGCCTAGTTAATTGTCATTGCAAAAGCAAACCGAATCGGAAACTGAAGACGTTTGAAGGCGAACGGCAAATCATTTGGGACCATAGGAATTCTTGGTATCAAAACCTTTCAAAATTGTTGCTTTGATTACGTTGTGCATAAGTTTCTTCACCGCAAGCCATTGATTGATTGATGTTCCGTAGCATAATAATTTCCAAACCAACTCTTAGCTGAAAATTATGCGGTGGCAATCCGGGCGGAGGTAGCTCATCAAATCTTACGGTTCAGGTACCAGGTGGTTATCCACCGATTGCCTGTCGATCTGCCAAATGTGAAAGACGTCTGCATTGAGTAATCTCAAATTATAATATTCCGCCCACTATATCACAAAACATTGCGATTGCTTGAGCGGATTGGAGATAATGAAATCATTGGGTACAATACCTAGTCTCCCCCGGGTGGTGCTAAAACCATGAGCTTGGAAATCAATAGAAACATAAAGTTGCCAGAAGGCACGAATTGCTTCTAAGGACTCTAATTTCACCAAATCCTTCAATCGTCGCTTTAAATGGATTAGCATAGATTGATTTCTTTAGAACTTGCTCTCTTCAACTTGCTTGATGCAGATATTAGTTCCAGTAGTAAAATAGTGTAGCTGAACAAATTGAAAGAGAAGAGTTGAGTTTTTGTTTAAAAATTTAACACATCTGATTCCCTTGCGCTGAACTGGCCGGTTTGACGTGCCGCAAGACCTCAGTAGGGATTCTTTGTCAAGACTCGAAGCTAAGAGTAAGTTCCATTGTGGTAATATCACATGGTTCATTTAATTAATTCAAATCACTGTAGTATCTATGATATTCACTACAAATGTTTATTGCGATGCAAGAAAACGGAGCAGCACATCGAGTCACAATCTGAAAACATGTATTTACAAGTAGAATTGTTATTATCATTTTATATTATAACATCCCTTCACAATATTTTATATGCTATGTATTTGATATGACATTCACAGCTTCGCATTTATACATCTTTGCAAAATTTAGGCCTACCTAACTCACGTTATGTATTTCTACTCAAAAAAGCTTTTTCTTTCTTCATAAAAAATATCTAACAATTCAAAAACTAACATTGTTTATAATCAATAATTTACTATTTCACAGATATATAGAGTCTTTTGTAGGTCCAGTAGTAAACAAGTACTATGGAAAAATTCAGTTTCCATTTTCGAAATGCTTCACTATGCACACTATCAAAATGTCCCCGACTAACATGAATTACGTCTCGTGTAAAATTCATAATTTCTGAGTGTGTGCTCATGGGATTATTTCTGATTGTCTTAGTTTAGAACATAGCAAAAAAATGAGCAACTGATCTTCCTAAGGAGAAGGTTCTAAACAAACGGAAATCTACAGTTGAACTGGAGGTTAGCCAGATTAAAAAGATTAAAAAGGAAGAGATTCAGGAGACAACGCCAATGAAGCCAGTGGAAAAGAAGGTAAGTGCCAAATCCAGGGTTTTGGCTAAGGCAGCCTTGGGGAGAAAACCCGTTTCCAGTTTCTTTAAGAAGTAACTGTTGGTATTTTTATGTTTGTAAGAACGTTAAATTACTATAGTTCTTGGATTGTGGAATAAAATTGTGGGTATAACGAGAGCAAGGTTGTTGGTATTGCAAGCTAGTTAGCGGGGGCAAGCGGAGGTGGTGCTGCTTGTTCTTGTTGCTGGCAGATTGCTACGAGGCGTTCCTGCTGAATAGTATAGAAAGAATGTCGTTTAGGATAAGTGTCAGCCTATTTACCTGAGCCCCTCGCAAAATGTTCATTATAACCATCACTTTCTGTTTGATGTGTACCATACGTTTTAAATGCTCGTGCAACTGGGGATCGTTTTCATAGTTAAGGTTCTTCATCTCCACAGATAGGTCGTCCAGCTGTTGGTGTAGTTCTATCTGGTTTAAGCGAGCGCTCCGTATGTTGCTATCCAGATCATCGATCATTGGTTTAAATGGTCGGAAGAACCCTCCGGCAAAATGTCCCGCGTAGGGTTTTTGCATAAATTTTCCGTATTGTCCGTATGCTCTTCGTCGTCGTCATCTTCGATAAAAGTTACAGAACTATCCGACCATGATTTCCAAGCGGAATTATTTTTAAATTTTGTGTTGACAAGATTTTCTGCATTAGTGACACTAGGCACTTCTGCACCGAATCGAAAAAATGACTGGTTTGATGGCGAATGCAAGCAGTTAGTAGAGGAGAAGAATGCAACACCGTACGAGAGCGAATGGGGATCGGTATAGACAGGCACGGAACAGACAAAATTCTATTCTTCGAAGGAAAAAGCGCCAGAGGGAAGATCGAGGCCGCGAAGAAATAGAAGCACTGTACCGTGCTAATGACACACGCAAATTCTACGAGAAGTTAAACAGCTCGCGCAAAGGCTACGTACCACAAGCTGATATTTGCAGAGACCTGGATGGCAACCTTCTCACAGGAGAGTGTGAGGTGATTGAAAGGTGGAAGCAGTACTTCGACGAGCACCTGAACGGTAATGTTACAGCGAACGAAAGTGGCACGGTAATAAATCTAGGAACACGCACAGAAGATGACAGGACCCCGACCCCAACCCTTCAGGAAGTTGAGGAAGAAATTGGTCTGTTGAAAAACCACAAAGCCGCTGGTGTTGACCAACTCCCAAGCGAGCTATTAAAATACGGTTGTGAAGCACTGGCCAGAGCGCTGCACTGGGTAGTTACCAAGATTTGGGAGGAGGAATGTTTACCGGAGGATTGGATGGAAGGAATAGTGTGTCCCATCTATTAAAACGGCGACAAGCTGGATTGCTGCAATTATCGTGCAACCTCGCTACTGAGCACCGCCTACAAGTTGCTCTCCCAAATGTTATGCCGCCGCCTGTCACCAATTGCAAAGGAGTTCGTGGGGCAATACCAAGCGGGATTAATGGGTGCTCACGCTGCTACGGACCAGATTTTCGCGATTCGGCAAGTACTGCAGAAATGTCGCGAATACAACGTGCCCACACATCATCTTTTCATCGACTTCAAATCAGCGTATGATACAATCGATCGAGACCAGCTATGGCAAATCATGCACGAATATGGATTTCCGGAAAAACTGACGCGGTTGATCAAAGCAACGATGGATCGAGTGATGTGTGTCGTCCGAGTATCAGGGACGCTCTCGAGTTCCTTCGAATCTCGGAGAGGGTTACGGCAAGGTGATGGATTGTCGTGTTTGTTGTTTAACATTGCATTGGAGGGTGTGATTCGCAGAGCAGGGATAGACACGAGTGGCACGATCTTCAGGAAGTCTGTCCAACTATTTGGCTTAGCCGACGACGTTGATATCGTAGCACGTAACTTTGAGACGATGGCGGAAACGTACATCAGACTTAAGGCTGAAGCTGGTAGGATTGGGCTTGTGTTTAATGCGTTAAAAACAAAATACATGAAGGGAAGAGGCTCACGAGAAGAAAATGTTAGCCTCCTAGCACAAGTTCAGATCGACGGTGATGAAATCTAGGTAGTAGACGAATTCGTGTATCTGGGCTCATTGCTGACCGCCGATAACGACACCAGCAGAGAAATACAAAGGCGCATTATGGCTGGCAATCGTGCCTACTTTGGACTCCGAAGGACGCTAAGATCGAACAAAGTTCGCCGAACCACAAAGTTGACCATCTACAAGACATTAATTAGACCGGTAGTTCTCTACGGCCACGAAACATGGACATTGCTAGTGGAGGACCAACGCGCCCTTGAAGTCTTTGAATGAAAGGTGCTGCGTACGATCTACGGTGGAGTGCAGATGGAAGACGGAACGTGGAGGAGGCGAATGAACCACGAATTGCACCAGTTGCTGGGAGAACCTCCCATCGTACACATCGCAAAAATCGGTTGACTACGATGGGCTGGGCATGTCGTAAGAATGTCGGACGACAGCCCTGTGAAAATGGTTCTCGGAAACGAACCGACAGGAACAAGAAGAAGAGGCGCGTAACGAGCAAGGTGGATCGATCAAGTAGAAGGCGACCTGCGGACCCTCCGCAGACAGCGAGGCTGGCGAGTTACAGGCATGGACCGATTACAATGGAAACAACTTCTGTGTACAGCAGAGGCCACACCGGCCTTAGTCTGATTGGTAAGGTAAGTTTGAAAAAATTTTTGAGCTTGGAAAACTGCAAATAATAAACAACAAAAAAAATGGTGGCTTTGAAGCATGCGTCTGTCATAAGGAAAAGTGTGAACCCGTGTACAAAATTCACGCAAAAATGGTTTGTACAGTGGTGGATAATACAATAAGACCAAAGCCCGATTTTCATACAAAATGGTCATGTTTGGAAGCTTATCTTTCACTTTCCCGTGAAGTAATTGAACTGAAATTTTGGCAATAGTCTAGAAATAACCTGAATTTTCATCTTTAATAAATTCATAATTTTTCATTCACCACTTCAGAAACTACGGACACCACCTACGACAAAACAATAGGACCACCTTTTGATATCCATAGTTTATCCCATGTTGATGAGTGTGAATTATAACTTATAGTATACTGATATTTTTGCTTTAAATTTTGCTGTTTTTGGCACATAAAGCCTGTCCACGTTAAATTTCGGATGCCAAAATAATAGCAGCAAAAAAAATCACACATAATTCAACAAAACCGATTGTTTATTATATAATAATATCATTATATCTACGTTAGAAACAATTAATTAAGATGTAAATCTATCTTTTTGTAAAATTCTCGAACTTTCTGTGGTACACCTGCCATCAAGTTCCGCACGGTATCCTCAGATACGCCCACCGTGACGATTCTCTCCCCCGTTTCCCCCCCCCCCCCCACCCCCCCCCCCCCCCCCCCCCCCCCCCCCCCCCCCCCAAGCAAACCACCCCCCCCGTGGCCAAGGGCGCCTCTTCTCCCCTTTCCCCCCCCGCCCCCCCCCCCCCCCCCCCCCGCCCCAATTTTTTCCCTTTCTTTTCCTCCCGGCCCCTCCTCCCCCCCGCTGTTTTTCGCCTCCTCTTTCCTAAAAGAAAAAGAGGGCGCGCCCACCCAAACACAACACACACACACTAACACACACACACACACACATACACACTGGGGGTGTGGAAGTAGTTCGCCTCCCCGCGGTGCACCCTGGAAACGTTAAGCTCCCCTTAACGGCTAAACGAACTACAACGGAGGAGGCGCCATTTGGCGCAGGATCCGGCAGGAAGCCGTAAGCGGTCGAGACATGGGAAACAGGGACGACCCTGGGGTAGCCGCCCCCAGACGTTCCTACCCCGGTCCTGGCCCTGGCTTTCTCGATCGGAGGAAGGACCATGTGACGCGCGGTTCGGCAGGTACCGTAAGTGGTCGGGCAGGGAGATCGCGGACGATCTGGCGCGGACGTCCCGAACCCTGCTTGGATCCAGGAGCATCTCGATCGAATCAGCGTCAGGTCGGTGAAGCTAACTACTAAAGACCTATGTAGTTAGACATAGTGGGTGCGTAAAGCACACTAGCCCCCTCCCTGAAGTAATACCGAAAGGTGGTTCCGGGGAGGGCCGGGGCTGGAGGCACGGGTGGGTTTTTAGTGGGTCGAGGAGTTGGCGCCCTCATCCCCACACCCTGAGTTCTTCAGGAGTCTGTTTGCAGATTTTCCATCCCGTCTAAAAAAAAAAAAAAAAAAAAAAAAAAAAAAAAAAAAAAAAAAAAAAAAAAAAAAAAAAAAAAAAAAAAAAACACACACACACAACACACACACCCCCACCCACACACACACCCCCCCCCCCCCCCCCACACCCCCACACCCCCACACCCCCACACCCCCACCCCCCCCCCCCCCCCCCCCCCCCCACCCCCACCCCCCCCCCCCCCCCCCCCCACACACAAAAAAAAAAAAACAAACACACACACACATTTTTTTTTATTTTCTCGCGCGCGCACATAAAAGGGCCACCCCTTTTCCCCCCCCGCGACCGTCTCAGGGGGCCAGCTCATTATGATCGATCACTAACAAAGTGCGGAGACATGGAGACACGGAGACAAAGACGGATGACAATCGAACGGGGAGGAATATTGATTTAATAGCCCGTTTTACTTATCTGATGGCTGACTGGCTGGCGTTTTTGGCTGCTCTCCGTTGTTGTTGAAGATTTAATTCCCCCACAGAATGAGATCCATCCCGTCTCATTCAGCTGTTTTGACTCTTCAATAGGCTTGATAGGCTTTTTCGTTAGTTTTTTTTCTCGTACAAATTTCATCTTCATTTTTCGCTGTTGTTTCTTCTTTCCAACCAACATAGAATAAATAATTCATCGTCACTCTTTGGTCCTGAATTCACACTCAAAGAACACTACAGTTTTTTCTCTCGTGGAGCGGCACCTGTAATATTTGCATTTCTTCTGAAATCCACAACTTTAAGATTCGAGCAATAAACACTCCGCGATTACGATATCGAATTGAAAAACCGTGTCTTGCCGATGCTTGTAACCTTTTGCGACTATTTTAACTTAAACTTGACAGCTCAATAATGATTTCCCCTCCGATTTCAAACTGTCAAAAATAAGTCTGCTCTGGAGTAGACTTATTTTTGACAGATCGATGATTTTCCAGTGTTTGTTTATTTCCCGCGGTTTTGATGTTTCCCTCTCAACTTTTTCTTTCGTTGTCTGTTCGACGTACGCATTTGCTCGTGATTCTTCACCGCTCCGGTTTTTGATCGTGATTCGTCCTTCTGTTCTCCGTAGTTGATCAGTGTCTAGCTTCTCCCCGTGCCCCGGCCGTATGCACATTTTCCGTGTGGATCAACCGTACGAATGGACCATCAGCATCAAAAATCCAGAGCCAAGAAAAGTGAGTAGTGAATGCAGTATTTTCGTTGCGAGATAAATAAAAACATCATTTTTCGGTAGTGACCGCGCAGCAAGTGCGCCAGCTGATTACCGTTCGAATGGCCTGCAATCACCTTTTCACGGCAAAATATTACGACAAAAAAAGCGGCATGGAGGTAAGTTGCTGGTTTTATTTGGCGTGCAGTTTCAGTTGCGACTGCCGGAAGAGCATTCATATGGTGCTGGTAGAGCCAGCTCACTGCTATTCATTAATATTTTATCTATTAACATGCGTACTTTTTCTTTTCAAACAGGACGATTCAAGAACAAGCGGGACTGCATGATTTCACTGATGACCAAGTGAAAATCAAGTGGAATAACTTGACAAGGAAGTATAAAGTAGGTATATATTTGTGTTATGTAATATGATGCCCATAATTCGAGACAAATGTTTATGTGTTTTATGAAATGATTGTTGTTGACTTTTCTTTCCAGTTACTCATCACTCCCCCGACTGGAGGAGCAACGGAAAATGGAGAGAAATTGGCGGACGACTGGGAGCATTTTGGCCAAATGCACGAATTCATGTCTACACAACACACGATAAATCCTCCCCTGGTGGTGAACAGTTGTGGCGTTGTTGTAGAAAACACTAAAAGTATTCCACACGAGCCAAGCAGTCAGGACATAGAAGCTGGACCATCAGGGACATATCTGCGGAACATGTCACGAGAAGAGGTTGATACTGCACCTTCAGAAGGGCCTTATATTTCAAGTCCCGATCAAATTCAACCTGCCTCCAGTCCACAGAACTCGGAAGGACATGCTGACCCAGGAAGACGAAAGCGGAATCGTTATTCTCAACAAAATATGTTCGAGTTCTTTGTGGAAGAATCGAAACGGAAGAAGAAAGAAGGAAGAAAGTTCTTCGGGTTGCTAAAAAAATTGCTGAATCTCAAAATGTGGATGTGGCGAATTTCGATTCAAGCTCTTCCGATTCGGATTTTGATACCGATAGAATGTTGCCATCGCCCCAAATCTCCTTTTTACTCCATTTATACTGCCAGCTAACGAGTGACTGTTGACGAAAAATAGCAAAAAATTCGTTGAAGGCGATTTGTCGATCATAAATATCGCCTTCCATAGTGCCCCACCTTTGCAAGCGAGTCCGCTTTCTCATTGCCCAGAATTGAACAATGAGATGGGACCCATACAAAGGTGATGATAAAATAACGCGAAGATAAAGCACTTAGAAGCTCCTGTATTTTCATGAGAAAAAACGAGGAGTGCTTTACCGGCCTCAAGGAGCGAACAGCCGTCTATAGAACTAAGACTATCCGTGAAAATGAAATACTGATCCGGTGTTAGTGAGGCAACAATTTCTAGCGTAAAGTGTATTGCCGCTAATTCAGCGACATATACGGAACAAGGAGCTTGAAGTTTACGACTGGCGCTATAAATTTCCATTAAATATACCAAAAGCCTGCTGACTCCTCTATCAAAGATCCGTCAGTGAAGAACGTTTTAGTGGAATCAACTTGGCCAAACTTTGCAGCAAAAATCACAGGGGCAATCATAGGACTGATGATGCTCTGGAATTCCACGAAGCTCCTGCTTCATGGATAAATCAAAATGAACCAAACTGCCGAAGTTGGAGGAGCAAACACGATTGGGAATATTCGGCGAAGGGCTGACATCCTGTGTTATGTACAAATGGTACAAAGTCATGAAGCGGGTTTGAGTATTCAACTCAAGGAGCTTCTCAAAATTTTCGATCACCTGGGGGTTCATAACTTCACACCTGGTGAGGAGCCGGAGAGATAATTCTGAAAACCGATCCGAGAGTGGCAACATGCCAGCCAGCACTTCAAGACTCATGGTGTGAGTCGAGTGCATGCAACCTAACGCGATACGAAGACACCGATACTGAATACGTTCCAGTTTAATGAAGTGCGACCGAGCCGCTGACTGAAAACAAAAAACTACCGTATTCCATAACCGACAAAATCGTTGTCCGGTACAACGTTAGAAGATCTTGTGGATGAGCTCCCCACCAGGTCCCGGTAATTGTGCAGAGAAAGTTGACCTTGCTGGCATTTTCGCTTCAGATACTCAATGTGGGATCTCCAGGTGCACTTTGAATCGAACCAGACCCCAAGATATTTAAATGACATAGAATGAGTTATCGGTGTTCCCCAAATTTGAAGCTTCGGTTGTGCAGGGTTATGCTTCTTAGAAAAAACAACCAACTCAGTTTTCTCCGTAGAGAATTCGATACCTAGCTCTAGAGCCCAAGTAGACAAATTGTCTCAGGTATCCTGTAAGGGTCCTTGCAGATCGACCCCATTGGGTCCAGTGACAGACACTACGCCGTCATCTGCAAGTTGTCTCAACGTACAATTCTCACTCAGACAACCGTCAATGTCTTTGACATAAAAATTATACAAAAAGGGGCTTAAACATGATCCCTGGGGGAGACCCATGTAGCTAAATCGAGAAGCTGTAGAGTTTCCATGAGAAAAGCTCATATGTTTCTCTGACAGCAAATTGTATAAAAAATTGTTCATTAATGGTGAAAAACCACAAGCGTGGAGTTTATCTGAGAGAACTTCAACAGATACTGAATCAAAAGCCCCCTTGATATCCAAGAATACAGAAGCCATTTGCTCTTTTTTAGCAAAAGCTAACTGAATCTCTGTGGAAAGCAACGCGAGGCAGTCGTTCGTTCCCTTACCTTCACGGAAACCATATTGAGTATCTGAAAGCAGGTTATTCGTCTCAACCCATTTGTCCAGACGGAAAAGGATCATTTTCTCCAACAACTTTCGAATACAAGATAGCATCGCGATGGGTCAATAGGAGTTGTGGTCTGACGCGGGTTTACCAGGTTTTTCAATGGCAATAACTCTCACCCGTCTCCAGTCATCCGGTACAATGTTGAGAGCCAGAAACTGATTAAACAAGTGCAACATGCGCCTCTTAGCGACGTCTGGAAGGTTCTTAAGCAAGTTGAACTTGATTCTATCAGCCCCTGGAGCCGTATTGCCACACGAAAGGAGTGCGAGAGAGAGTTCTACCATTGAAAAAGGTTGGCTGATCTCATCTATCGAATTCGTGGTTTCGCGAAGAAACATTTGTGCAGGCACAGAATCTGGAAAACTTTTCGCGCGAACTTGAGGATCCATTGTCCGAATACTCCTCGTTCTCGTTGTTCGTAATTCTGTTACGCAATCTTCGCGCCGTATTCCAAAGAGTATTCATCGACGTTTCACGCGATAGTCCGTCCACGAATTGTCGCCAGTAACCACGTTTCTTGGCCTTGATGAGGCTCTTAAATTCTCGTTCGAGAGCCGTGTACCTTTCGAAGTGCTCAGGTGTTCCACGTCTACGAAAACTTTGAACGCGTCGGACTTTTTGCGGTAAACCTCGGTGCATTGCGGATCCCACCATAGGGAAGGAGGTTTCCTGCGAAATGACGTTCCTGGAACTGGTCGAGTTTGAGCTTGTAGCGCGCTTTCCAAAATCAGGTTGGAGAGGAAGTTATATTCCTCCAGCGGTGGAAGCCCTTCTACCGTTGTAACGGCTTCATCTATTGCTGTCTTGAACCTTGTCCAATCGATATTACGAGTCAGATCATACGTGACGTTGATGGACTCCGGCGGAGTGAGCCCGGTGGCAACCGAAATTTTAATAGGCAAATGATCACTACCGTGGGGATCCTGGATCCACATTCCACGTGCAGTCCAACGATAATGAATTCGAGCAAAAGTGTAAGGTCTAACCTACTGCCAAGTGAGGATGGACCAGCCAAGCGTGTAATTTCTCCATTGTTGAGAACGGTCATATTGAAGTTGTCACAGAGGTCATATATCAAAGAAGACCGGTTGTCATCGTACAGTTCTCCCCAGCCTGTACCGTGAGAGTTAAAATCTCCCATGATCAACCGGGGAGCAGGAAGAACTGAACAAATAAACTGAAAGTTGTTTTCGGTTTATTGAGGCTTTCTAGGAGGAATATAAACGGAAGCAATGCAAAGGCTTTTATTTTTAATAACAGCCTGACATGCGACAACTTCAATACCTGGAATTGGAGGAAAATTCACTCTATAGAAGGAGTAGCACTTTTTGATCCCCAAAAGTACTCCTCCTCCACGTGAATCCTCACGATCAAGCCGAATAATGTTGAAGTCGTGAATCGGAAGATCGATTTCGGGTGAAAGCCACGTTTCACAAAGAGCAAATGCATCACAACCGATATTGTGAGCTAAAAATTTAAATGATTCCAATTTAGGAATACGACTTCTACAATACCAATGAAGAACAGTGATCAAAATCCCCGACCTCATTTGGAAAATTATCCATCGAAGGAAATGATAGCTGCAAGGAGGGGCCATTTTAATGTTAATTTCTTCAAAAAAGTTTTCACAGTGGGAAGCATTGCCATAACAATGCTTTTAAGAGGGTCAGACATTTCGAGGTACTTGAAAATACCTTCCACAATATCATCAAATGAGAACAGCCCAGATGAAGAGGGGGCTTCTGTTCTTAAAATCGGGGCATCAGGGGTTTTGGATGTCCCCGGGAGAGATGGGAAATCCTGTGTGTAGTTGGCAATTCGAAAACCAGGAGGATTCGGATTATCCTTCTTTACACTGCTCTTGGAATTGGGCATGTGGATTTGGGGCTTCTGTTCAGCTACTTTCCCTGCTCGGATGCGTCTTCGCTTCCGCGAAGCATGTCCCCTCCCTCAAGCAATTCCGAATCAGACTCGTCATCTGACAGAGGAGCAAAAGGATTTGTATTGACATCGGGTGGTGAGGCTTTCTTAAGCATTTCTGCAAAAGATTGCCTTGAACGTTGTTTCAGAGAACGTTCCAATTTTTCCCCCGCGTTGTTTGTACGCCGGGCATGTCGAGAGCATGGGGAGGAGTTCCCTTGCAGAAAACGCATTTTAGTGTGTTATCTGCACAAGGACCCGTCTCATGTTTCTCCCCGCAAGTTGAGCAGCGTGCTTTATTGCCGCAATGGGGAGGCCGTATGCCCCATCTGCTGGCAGTTTTGGCAGATCATTACCCGGGGTACAAATAACCGCACAGGTAGCCGAAGTTTGTCCAGTTCTAAAGTAGTGAGGAAGGGCAGAGCCAGAAAAGGTCACCCCGAAACGAGTCTGTGGGGGGTAACTTTTTTTCTTACCCTCGCTGTGCGACATTTTAACTAATTTTCTTACTTCCAGTATCTGAACTGGGGGGAGCAGAGGGTTATTGAATCGGCCAACCGCCCGCTTCTCCAAAATTTCAGTGCACAGACTCGCCTCTGTGACACACTCCTACAATCTCGACATCACGAGCTGGAATATAAACTCTATATTCCAGTGTAAAATGCTGGGAGGAAACAATCTCATTAGCCTGCTTCAGGTTAGAGACGACAACACGGAGTTTATTAAATTTAACTTTCGTGATCTCTGTCACGGCTGAGAATCGCTTCGTCAAATCAGTAGTTATTTGGTATACATTCAGAGGTTTGATTTTGGGCTGAAAGTAGACAACCCATGGACCGACCGAGTCCATTGGATACGATCGCGGTCGAAATTTTGTTTGTGCCTCCCCATCATCAGGTGGCAAAGGCACTTTTTCAGCCAAACCGTCCATGTCGAAGAAACCTCTTCAACATGCACGATTTGCCTTACCCAAAAATTTAAATTACACACAAACACAAAACAGGAACACACACAAATTAACGCTAAACTCTAGTGGGATGAGAGACAGAGGAAAAAAAAAAAACTTAACTAATATTACTGATCTGTTGCTGCTGCTGCTGACGCACCGTATGCCTTCACGCGCCCCGGGGGGCGGGGGCGGCGTGGGCGTCGGGGGTACCCGCGTGTTTCGGTGCCCTCGGGTGCACCCCCGCGGCGACCGTTGTAGTGTTTGGTTTTCTCGCCACCCCGCCCAGATGCAGACCAAACCAGAACGGTATGGTACTACCACACCCCGCCCAGCTTTGCTTGTTTTACTTGACTCCCCCACCACCCTCCCTGCCTAAAAAAACCAAAATCCCCCCTTTCCCCTAAAACAAAAGAATTTAGAGAAAAAAAACAAATTATTTCCAAGGATCACACTCTAATAAATCTTCCAAAATAACGGAGCGCTGGATCGAACGAACTTTCTTCTTTCGCTGAACGAAGTGAGTGACCCCCCCCACCCCTAATTAACTATCTTCATTTCTCCCCTCTACGAGGAGACACAGACGCACACGCTGCAAGGCAAAATTTCACAACAATAGCGATTCACTGGGCTTGAAAGCTAATCAAATGTACACAGCGTCAACAACCTCGTTCGGTTGGTCAAACAGCACCTTGTTTGCCTGTTTGTACACTGATGGACATAAGTATTTGTCGTGCATTCATTTAGAGTATATGAGTTACTTTATGGAAATTATGTATGTTATCAATTGAATTATTTTTATTGAAAATATTCTGCCACATTTTCTTTATCCTATATGCACACTTTTTAGTGCAAACAAGTACATTTATATCAGAAGCTAGAAAGCGATAGTTGAACTTCACATTTTAGCGTAGACAAAAGTTTTCGTCATATGAATGAACTTTCTTGTTTTTCGCATTTCAAACAATCTGGAAACACTGAATATAGTTGAAACTGTCATTTGTTATTCATTATTGTTTACTGGACGTTGGGGTCGGTTGTTTTTATAATTTATATCGTCATCCGAAGAAAATGGGTAGAAAAGGCAAAGAAACTACAGTGGAAGAGAGAAAAATCATATTAAATTTATTCAAGTTGAATAAACCTATTGCTGAGATAGCTAAAAGTGTTGGTAGGCCCAGAACAACTGTTCAGGATATTATCAAACGACATAAGAACAGCGAAAACTTCGGAAATAATGCTAGCAAAGGTCGTCCGTGCAAGTTATCAGAAAGGGAAAAGCGGAAAATCATACAAATGATTGAGAAAAAAACCGAAAGCTTCATCGTCAAAAGTACGCGCAGAGACACGAGATTTCAGTGGAAAAGAAGTCCATTCCAGAACGGTTTGCAGGGTTTTGAATAAAGCTCGATACAATGCACGTGTTTGTCGTAAGAAGCCTTTGATAAGCAAAGTTAATCTAACTAAACGACTTGACTTCGCTAAAGAGTGCCAGAACCACCCAACCAGTTTCTGGGATAAGGTGCTATTCTCTAATGAGAGCAAATTCAACGTTTATCGGTCTGACGGGCGTATTAAAGTGTGGCGGAAAGCAGGAACTGAGCTGCAGTAGGAAAACATTCAAGCCACTGTTAAACATGGAGGTTCTGCAGTAATGGTCTGGGGCTGTATGGCTGCATTTGGTGTTGGGGAACTGCTGTTTATAGATGGTGTAATGACAAAGGAGCAATATCAGGATATTTTGAAACAAAGTACGAAGAAGAGTGCTGAAAAGTTGGGAATAGGAAGCGGTTTCTATTTCCAACAAGATAACGATCCAAAGCACACCGCAGAAGTTGTTCGTCTATGGCTGATTTACAATACTCCTCACCAGCTCACATAACTTAACAGAAGCAGCAGAAAGAAATTATTCGTGAGGAATGGAATAAGATGGAGCCCTCTGTATGCGAAAAACTGTTGCATTCAATGCAAAATCGCTTGAAAGCAGTTATTTCGCAGAAAGGATTGAATTCGAATTATTAAAGTTTTCAAAAACTTAATCAGAACTAACTTTTCTGATCAATTTTTTGTAAGACGAATACTTTTGTCTAGTAATTTTGAGGTTGTTTTGAAAGTTTTTGTTATATGTTAAATTTTGGATAGAGGAGAATGAAAATTCTTGATTTATTTTATTTGTATGATGACTTGAACTCTGTTAAGTTGATATCTGAGATATTAAATAAAAATTCAAACGATATGCTTATGACGAATACTTATGTCGATCAGTGTAGCTGGGTTTGACAGTAATTGTGATGATGTTAAACTGTGATGATGTCTTATGTTGTACTTTATCACTATATAACTCGGTTTGAGTAGTGTGCTTTTACTTTACAGTCCGTAGTACTGCTCGGTAAAAATTCACGTGGGAGGGGGAAAATACTTGCAAACGAGTGACGTACAACTTGTCCGGCGCTTGATACGGAGTGAAGACTGTATTGATGACGTTATCCTTTTTGATACTTTTATAACACACACAATAGACTAATTTACAGACGGCTCATTCATGCCAATTGATTCGTGGGCTTATGTGATAGAGCTCTACTGGCTTCTTGTCTATATTTGGTTTTTTTAATCCGTCAGACATCACCAGGTGCGTTAGAATTTTTTTTAATCGTGTTGAGCGCATTTTCTTTCGAAGGTTCTTCTGAAGCCCAGTGCATAGCACAGGTCTAGGAGCCAAAAATCATATTAGGATCTTTTGTTTCCCTCTCGGGTGTGAATCCATGATAGAATATGAGTTTTAATTTCACATTAATTTGAAAGTAATCATCCATGCACAATAACACGAAATTATTAAACAAAACTACGGAAATCTATTGCATTTCCGTTGGCCTTCCTTCGCATTTTACGATACGGAATTACTTCTGCAGCAGTGGAGATAATTTTCATTTTAATTTTAAGCTGCCCAATTTTTATGATCCGAGATCTCAGCCGTTAAACGTGTATACGACCTGGGAAGCATTGAGCAAGCCAGTAAAATTTAATATCTTTCGTCGCATTTCATAATGAATGAGTGGAAATCTGGCACTGCCGTTCAATGTGGAGGACCCATACCAGGTTCCCACGGGTCTTCAGGAGAGGCTTCGACGATAAAATTTTCATGAAAACGAATCGATTCCGGTTGTTTTTTTTTTAGCGAGAGGAGTGGTGATTTGCCAATGGCAGTAGTGCACGATAGTAGGTCATAATCGGCTGCTTCCCGTCAGCAGTTGCCGGCCGGTCGGTGCCGAAATGGTAAATGGCATTCGATTCGAATGCGAACAAACAACAACGCATCAATTTTGCACGGGAAAACCATGGCGGCATCGACTCCATGCGCTATTGATTGGTGCGACTGAATAGTTGATGATAATTTGCACCAACCCACGGAACTATACTGACTGCCTAGTCTCCGACCGACCGTGCGAAGGTTCGATGCTTGGGCAAAAATGAATTATGAAAGCGAAATCGATGGGAAACACGCTTTGAATGGAGAACCGGGAACAGTTTTGAGGATATTCAGTCCGCTTTCCGAATGCACCGTACTGTGTCAGATAATTAATGAACGGAATCAGTCAGACGTAATCGAATTGAGTTGAAATTAGTGACGGGGTGCTTACTTTGTAGCGTTTCCATCTGAACTTAAAAGGTTCCAATAGGAGTAAGCATCAATGTGGGTGGGTTTTTGGCTCTGAAAAATGAACGTTTGGAATAGGGGTTGAATGGGTTCTTTTATCTCACTTCCAACAACATAGGTGTTTTTAAAATCGATTGGAAATTGTTCACCGTCATCGAATACAGGCCCGCTCAATTCATCTCAGTTTTGAGTCGTTTTAGACTCTGTTTTCGTCTCCGATTGACTCAAATTTGCGTGACACCACTTTTCACACGAAAGTGAGTCGAAAACGACTCAAACTTGAGTCAAATGCTCTTCATCGCTCATTTCCTCATAGGACATAAAACAGGAGTTTTAGCAGCCCCTACTGTGAGCACAGAAAAAAAAGGTTCCCAATAGGTTCAGTGTTACTTGTAACCGGAAATGTTTGTATGATTACTAAATGTTCCTTGCATTTCCCCTTCATTTCAATTTCTTATCAGCTACTTCTGGTACCTACGCCAACGATGCAACTAATCATAAGTTTTTATTCCTTGTGGGAAACACACTCTTGCAGCAACCTGTGGCATGGCTGGCCCAAGGAAAAAAAAAGGCAACCATAAGACGATGGCGTCGCGAGCATCATGATTAATTTATCGCTCCGATATGGAACGTGGTAATCAAGATTCAAGCATCCGTGCCTTTTTTCCGGTGCATAATTTTTCCATGCACTCAAATCGACCTGTTGCACTGCAACTGCTCGGTTCGGAAGAATGTCTTCTTTCAACGGCAAGAAGCTTTTAGTCAATTTTAACGCTCTTTCTTTCGCTCCCCAAACAACTAGAATGGATGCAAAGTTGTAGTGATATGTGTATAGCTCTGCTGGCTGTTTGGCTGCTTGGCTGGTCGGTTGGTTAGTGGGATGGCTTTTTACGGTCAATTTTCCACGGCCAACACCCCCACGAGTACTCTTCGCAGTGATCCGCAGCAGGCAGGTGGAAGTTCTTGTTTGTTATTGTTGGAACCGGTTACAACCCAGCTGGATGTGCGCTTCAACAACATGTTGATTTTTGCATAAATTATAATCTCATTAGCATAGCTTCCTCCTTGCCGGTGGTGGTGTTACTGTTGCTGCCCAGAAGAAGTGCTGCGAAAATCTCTTTTTCGTCCAGTTTATGTATGTGTGCTTTCGAATAGCCATTTTTTACTCATGGCTTTTTTGGTATTTGGCTAGTATGTAACTGTAGTCGACGGTGGCGATGATGAGGATGACAAGGAAAGGACGACCCGAGGCAGTTGCAATGTAAATTAAATCAAAATATGCAGTTTGGAAAGCTGCTTAAATTTCAACCTAAAGAGGATTACCATTAACTGCAAATGTTGCTTTGCTTGCTTGTCGGGTAAGCTGTTGCTTGGAGTGTGTGTGTGTGTGGGAGATTGAAACCACTCGACCGAAAAGTTATGACTAATAATGAACAGCTTTCGTTAAAGGAGAAACGCTTGGGAATCCTATGCCATACATCAACACCTCACTAATCTCAGCATGAAAACAACAATCAATCACAATGGTCCAATATTTATTGCAATTTTTGCTTTTTAAAAAGCGAGTTGGGTGCTGAATTCGGCCATAGTTAAGGCAATTTTTGGACTTAAGCAGTATCACGGGTAGATCACTTTTTCTCAAAGTGTTACTAGGCATGACATTTCCCATCGATCCCAAGGCACACATTTTGATTATCTTAAGATTTCATGCCATGTCAATTGGTCTAAGTATTCACAATACATTTTACATGGGACTCATGTTATGAAACCTTAATTACAACAAATCTCGGCTTTTTTTCATTAAATTAAAGAAAAAACACTGTGAATATGATGTTCGCTCATCACCATGAGGCCCCGAGAGTGGACAGTATTGTTTGCTAGAATGAAAGATAGGCCAGGAGCATTCCTTTTGCCTGTCAAGGTGGCGGATTGGTTCGTGCCTTGACCTACCCCGCATTGGGGATGTTAGGCAAATGGAATGCGTCCTTGATTCGAGTACCGCTATATCCAAGACCTTCGCTCAATTTTCAATACTTCGATTCAAATTTCTACCTCCCTTACACTGACGGAACTATCAACACTTTCTCTTCATATCTTTCATTCTAGCAAACATTACTGTCCACTCTTGGGGCCCCATGGTGATGAGCGAACATCTTTTTCTACTTCATTATCGTTACTCCACGTACGAAGAATACAAACATAACAGTTGTGTACTTTGAATATGCCTTAATTTTAATTTTTTTTCCAAAAACTTGCCATAAACATATCGTTATTCTCTTTTTATTTTCTTTAAAATCACATTTTTTAATCTCTTTAAATAGTTCTCAGAAATTGTCAGAACTTCTCTCAACTTTTTTTGAAACATCAATTAAAAATTTGTTCCAAAAGTTTTCAAAACTACTCCCTAAATTATTCCTTTTTCATATGTTTTCAAAATTATCCTATATGTTGGGTATTCCAGAAGAGTTTATCTAAATTAAGAAAAAAAAACTGCCGAAACACGTCCTCATCATTTTCAAACCCTTTCTGAATTTTTCAAAATAAAATTATCTCAGAGATGACCAAAACTTCTCCCAGAAGTTGTTAAAACTTTATCCGAATCTTTTCTTTCAAAAGTTTTTCCCGCAACAACAGATGTATTTTGAAACACATACTCAAGGTTTCACAAATGTCTCCCAAGGATTCGAAAACTTGTCCATGACATTTCTCAAACATCTTCTCACCCTTTGAAAGTTTCGTCAGAATTTTTGAAAACATCTCCCAACATTCTCCCAAACATCTTCCAAGGTGTTTCCAAAGCTATTCTAAAAAATCGCCAAAACTACTTCCAAACATTTTCTTCGCTTCTTCAAAAGTTTTCCAAAATTCTTTCAGATGATTTTTTTTTAAACAGAATTGAACATTTTTTTCACAAGTTTGAACATTCCAAAACATTTGCCTGAAGATTAAAAACTTTGCCATACGGTATTGTTATCCTCTCTGTTTTTATTTATTATAATTTATCATTCCACACAAGAATTAGAATATTTTTTCCAGATGTTTGAAAACAACTCTTGAAGTTTGCAAAACAAAAAGAGGTTCGCCACATTTAAATCTCAATCTTAAATGGATGAAAAATTTCACGCTTAAAAATGCTGGTGAGTGCGAGCTTTTTATTGGAATACCTGTAACTAGTAAATGAGAAGAAAGATTAGTAATTTCCAAGTAATTCCTACTACCTTTATTGCTTATCTTTGACAGATACGCGTGTTTCGTCTACAATATGCAGACTTCTTCAGTTACTAATTCTCGAGAATACTCTATATTTTTCCAGGAAATGCTGAAAATCACCATCAATCTATCCTCGAGGCGTGCGCATATCCCAAAACAATAGATTTGAAAATTCGATCCATCTTTGATAGAGCAACACTCCTCGTCAAAATATGTATCTCCCAAAAAATCCAAAATCATCTTCCAAGTTTTCAGAATTTCTACTGACAGTTTACAAAAATTCTTTTATATTTTAATTCTTTTTTCGCCTTCTTAAGACTTCAACCAGCGTGATAAAATTTCAACTTGAAGTTCATGAAATCTCATCGAAAAATTTCCGAAATTTCTTCGAGAAGTTTCAAAAAATTCTTTCAAAAGTTACCAAAACTTCTCTCAAATCTTTTTCACGTAACTACAGATTTTTTTCCAATATTCTCTCAGATGTTTTCAAAAAGATTTCAAAAGTTCTCCAGGATGGTTCAAAGTTTCTTTCAGATGATCGAAATCATAACTCAGAAGTTTTCCAGGAAGTTTTCAAAACTTTGTTTTCAAAACCGAAGAACCGACATCATCTGTCAAAACTATTCAATGCTTCTTACTGAATTTTCCAAAACTTTCCATAAAAATCGTCACATTTTTACATAAAAGCTTCGCTCGACAGTTTCTCTGGAAAGTTTTAAAAACGTAACCTTTGAGTTCCCAGAATTTGGCCATAACTTTTTGTTGATTTCTAAACGTGGAGGTTAAAACGTGGTTTGTTTAAAACTTGAATTGTTTTTCAGAACTCAAACGTTTAACGGATGCTTAGAACTTCTCTCAAACAATCAAAAATTTAACTTAGTACTATCCAATAATCCTCTAGACAGTTTTCAAATATTTTCCAATATTTTCCGATATTTTCCAACATTTTCCAATATTTTCCAATACTTTCCAATATTTTCCAATACTTTCCAATATTTTCCAATCTTTTCCAATATTTTGCAATATTTTGCAATATTTTGCAATATTTTGTAATTGTTTTCCAAAATGTTCCAATATTTTCTCATATTTTCTCATATTTTCTAATTTTGTCAATATTTTCCAATATTTCCAATATTTTCCAATATTTTCCAATATTTTCCAATATTTTCCAATATTTTCCAATATTTTCCAATATTTTCCAATATTTTCCAATATTTTCCAATATTTTCCAATATTTTCCAATATTTTCCAATATTTTCCAATATTTTCCAATATTTTCCAATATTTTCCAATAATTTCCAATATTGTCAAAAATTGACAAAAATTGTCCAAAATTGTCATAAACTTCAAAAATTTCAAAAAATATTTATTGTAAATAAAAATTGTCAAAAATTGTCAAAAATTGTCAAAAATTGTCAAAAATTGTCAAAAATTGTCAAAAATTGTCAAAAATTGTCAAAAATTGTCAAAAATTGTCAAAAATTGTCAAAAATTGTCAAAAATTGTCAAAAATTGTCAAAAATTGTCAAAAATTGTCAAAAATTGTCAAAAATTGTCAAAAATTGTCAAAAATTGTCAAAAATTGTCAAAAATTGTCAAAAATTGTCAAAAATTGTCAAAAATTGTCAAAAATTGTCAAAAATTGTCAAAAATTGTCAAAAATTGTCAAAAATTGTCAAAAATTGTCAAAAATTGTCAAAAATTGTCAAAAATTGTCAAAAATTGTCAAAAATTGTCAAAAATTGTCAAAAATTGTCAAAAATTGTCAAAAATTGTCAAAAATTGTCAAAAATTGTCAAAAATTGTCAAAAATTGTCAAAAATTGTCAAAAATTGTCAAAAATTGTCAAAAATTGTCAAAAATTGTCAAAAATTGTCAAAAATTGTCAAAAATTGTCAAAAATTTCAAAAATTTCAAAAATTGTCAAAAATTTCAAAAATTGTCAAAAATTGTCAAAAAATGTCAAAAATTGTCAAAAATTTCAAAAATTTCCAAAATTTCAAAAATTGTCAAAAATTGTCAAAAATTGTCAAAAATTGTCAAAAATTGACAAATTGTCGGATTGTCACATTGTCAAAAATTGTCAAAAATTGTGAAAAATTGTGACAAATTGTCAAAAATTGTCGATAATTGTCGAAAATTGTAGAACGTTCTAAAAAATTGTAATATGTTACATAAATTTAAAAATATTAAAAAAAAATCATCAAAAATGGTAAAAAAGTGTACAAACTGTTAAAACTTGTTAAAAATTGTCAAGAATTGTGAAAAATGGTAAAAAATTGTCTAAAATTGAAAAAAATTGTAAAAAAAATAATTTTGTTTTCAAATTTTATTAAAACGGTAAAAAGTTTTAAGAAATTGTAAAAATTTGTAGAAATTGTAAAAAAATGTAAATTAAAAAATTGTAAGAAATTGTAAAACGTGAAAAATTGTAATATATTACATGAATAAAATAAAAAAAATATAATCCTAAATTCTCAAAAATTGAAAAGAACATCAAAAATTGTCATTTATTGTGAAAAATTGTCAAAACATTATAAAAACTTTTTTGTTAAATTTTTGCATCAACTGATTAAACATACAGGGGAAAGAAAAAATGATCGGGACAGGCTAATTTTTGATCAAATCTGTAGTGCTCGAACATAATGAAATATTATCCGATTTGATTTTGCCAAGAAGCATTTGACTGGGAAATTAATCTATTTTAATTTCTCGGTACATAATTGGCCATGGCGCCCGGACACCGGAGTTGTTCCGGGTTTCTGGAGAGGCTTTCTAACATGTTGAATTTGTGATGAGACTTTGTAAAAGATGCCGTTTGCAAACAATTTTTTTCACTAAACGCACGTAAAGACAAATTTTGCCGAGCGATTAAAATGTTGATTACACGAATTGGCTTTAAATTGACCGTGATATGGCCATTTCCGTGAAACAGGTTCTGATGAAGGGTCCTGGATGCGGTTAACTCTTTATTTTACTCAAAACATGCCATGTGACAGCTCTTTCTGTTTGGTTTTTCGTCACAAACCTTATTTTAAACTTAAAGTGGATCCTTGACCATATTGACCACTCTCAGAACCACCGGAACGTCCCTGGGGGAACCTGTAGTAGGGATCAGTTAGGCATTTATCCCAAAACATGCCGTGCGACAGCTCTATCTTCATGATTTTTCATAATTATGATTTTTATAGACTTCAGAAAGCCATTGGCTATATTAACCATTCCCGGAACATTTTTGAGGGAACCTGTGGTAAAGATCAATTACAATTTTACCACTATAAAATTTACTGGCTTGCCTGATCCTGATTCCTGCTACCTCTGAGGATCAATTGATTTAGCTTTAATTCGGATAAGCAAGCAATAATTCGATTGAGTATAGGGAAGAGTGGGTTTTATTAGTTCAATCCGCCTGGGGATAGAGCTGTAGAGGGTTTGAGACGTCCAGTGGCATTTTATACCACTCGTCGATCAAAGTTTTCTCTAATTCCTTTCAAGGACGAAGGGGTGGGATAACATAAGCACCTAGTTGTAATTTTAAAATGATAATTCTTCGTAGTGTACGTCACCAACAGTTGGAATACCTGCTCATCCAAAAGGGTCCTGTAGTGCTCAGCCTTCATTTTGCCTTTTACGACGACAATTGGACCAACTCCATGCCATAAAATGGCACCCCAGACAATTACCGATCCCCCAGCATGCTGTACAGTGGGAAGCAAGCAATCTTTGTCGTACTCCTTTGGGGAAGAGCGTGAAAGAAGATTCATCTCAATAGACTACATTCCTCCACTGGGCTTCTATCCAAGTGGCATAGAGCTTACACAAGCGCTTCCTCTTCGAAGCATTTGCTGGCTTTATAAGCGGCTTGGCAATTGCTGCTCACCCATGCAGGTTTATCCTGTGCAGCTCCCTCCGAAATTCCGTGTTGATACAGGTTCTTCAAAAGAGTCATTTGAGGCTGCTGTTGCTTGTACAATCCGTTTCAAAGTCCGCTGCTGTCGATCACTAAGTTTTCGTTTCCTGCCAGTGCTTTTACTGGGTGGAAGTTTTCCCGCCTGATATTCCGCCATGAATCGGCAAACGGTAGTTCTGATACACCGACTGTTTTGCACGTTTCGGCAATCGAAGAACTGTAGCCATTGCGGACTGAACTGTTTGGCACTCGAATCTATTTTAAAAAGGGGAGACGAAGTGCGCAGAGTTAGTTGGAGTGTGTGTGTGTGTGTGTGTGTGTGTGTGTGTGTGTGTGTGTGTGTGTGTGTGTGTGTGTGTGTGTGTGTGTGTGTGTGGGTGTGGGTGTGGGTGTGAGAGAGAAAGAAAGAATGAGTAGTTATATATTCGTCGGTGTAGACCCCGCCACCGATTGAGAGGATGCGGCGATGCGGGTTCACGAGTGGCAAGGCAACATAGCTACTAAAGGTGCGGAACCGGAGCCATCGCCCGCGTAGTGGTAGAGAGAAAAACGAAAACATTTCGGGAAACGATGGTAAACACATTAGAGCACGCGAAGAAAGTTGACTGAAACAAGCGGTATGACATCACTACCTGAGCCTCTGAGCGTGCGAAAATCAAGCTTCGTGCACAAAGTTTACGAAGCCTTAGTATTGAATTACACTCAGACCGATTTCGATCACCTTGAGTGGCCTGGTCAGTCACCGGACATTTACATCATTGAACAATTCTGGTCAACATTAGAAGCAAGGGTTCTGAATGTTTTCCCACCCCCTTTGTCCTTGAAAGGAATTAGAGAAAACTTGGATCGACGAGTGGTATAAAATACCACTGGACGTCATTCAAACCCTCTACAGCTCCATCCCCAGGCTGATTGAAGCCGTTCTGGAAGCGGATGGATGACCAACTCGCTATGATGATGTGATGATGTAATACTACCATCTATTGCAGCAAGGAAACTTTCCATAGCAGTGGAATAATCTGAAAAACGATTTGATCAGGATTCTATTATTGTTTGTGATCATCAAGCTTCTGTATGAAGGGCCAAAAACGTTTGGGCGGGCCCGTAAGCAGAGACACTTACGCGAAACCCGCGAATATAGGGAAGAGAATCTCCTTCCAAAAGCAAGTTCACACTCACAGCACTAGAATCGAGCCCTCGATTGACAGAATAAACCCAATAGATGGGGTCGAAGAGCCCGCCCTCGTTCCACGAAATGTTAACAATAGGGAGGAGGCAGTCCCATGCTCCCTATCCAAATCGTTTTACTTGGGTGCCCTGATGGTCCCTCCCTTTCTCCGTTATATGTTATTTAATATTTAATATTTTTTGTACACAACAAATTAAGATACCATTATAGACAAAAATGCTAATTTATTCAAATTTCAAACTTGAATGGATTGTTACTGAAAAATAAATAAAAGTTAGATATGTATCAATATCCTACTAGTCCTGGGAAAGCTGAAAACAGAATAGATCATTCGAAATATAAAAGATAAAATTTCAATAAAAGATATTATTTTATAAAACATAGTAATATTTGTAATATTTTTCTTTATACTGTTCTAGCAACATTTCAAAGATGGAGTGAACGAAGAGTCCGGTGGGATAATTTCTGAAAGAAATGGCTTATCTTACCATAATACCACACACACAACATTAAAATATAATCCTACATTACGTATAAGCACATGCCAGCCTTTTATGAATATAATAGTTGAAGTTCAGAAGTGCAATTTTAAATAAAATGGTATGCTAAAATGCTGAGATACAAATTCCGCCTTTGATGCCTGGCATGTTGCTCCCGGCTCTTACATAGTTTTGGAATGCAAAGATGATTCCAAAGCGTGCTGAAATTATTAGTAAAATGAGAATAGAAAATATAGAATATGATTTAAAGGTATAAGATCTTCGGTCGCACCCCCTCACTTCGCTATTGTCAGATTGACAACATTGCCCAGGTTACGCCAACCAGCGTCTCCATGTTTCAGCTGGCAGTCTTTTGTGATCATATGACTCGTGGAGGCGTGAGGTAGGAACTTGTGAGGACGAGAGGTCGGTCGCACCCTCCTTCGAAGTTGTCAACTCACCATTTGAAGCCTAAATTCTCATCTGCATCAAATCCATCATTTTTCATTCACCACTTCAAAAGTTACAGACACCGATACGAAGAAACAATAAGACCACGTTTTGATTTCTATAAAGGATGCTCGAATTTTGAGGATCTGAATTTTGATTATTGAAGCGCGGGTCATTTTAATATCAGTATACTATAAATTGTAATTCACACTCATCAACATGGCCTAAACTATGGATATCAAAAGGAGGTCTTATTGTTTTGTCGTACATAGGTGGTGTCCGTAGTTTTTGAAGTGGTGAATGAAAAATTATGAATTTATTAAAGATGAAAATTCAGGTTATTTCTAGACTATTGCCAAAATTTCAGTTCATATACTTCACGGGAAAGTGAAAGACAAGCTTCCAAACATGACCATTTTGTATGAAAATCGGGCTTTGGTCTTATTTTATTATCCACCACTGTACAGACCATTCTTGCGTGAATTTTGTACACGGGTACACACTTTTCTTTATGACAGACGCATGCGTCAAAGCCACCATCTTTTTTGTTGTTAATTGTTTGCAGTTTTCCAAGCTCAAAAATCTTGTCAATACTAAATTTAAAAATAATTCTGCTTGGAAATCATCACCAGTGATTCACCACACGATGAACGACGATCGGTCGGATAGTTCTGTAACTTCTATCAAAGACGACGACGACGACGAAGACGACGACGAGGAGCATACGGAAAATACGGAAAATTTATGCGAAAACCCTACGCGGGACATTTTGACCGAAGGGTTCTTCCGACCATTTAAACCAATGATCGATGATCTGGATAGTAACATACGGAGCGCTCGCTTAAACCAGATAGAACTACGCCAACAGCTGGACGACCTATCTGTGGAGATGAAGAACCTCAACTTTGAAAACCCCCAGATGCACGAGCATTTAAAACGTATGGTGCACATCAAACAGAAAGTGATAGTTATCATGAACATTTTGCAAGGGGCTCAGGTAAATAAGCTGAGGCATTTAATCCCGACACTTACCCTAAACGGCATTCTTTCTATACTATTCAGCAGGAACGCCTCGTAGCAATCTGCCAGCAACAAGAACAAGCAGCATCACCTCCGCTTGCCCCCGCTAACTAGCTTGCAATACCATCAACCTTGCTCTCGTTGTACCCACAATTTTATTCCACAATCCAAGAAATATAGTAATTTAACGTTCTTACAAACATAAAAATACCAACAGTTACTTCTTAAAGAAGCTGGAAACGAGTTTTGACCCCGAGGCTGCCTTAGCCAAAACCCTGGATTTGGCACTTAACTTTTTCTTCTTTTTTGGTTTTTTCTTTTATTTCTTTTCTTTTTATTTTTTATTATTTTGTCTCCCCCCCCTTCCACGGATTTTTTTTTTTTTTAAATCCCTCCCCACAAAGACAAACAGCTCTTTTTTTTTTTATTTTCTAAAAAAAAAAAAAAAAAAAATACCCCCCAAGCAAATAGAAAAATTTCGAAAAAGAAAAAAAATTTTTTCCATAGTACTTGTTTACTACTGGACCTACAAAAGACTCTTTATATCTGTGAAATAGTAAATTATTGTATGATGATGTATGATATGTACTACCACCCATTGTAGCACGGAAACTAAGTCCGACAGCAATGGGCTCTCCTCTCTGTTAGACTTGATCAAGCTTTAATAACCACTGATTATCCTAATCATGCCGTTGTATGAAGGGCCAAAAAGGGGTTGGGTGGATCGATATGCAACATCACTTATACGTATCCACAGGGCTATAAAGAATCTCCTTCCAACAACAAGACTGAACAATTGGTCAAAAGAGCAAGCTATCTAACATGAGGATGCCCCAATGGGCGGGGAGAAGAGCCCGCCCTCTATTCACAAACTGTTAGCAATGGGGAGTTGGCATTCCCACTCTCCCCATCCAGAGTGCTTCAATCGGGTGCCCTGATGGTCCCTCCCATTCCCATGAAATATTTATATAATGGTGTATATATTTATGTGAATGAAAAATACTACAGGCATTCGTATCTATAATATATGATCTTCATTCGGTTGATCCTGAAATGCAAGAAATGTTGTAAAATGTTAAAGTGTAGAGTTCTGTGGTTCGCGCTTAAGCACGTTTTCGTTCGTTTTCAGCGATAGCAGCATTTCACCAAAATTTTGATTTGAAGTATCCTGAAAAAGTTTATTAAATCTATTGAAATTTTACAAAGCTAACGTTTATACATTTTAATTTACTGTTGCCATGGTCACTATTTGCTACTTGATGCTGATTTTATAATAGCAATCCGCTTTTATTTTTGCTGACCTAATAGTTATTGCTACCGAGTTAGGAATGGGAAGATTTAAGTGGAAGGGAGTTAAAGATAAATGGGCAGAAAACAATAAGTAATGTTTTAATCATCTTTGAAGTAAAATCAATAAAACAATATTACCAAATCTAATGATATTGTGAGTTATGATCAAGTAATGACAAAGGTTGAAATGTAAAATCAAACACTAGCCAAATGGCACACGGCGCTGCATGAATCAGATCAGCTCAGAATTGGTAAAAAGTCCCTTTGTAAACCGGAAATGAAAAATACATTCAGCAATAAGTGCAAAAGCCTACCACAGATTCCGTAATTTTCAAAAGCCTACCACAGCTGTAATTTTCTGCATTATATACTGGACATATAAGGAATGCTAGATGTCATAAATTGAATGTATATTTCGTGTTTAAGCCAGATACCGCCTAAATCAGGTTTGTTGCATGAAAATGTGAAGGTCATGATATGATGGAAATAATACGATGTTGTAAAGAAATACTACATAATGTACATATAATAATTAAATGCCGCTATTTGCCTCTTCCGCTGCGATGTTAGATGATTGAAACTCTAAAATAGCGAAAATTCCAACGTGATATAATGAAATAAAGTTGATATAATGAAATAAAGTTGATGATGGCATCCTAGCAAAATAGCAAAGAAAATTTAGGCAAATAAATTTCATACGAGTATGATTACTGCCCAAAAACGGTAACTCAATAAATCCAAAACAAACAAAAAAAATAAAAAATGAATGACAGGAAATTCTCCGATAACTCTTTTTTCCTAATGGTCCCATAAATGATTCTTTATGTCTGTAAAATAGAAAAGGTAGGCTCATAAACAATGTTAGTTTTTGAATTAACTAATTTGGACGACGAATATATATATATATATATTTTTTTTTTTTTGTAGAATTTGTCGTATAGTATCCTCTCTCTAAAAAAAAAATGTAAAAACCATCCTATCCTCTCAAATACACAACGTGAGTTAGGTGGGCCAAAACCTACAACGATGCAAATGCGAAGCTAAAAATAGCATAAAAAAAATATTGTGAAGGGATGTTATAATATAAAATGATAATAACAATTATATTTGTAATGTCTGCATGTCTACTGATCCTGCTGCAATTGTAGAAGGACTTGCATTATCATAGCCACGGGGGAAGAAAACAACTCAAAATTATTATACAACACTTGGGAATTCCATGGATGATCTGAAATTATATACCGTAAAAAGAATACTTCCATTTTTCGTGGTAGGGTAAGATTTCAGCATGCTACTTTACGAGGGTCACGCCGCCTACATTGCTTTTGTGCGGCTGCCACCTAATGTATAGTTGACGTGATACAGCGTTTCTTACTCAACCGCTGGATGCCAGGACATACGTTGTTTGAGCCGCACCTCCTTGGTGGACAGACGCTCAGCACGCACCTCCTCAATCTAGCTGAAGTCAGAAGGACAACAGTGCCCAGGCTGCACTACCAGCTAAGTACGCAACCCTTAGCTGGCGGTCTTTGTCATCTCTTGACCCGTGGAAGCATGAGGTAGGAACTTGTGAGGACCATAGCTATGTTGCGTGGACACACGCTCCATCCCAGGTGTCTACTCACCATTTTGCAGCCCCAACACCCCGCAGTCTCACACATCGTTTCCTTATCAACCAAGAATTTTCTCACACTCAATCGGCTTCATTAAAAAAGCGCAAAATCAACGTTAACTTCAATTACCGGCTCATTCGACTCCCCGCCCCTCACTTCTATGGAAGAAATATTGTGCGGGGGTGCTTTGCGTGGTCCGGCGTAGGAAATCTCATGCAAATCGAAGGCATTCTAGCTGCTGATCGTTACATTGATATAATCAATGAAAAGTTGTAGAAATCGCTGCTTAAAAGTGGGTCTTGGGGTAAAGGGTATCATTCCTTAAGATTATTCGTATTGGTGAGCACTTTATTTTTTCCAGTACTGTACGTCAAAACAGACTTCAAAAAGCTGCCTCAGCAGAAGGCCATGCGGCAATTGAAAGAAGAAAGGTGGGAGACATTTTCAAGCATATGAAACTGCCGATGTATGCTAAGGTATATCTGATCGGGTAGGCTCCTTGTACTTATGACTTAAAAAATGACACTTTCATTGTAACCGGGACCTTTAACGGAGAAATTTAGCGGTACGAGTGTGTGGAAATACGTCTGCTGCCTTTTCTGATGCAATTAGATTGTTCTGTGCTGATTTGGCAGAATTTGACATCCTGTCATTACGGGAAAAAGGTCATGGAAAGGTACCCAATGACAAGAACCCTCCGAGCCACCACGCCAGAGCACCACACAATCAAGAAATATTAGGCCATCACCAAGCGGAAGCTAAAGAAGATTCAACTGTTAGAAGCTAGTAGCAGTTATTGGTAAGCTGGCGTTCTACAACATTTCAACGAACAAAGTGGACGAGGTTGCTGTACATAATCCGATGGCAGAAGTTAAACGAAATACCCGTTGGGTTTGGTCAGCTGGAAGCCGAGCTGAATATTTTTCTTTGTATTTTGTTCTAATCGAACATTATAAAAAATATCGAAATTAACACTCATCCATGTTTGTCCAAATTTCAAACTGAATTCCCTTGAGAAGCAAAGAGCTACAGGAAATTCGTAGTCGCAAATAGTGTATTGTTTAGTGCCATCCAATTACTGAAATTTTTGGAACATTTGAGCTTAATTTCTGAAGGACTGGACTATTTACGGTTGACCCTAATCACAAACAGCAAATTAAAATTGAGGACAGCTAGGTTATTAGAACACATTTAATGTTTACACTGCGATGAAGCATGCAACGAAGGGTTAAGTTTTTTAATAGTCCTTCAACAAACCTGCCATTCATTTCCCAAAGCCACGTTTCAGGAAAGGTTTTCCTCACTTTGGGACGCATGTGTCCTGCCATAACACTCATTTCCAAAAAAGAACTCCTATCAGCAATCATTCCCATGCGTCGGACATTGTAACCGTAGAGTCCGGGTGGGTATGAATTGAATCCTATTGAAAAATGAATTGTTACAATGCGCATACTAAAGTGTTTTCAACACTTCCATCTTTGTGATTAATTAGTACCTAATTTAACTGCCGCTTGTTCTCAAAATGGCAGGTTGAAGCTAGCAAATTTTCACATTTTCAAAAGTGTTGGGTTTGTTGGATAAAAGATTTGTTTTGTATATATTTCAAATGATCCAGGAAATAATGTCTGTCAGGCACGATGGGGCTCTAAAAAGTTCCCAAAATATTCCTCCTGAAAGTTCCTGACAGAGATTCCCAATGTTCCCCGACGATGACTGTAGAGACACCAGGCGTAGATTCAAAACACTCTTGACTCTTCCCTGCTAGAAGATCCTTAGTGTTTCGGATTATGTGATTATGAAGGTTTCCGATTGAAATAACAGAGGTTCTCAGGCATAGTTTTATACGCATCTTCTATGTTTTGGAAACGCAGTGTCCTCCGAAGCGCATTTCTAATGATTGTTTGATTACAGAATAAAATGAATGTTGGCAAAAAATGTAAAGCACGAACAAAAATGTTGAGTATACCGAACCAGGGCTTATGAAAATAAATGATTATCACCTCTGCATTATAAGTAAGCGCTCAATGTTAGGTACAGTAAATACTCACTTCCACTTAAAGACTTTGGACTTTATCACCTACTGATTTGAACCCATATCACCTGCAAATTTTGGTTTAGCTCATGTTGTTTTTGGCAACACATATTTTTTACCACATTTGTATGCATTCAATAATTGATAGGAACTAGAGCAAAAGTTTAAGAAAATAATAAGATGTCGATGCAGTCGTTTGCACAGGAGATTCCCGAGATCCCGAAGTATGAAGTATACTTGGAAGTATGGTTCAAAATATCGAACATGTTCCAAACCATTCGGTCGATTCCCCATTAGATCTTAATTCTTCTCGCAAAATTTGAGCTCCTTTGGTTGAGAACTCGCACTGCACTAGTCCTTTGAGAATTGTTATTGAAAAACCAAACTATTTATTCTCAATTTGCTGAACATTCTTATTCGATTGATTGACACGTTGATTAATTTTCTATTGATTTCTTCGGCAATAATGTGATGATAATAATGCTCAGCATCTTTCATCTCAACGCTGCCTGCTGTATGACATACATTGCTTTGGATTTGGACCCATTCTTTGCAACGTTCAATGGAAAAGTAGTCTCCAGCAAATTAAAAGTTTTAAACTTAAGCACTGATGGCTAACATTCGTGTTTGTCATTATACCAAAAGGCTAGGAGGATGAGAGCAAAAAGTTTGAATTTCCCAAAGTAATTACCATATAAACTTCAAAGAGCCTGTACAGTTCAAGTTCGTAATAAAAAAAACAGAAATGTTGGGCGAACAAAAAGAACGTGATTTGGAATTGATTGGGTGGTAAGGAGCTGAATGAATACTTCCAACGATCCTAAATTGTATAATCGAATAATCGAATCAACCCAGTAACAGTTGCTCAAATACATTCTAATCATATGTTCAACCATGTTAGTAAACGGTACACAAGCACATGAACAAATACGAGGCCAGATTGCTAATTACAGTAAAACTACAGAAACACAAATGAAACCACACGAACCCGTCGTCGGTATGATCCCAAATCCAAGTCTCGGGAAACGATTTACGAATGGTTGGCGCCAACGATGATGCACCCTTGTTAGCATGAACGGGAGGACTATCTACGACATCGAAGTCAGCTACTGATGATGCTACGGGAACTGGCCTTCTTTGCGTTTTGAATAATATTTGTTGATCTTTATTGACGAAGATTGAAAATATTCATTAGTATTAGATTGTTTTGGTTAATTTTGAATAAAAACATCAAATGGCTACCGAGTGTCGATAACTGTTAAGGTTTCAAGAAAATTCGAGTTCAGGTGACATGATTTGTTTGATATACAGAAGATGCTATAATACAGTAGTACCGTTGAAAGATTTCTCCTAGTCGTAAGCCGCAGTTCTTTGGTCCTATTTATATTCCAGACCGTGAAGAACTAGGCAGTAATTTGAATGGCAAGTAAACTAAATATAAAAGACATACAGTTTCATGCTCAGCAGACCATGCAACGGTTCACATTGGACCAATAAAATTATCTGTGCAAACCAACCTTGAATCGCTTCTATCCCAAAGCCATGCCTCTGGGAAAGTCTTTCTCACCACGACTGGTGGAGGAGAAGACTGACCCAGTCTTGAAAACGCTACTCCTGGAAGGCTGTTTGAAAAACTACGCAAAGCCATTCCTCCTGGTAAACCAGCGGCGAAACCATAGCCGTAATGGTAATGGTAATCTGGTGGTTGGATTAATCATCATGAAAACACTTGCTGAACTGTCATTATTTTCATTTTATTTATGAAAAAAAAGCAAAATGATTAGTCTGAAATAACGCGACACTACTTCTACCTATAGAGTACAAAACTAGAGAGTCAAAGAAACGAAGAAGAACCAGAACTCAGAATACTATCCAGCCTATTTTAAGAGAGTGTAAATAAGGAGAAATTGCTTATCAAGAGCCCCGAGGAAATATAACTCCAAAACCCTCTTTTTTCTCAAACTAAACACACCATAGATCATGCGCGAGCGTCAACCAAATCCAAGACTCTGGAAATTCACGTCGTAATAGAAGAGGCGAAACAACCTCTGACGACGCTACTGACACCTCCGCTTCAGATTCAGATTCCTGCAGCATTTCCGGTACCAGTTCATTTTCGGGAAATATCAAGACGTCTCCGTCATCTAATTCAAGTGCTGGAAAGAAACGACGATGCATCAAAACGTTTTAGAGACATACACTGGACCATTGTCTGTTTTTCGTTATCAACCACTTGCACTGAAGATAAAGAAAAAACACGATTTGAGAACCTTGACTAACACCAATGAATATGCGAATACGTTGTTGTTTATTAACGCTTCAGTTTCATTCCCTAAAAAGGATATTTTGTGTTTTCTAGATCAAAAAACCCTAAATATATGCTATTATAATCGACTCAGTTTGATCGATCTGGACATGAGAAGTCACTTAACTACTAAAAATACTCAACCGTTAAAAAAAACTCGAACGTCTAGAACTCCGCTAAAATCTTTCTTTTTTTAGGGATTACCCGCTTGAAACTATATTCATCAATGTAAAAAAAGAGGTGTTTGTCAAGCTATACAATCAACCATATTTGACTATTCCACGAAATTTGGTGAGTTGGTGTGAAAAATAAATGATAAACAAAGCCATAAATTATAAATTCCTTAACCTATTTAGGTTAGGACTATTTTTTTTAGCGAAGTGCTTATGTTTTGGAAATTAATATATTTATTTGTTCCGTGATCCTCTTTTTATTAAAGTGTGGCCCAGTTAGAATTGGAACATAGGCTATTGCGCATATTTCGGATATACATTAACAAAATAGTACTCTGTTTTAACTAAAATGTTCGACTTTATATGAAATTAAGAGGGAAAATACAAAAAAAATTAATCATCTCGATTTCGAAGAATTTCCCGAACTTTTCTCGGAATACGTTTCATCAACCGGCGCACATTATTCTCATTCATCGGTTTGGCAATCTTGGTTCTCAATTCATTGATGCTTTTGACGACACTGCCATTCATTTTCAGCTTCCTCTTCATAATAGCCCAAAATCTCTCTATCGGCCTTAGCTGGGGACAGTTTGGTGGGTTGAGTTCTTTCGGTATAAACTGAATCCCGTTGGTATCATACCACTGTAGCACTGTTTTACTGTAATGACAGCTTGCAAAATCTGGCCAAAACATGACAGGTTCATTGTGGGATCTAATGAATGGCAATATTCGCTTTTGGAGACAATTCCGTTCATAGTTTACAAATCCGACCAAAAATAAGAAGTAGGAATCAAATATGTTTGTTCCAATACTAAATGGGCCACACCTTAAGCATTCCAAGCAGCATTGCCAAAACCCTCCAGCTTTATTAGGCCACGTAACTGAAAAAGCTTGTGTAATCTCTCCCAGGCTCAGCAAAGCATTAGCGCTGCTCTTGGTCTAAAGGGTAAATACATGCATTACTATTGGGTCCCAGCTGTCACTGGATCACCATAGAATTAAAGAAACTCAATCATACGTTTATTTCAATCACAGCAACCATTGTATGCTTGTATAAACAGACCCATTCACACCTCATGACGGATTCGTAATTTGACTTGCCAAAATTTAACATCAAGTCTAATAACAATTCAAGATCTTTCATTTCGGAAGTAATCTAGACACATCAATTTGTCGTCGAGGATTCAAGATTCAACGGAAGCGATGGAAGAAGTACAGCAAGCAGGCATCCAGAAGACCGACTACCCGCAGAAGCTTGCGCAGTCAACATGAAGATCAAACAATTCAAGTGCTTGGTGTTTGCGTGTGGCCTCAAAGGTCATTCGTACACGGATATCCGAGCAAGGCTTCTTTCCTGGATCGAAAGCACCACCACACCACCAATCAAACCAAGGCCGGTGTGGCCTGTGCTGTACACAGAAGTTGTCTCCATTGTAATCGGTCCATAGCTGTACCTCGCCAGCCTCGCTGTCTGCGAAGAGTCCGCAGGTCGCCTTCTACTTGATCGATCCACCTTGCTCGTTGCGCGCCTCTTCTTCTTGTACACGTCGGTTCGTTTGCGAGAACCATTTTAACAGGTCTGTCATCAGACATTCTAACGACATGCCCAGCCCATCGTAGTCGACCGATTCTTGCGATGTTTACGATGGGAGGTTCTCCCAGCAAGTGGTGCAATTCGTGGATCATTCGCCTCCTCCACGTACCGTCTTCCATCTGCACTCCACCGTAGATCGTATGCAGCACCTTCCGTTTAAAGACTCCAAGGGGGCGTTGTTCCTCCACTAGCAATGTCCATGTTTCGTGGCCGTAGAGAAATACCGGTCTAATTAATGTCTTGTAGATGGTCAACTTTGTAGTTCGGCGAACTTTGTTCGATCTTAGCGTCCTTCGAAGTCCAAAATAGGCATGATTGCCAGCAATAATGCGCCTTTGTATCTCTCTGCTGGTGTCGTTACCGACGGTCAGCAATGAGCCCAGATACACGAATTCGTCTACTACCTCGTTTTTCATCACCGTCGATCTGAACTCGTGGTAGGAGGCTAAAATTGTCTTCTTGTGAGCCTCTTCCCTTCATGTATTTTGTTTTTAACGCATTTATCACAAGCCCAATTCCACCAGCTTAACCTTGCCGTAACCCTCTCCGAGATTTGAAGGGAATCGAGAGAGTCCCTGATACTCGGACGATATACATCACTCGATCCATCGTTCCTTTGACCAACCGACCAAAGCGTCAGTTTTTCCGGAAATCGAAGGCGCAACAGCAAAAACTCCCGTCACCCTCCAGAACCTGCGCGATGACAATCAGCGGCAAAACAATCGATCCACGCTGTCGAGGAAAGGAAGGGGTCTCATCAGTGGCAGTCTTTTAGAACGGAAGGTAAGCCTTCTCGTACGCCTTGTTAGCAATGTGAACAAATGCACTTTGTTCGGGATTGCCCATTTTCATACCACCAGTGCAACTACAAGGCTGCAAGGTTACAAGAAAGGGTATTGCGGCTGCTTTTCCAAACCTTTAATAGTTCTAGTCGGGTCGAAGAAGAAATCAGCGAAGCCAGCAAACAAATCAAGCAAAACCCGAAAAGCCAAACGGTGGACCGGGACATCATGAATCAGATCGCTAAACGTTCCAGCAAGTGTAAGAACGTGCCAACGGCGTGGCTATCAAGCTGCAGTTGGACACATCAAGTGACATCACGATGATCTCGAAGCAAACCTGAAACTATTTAAGCAACCCTCCGATGAACACACCGACGATCCATGCAATCAGCGCGTCAGGCAACCCGCTCCATCTAATGGGTGAGTTCTAGTGGAACGTCAGCTTCAACGGCAAAACTGCGCTAGGAAGATGTTTCGTTACGGTTGCCAACCTCAACCTAGTAAGTGAGTAAGTGAATGTTATCGCAGCACTCCCACCGCCAACCATCTATCATACCTAGGTGCGGTCAAGTTCTACGGTAGATTCGTGCACTAATTGCGTCATACGATCGACCAGCTGCTGAAGAAGGACGTGAAATGGCGATGGACTCCGAAATGCCAGAAACATTCCACCGGTTCAAGACAACGCTTTAATCAAATCCAAGCTCCCAAACGTCGTGGCAGCGGACGCATCAAGCACTGGCATCGGGGCAGTCATCTTTCACCAGTTTCCTGATGACAAGAAGGGAGGCCGTGCAACACGCTTCTATGACGCTTGCACCCGCGGAGCGCAACTATGGACAAACTGAGAAGGAGGCTGTCGCATCGGTGACAGAATTCCACTAATATTTCCAGGGTGACAAAATTTCACAATTTCCAGGGGGAAGAGTACAGACTGCGAACCGACTCCCAAGCATGGGAAAATTCATTCACTCACATGAGCGCCACTGATATAAAATAGCAACCCTCGATTGCTAAAAGAAAAGTGAACGAGTGTGATGTTTCCTATCAAACGATTCTACATGAATCCTCGAAAACGAAAACTGTAGAAAGAGTAAACGAGGAAAACAAAATCATACGAAAAAAAATATTTTCATCTTGACGTTATACCTGAGTGAATGCGTTGCCACTGAACGCAAGCGATTTGAATACACTGAACGAAAGTAGGTTGACTCAGTGAATGCAATCACCTAGAATGAACAGAGCAGCGATGCGACTTAAAATGACGCTTTATATTTTTATATAATTGTTAGATTACATAACATCATGTTTAAGGGTGTCCACAGTTAAATTGCATTACTTTAAACTCGTCCTCAAAAACAAGTCACTCTACCGATTGTCATGAAATATTCAGGGAATAAAATACAATGTATATTCTTGGATAAGGTTTTTTTTATTTCAATGTATTTCTTTACCAAATCCAAAAGCCCGAACTTTCTTCTAAATACCATGCATAAGATTTTGTACAACGCTTGAACCGACATTTTTTTCCGCTTTCAACCATGACTTCAACATTTCCTGTTCTGTAGTGACAACTTTAGGATGCTTACGAAGTTTGTGCTTCATTATAGCCCAGTTTTTTCAGATTGGCTGCAACTCTGGAGAGTTTGAGGGATTAAGATCCTTCGGCATGAAATTGACACAATTCGTCTTGTACCACTCCAGAACATCCTTGGAGTAGTGACAAGAGGTAGGAACGTTGTGTATTTTGAGAAACGAAACAGTCGTTTTTTCAGGCATTCATTCATGTATACTTGACAATTTACAGTTGAAGTTGTCACGAAAGGCTTGCTCCGTTTACCACACGAACAAATCATGAATTTCTTGGGGAACTTTGACACTTGCTGTTTCCTAAGAGACTCTGGAACATCGAACTTGTCTTTCGCAGTCACATACTGGTTGCCGGGAATTTGTTTAAAGTCCGCTTTTACGTGTGTTTCATCGTCCATGATGCAGCAGTGTGGTTTCGTCAACAGAATACGTCACATCAGCATTCAGCATTCAGCCTTGACGAAGCTAGAAGGAATTATTTCCAACGCAGCAGAGACGGTTCCTATTTCTTTAGCAGCACTACGAAAAGCAAAAAATCTCTCCGCTGCAGTTCAATCCTACTTCCTAAGATGGAATCGCTCAGCATGATCGCTGGCTGGAGCTCCTACCAAATCGACAGTGGAATCCGGGTCCGTTCCTTCCAAACCCTGGTCCACGTTGACTAAGCAGCTCCAGTAGATGGAGGGCAGCAGGGTAAATGCACCCTTCATTTTGGGGAAATGCTTCTTAAACTTTGGAAAAATGCTCCTTAGATGCGTTTGCCCGGTATAATGCAATCGGAGGTATTTACCTTCTGGTTAGCGCTTGCCGGTTGTTTTGACGAGTCTTAAGTTTCCTCAAGATTGTATAGCGGAGCTTCGCTCTGCAATCTTCGAGGTAGTTTTGACGGGTTTAAATTTCATTTTGACGAGTCTTAATTTCATTTTGAAGAGTCTTAATTTTGTTTTGACGACTCTTAAATTCAGAAACTTAAAACCCGTCAAAACTATATAATCTTGAAGAAACTGAAGACCCGTCAAAACACCCGGCAAGCGCTAACCAGAAGGTAAATACCTTCGATTGCATTATACCGTGCAAACGCATCTAAGGAGCATTTTTCCAAAGTTTAAGGAGCATTTCCCCAAAAGAAGGGTGCATTTACCCTTTGCCCCCCCCCCCACTTTATACCACCCCCCACCCTGTAACCACCACAAACCCTTTTCCCCTTTGCCCCCCCCACCCAACCCTTGAATACCGATTAATTCGGTAGATTTTGTACGGAAAGACATGAGTCCACCAAAGTGTCCTGTATTCCGTCCGATTGAAATCCTTTGGGCCATGATGAAGCGCAAACTTTGAAAGACCAAAGAAGAGGCGAAGGACGCAAAAGAATTTATGAGGAAGTGAATATAAAAAAAAACTAGGAAAACGTACCGAAAACGTACCGGACTCGGAAGGAGAACGTCAATCGCAAATGTCGAGCATTTTCCTTAAACTCATTCCAAAATTTAACCGACGTTTGTAGGCTGAAATAAATACATAGTATATGAACTACTGTAAAAAATTTGGTTTCATATCGATAGCTATAGCCGATTTACCAATCAATCTAAGATGTGGCAATAATTGTCGACTCACCCTTTAGAAAAATGATGAGGTAAATTGAAACGGAATTTACACAAATATTTAAAACAACATGAACTTCACATTTTGTTGCTTTTAAATGTTCAATAACTTTGTAATAGTTGAGTTTTGATCATATGCGAAGAAGGTTTCTTTCCATCAAATATGATCTTCTATTATCAACTGAAATATTCTTAATAAGCAACACAACACTCTGTATAGAATTTCAACGTTTTTGTTTTAGGGATAACTTTCCTTTCCAACAGGTAACTTCAGAAGGAGATCAATCGAATTCTTGTAAGAAATGAATGTAACGGAGCTCAGGGATAAAAGTAGTGATTTTAAAGCTACCGGGTCCATTATAACCAATGATAAATGTATTTTTTCTTCCTGTGAAACAAAGGGTAAGTAAATGAAGTGTTAAAAACTTAAACCATTTTCGACAGAAATATTCTAAGCTTCTAATTACACGAGCACCGTTAATCTCTACCACAAGACTATTTTTACCGTATTGAAGTAAGAAAGATTTATAACCTATAATAATTAAACTAACACACCTTTCAGTCAAATATGTCTTCCAAAGCCAAGTCTCCGGAAAATTTCTCCGGATTTCTACACCCGCGGTCACACCAACTTTGGGGACCGCCACCGCAGGGATAGGCGCTGCCAGATTATCTTCTTCTTCAGATATTCTGAAGTCTACCATGCTTTCAAACTGAATCGGAGATGCTTTAAGAATATAACAAAATGGTTACCACAATCAATAGACAAACATAAAAACAATATCGCCCATAACACGTCGAAACCTAACAGCTAAGAACTTCAATCGATAATAAAACATAAACATCGCAGTGTGTTAGTCATGACGTTTAACTTAACCATAGAATAACCAACCTTTCGTTCGAATATGCTTGCCAAATCCAGGATTCTTAATAATCATTTATTTGTACAGGCCACATCAATCAATGAATCGTGTAAGATTAACACGTTAACAGTACAAATATCTACATGTTTACTATAAGAAAATTTTCTAATTACGATGCTTTTCCGGTTTATAGAAGCAGAAAATGTTCATTGGAAAAGACTTAAAGCAACTGCATTCAAGCAAAGGTAATCATTCACAGCCAAGTAGTTGAAGAAGTACAATTATTTAAGTAGAAACCGTGGACATAATTGACTCCCTTATCCGAGGAGAGATCATTCCAAATTCATGCCATAAAATATGTTCACCATGCACAGAGAGTCTGATGTATCTCGAATAAAACGAGACCCACCTTTCGTAAGGATGGTTCTGCCATATCCAAGACTCGGAAAAGGATATGCGAGGTGTCTCAGTTCTATCGGAGCTAGTCTTCTTGGCCGCACTGGTTTCGTGCGTAAGTATTATACGCACGGGTGACTTGAGAATGTAAGGATATGAGTTTTCTCTATTGTTTAATTTAAAGGCACGACCAAGTTAGACAGTACGACAGATTAAGACACTCATCGCTCCAATAAATGAAGTGAACACCTTTCATGCAACCCAACACGCAATAGACAATCCACTGTTGCAAATTTTGAAACTTTCGCTCCACAATACTTTAACGATTTCTGATTCTTGCCTTGAAATTTGAACTAACTTGATTAAAAACTGTCACCGCACAAACTGTGGTAACTGTTTTAAGATCGGTTATTTTCTGTATCAAGAGATTGGAATGCAAATAGATTGCTCTCTTTTCGAAAGATTGAATACTAACGTAGTTAGTATTAAATAAAATCATAACAAATCGGTCCAAACATTTGTTATTGAGTTAGATGAAATACGAAGCGATGAGGCCAATATGTTCCCTATTTGTAGCTCAAATAAAAATAACTATGGAAGAGAAATACATTGTGTTAATTGTCTACAAGCCATTGCTGAATCCTTCTGATAAAAAGTACAATAACTATAGTTAACGGAAAGGTTCTCACTCGCACTCTTGTTTGCAACCATATTCCTGAATAACAGCGAATAAAATAGTTAACAATTAATTTAGGAATCGATAATCTTCTGCCATGATCAATTATCTGATTAGTCCGTGCCAATCGTAGTACCCCTATTGTTTACAGTAAAACTTTGACAGCGATACCGGTGATTTTGCAGAAGCCACGGCGAAAGCAGTTAAATTCCTCCGTTCGAAGGTATGTTCTCTCTACCACCTGCACCACGGCACGAAGAAATACACGATCGTGATGCACATCGTTTCGATGGGACACAGCAGATCCGGCATCAACAAGTTCATCGCCTTGCAGAATAAGCGAAAAGTGCGGTCATCCGACGGTCATGCACAACTGGAAAGACCAGCACACGGCCATCAATTTTACTCAGTTTTGAGTCGTTTTTGATTCATTTTTGCCAAAAGTGGAGTCACTCATATACGAGTAAATGTAACTGGGATTCACAAGTCGACATATCTAAAACATCGATTTAAATCAGATGGATGTTTTGGATGTGTTGACTTGTCCCAGTTATATTTCCTCATATATGGAGGACTCAAATTTTGACGAAAGAGAGTCAAAAACGACTCGAAATAGAATTTAAATTTGTGGCTTTGCTGAAGTTGAAGGAAATGACAGTGGAATGCATCCGGGCCAGGTGCTGTGAAATGCCTGGCTGCCGTCAGCACCATGCGGGAGAGTGTGGAGTTTTGGCCAGACTTGGCGTCGGCCCACTTCGCTAAAAGGTCGTTTTTCAGAGATGGAGCGCCTGAAAATCACTGTGGTACCGAAGAACGCAAACCCTCCGAGCATTCCTCAGCTGCGACCAATCGAGAATTAAAAGAGTGAGGAAGGTGCTCAAGAGTTTCCAACATAGTTCTTTTCTACCGTTAGGGTCAAATTTCCAGCTAACTGCCATAACGGCGCTTGTCAGGAAAATATTTGTAAAAAGGTGATTAATAACTGTGAGACTTAAGGAAAATCTGTTTCATGGATTTCTTTTTCGTAGTTTTGTTTTCAGCTCCGTCCGAAAATTGTCTACTTTTTTCAAATGCAGGCGTTATTTGAAAAGTCCTCTTAGCAAATTTTGAAAGCTAGACCATTTTGAATTGGCTCAGCTTGAATGTTTTTTTTAATAGATTGAAATGGTGAATCCATAGAGTTATGCAAACACAATATCTTAGTTTACCATTTTTATTTCCATTCAATTTTCAAATAGGATGGAGCACTACTTTAGTAGCGCACCAATTTCCGTCATTTTTTTTGCTGTAAGTCAGCTGCTTTTTAATTAAACATCTTGATATTTTGAAGATGTATAAAGCCGCCGATTGGCTAATCATAAACAAAAATTTGAATCGTTTTGATTAAATACGGTTGAGTAATAGCGACTAATTGACGGGAATCGGATCTAAATGTGTTAAAAACTTAGAAGGCTGATAAGGACCCAACTAGAAACGGTTCAATCATTGTGGAGCGAGGTTTTCAAAATTACTAGTACACAAGTTAACAATACATAACAAGATTTGAGCACAACGCATCGGGCTGAACCAACCTTTCATTAGAATAGTCATGCCAAATCCAAGCTTCGGGGAATGTTTTCCGGGTCGTTGGCAATATGTCTTCCATGACCATATCATCCATATCAAATTCCATGTGAAATGCAAATCCTGAATCTTTCGAAATAGAGAGGAGGGAAAATGCAAGTTTGAGATCCTGGTCTTGGCTTACATTTCATTAGCAGGGGTTTACTTATATTTCAATATTAAACGATGTTCAATAAACTTTCCAAGATTTTGTACCATCAGCTCATTGTATTCAATATCAAAAACTGTTATGATTTATAATCGCTTTGCAATCTTTTTCCAAATATAAACAACTCATGCGTTTTCTGAACTTAGTGTGTTAAACGTAAGTGAAGTTAATCAGAAAAACCGTTTATACATACTTTATTATTATTATTTTTTTTTTTTTTTGGGAAAACTGATACTGAATAAGGATAAGAATAAGAATAAGGATTTGGCAGAAGCACCTCCAATTGATCATATGATATATTCAAGCAATTTAAAATGACGTTCCCTTCCACTAGACCTTTGTCATGGAATAATATATTTTTAAATCGAAAAAGATTTTTCATTAGGGCTAGCTGACAAACCTAAGCAATGGCTTTTTCCGCGAAGTTCTCGTCATTGAAAACTCGAGTAATCAATCCACCACGGCCATTTCGAAGAGGAAGAGCTCACCTATCCTATAGAGTTGCAGGCTTACATGGGCAGCCTTTGTGCCACGAGAAATTTACGGAAGACGCCATTGTTTACGTTTGCCAGTTAGGCCCTAATGAAAAATCTTTGTTGAAATGGTCATCTAGCAAAGCATTGGTAATAAGATACAAAATTGCGATATAGAGACGGTATTTTCCATGCATATTGGTATGTTTGCTAAAGCAAAATTGTTTACGTTTAAAAAAATCTCAGGGAGATATTTAGTTTAGGCGTTGAGTTAGTTTTGGTTTTGAAAAACCAAGATTTGAAATATATTTGTAATAGTCAGTGTTCAAGACCATTCAGACCTAAATGAGTCTTTTCTATTGCAATTTTAAGCCTAGTTAGGGAGAGTAAACCCAAAAGAAAAATGAGCGAATATGGGTCCTTTCTCAGCCATTCAACTAGCCAAGTGCATGGGAACAAGAAACAGCATAGATGTCCCTGTCGAAATCCCTTACAACGATATTTTCAGTGACTGTTGAGATGATCAGCTTTCTATTCAGCCAAAATGACGAAATGCGATGACAAGTTCTATTCAAACTACATCTCGGTCATTCTCAGTCGGGTCTATGGTCAGAGTGACAATAGAACAGAATACAGGGAAACAAAGAACTCTGTTATTAAGAAACGCCTGCCAAATCGCTTCCAACACCATTAAGAATGACAGGAATCGCGATTTGGCAGGCCTTTTCCTTTTTTTGCTGCCAAACAGGAGAGCAAGATTTTTAAAAGTACCCGGAAAATTACGTTTGGTGACAACCTTTCGACAAATACGAACGTTTGTCAGATCAACATAATTTTAAAACAAGCTAGTTGAAATGTGAAAGTTATGTTTCAATCTACAAAACCCAAACTACAACAAGCTGTCTAAGACATACTTATCCGATCTTTCATAAACATATTTACAACGGACCGAGGGGCACACAATTTCCCGGACTATCGCGTTGGATTGAAAGATCAAGCAAAAGTACTTGCAAAGGAATTAATCCCGTAATTAATGAACTTTTCAGTTGTATTAGTTGATGAGTGTGAGAATTGAATCTGAAAGTCCGATGGCTCACAAAAAAAAACCGTGGCCGACAGCGTGTCGGCACTTGATGGTAGCCATTCAGGCACTTTATCAAGTTAAAATCAATGGAATAAAAACCTTCTGTTGCTTCGACTGTCAAGGCACTAAGTGGTACATCAATGAAGACAAATTAATTTGTTTTCGAAGAATCTGTGAGCAGCCAGTCGTTCACATTCAGTTATATGGCTTTGTTTGCTTCGTAAAACGCTTGGTTGATCAAGATGGGCGGAATTGCTTTTACAAATCATGAGCATTCTTCGAGAAATGATTGAAACATTTGCGAGGTGCTTTTTTGCTACCACTACAAATATTGGGTGTTCAGCACAGTACTTAAATTTAATTAAATGAATGGTACTAAAATGTGTTAAAGTAACTTTATGTTTTCGATGGAACTGAATTATCAATGGAACTGAATTTTCAATGGCACTGAAAATAAGTAAGGTGTACATATTTGGACATATTTGGACATATTTTACTCAGCCCCTATTTGGCACTCTTATTTCATTGTAAATTTGTGTCTTCGCAAGAAGACAATGACATATTAAACAGAATAAAACACTATAACAAGCAGCATGACACAGCACAAAACCAAAATGTAGCTGTCAGGAAGGAGAGATTTCTGAATCCTGCTGAATTATTTTCTTGAACGAAACTCGTCAACTGTCATTGTGTTTTTAGTTTTAGTGGAACGCATAATCTTACAAATTTGAATACCTTACTCTCTGCTTATTTTGGCTATAAGCTTCTAAATCTTTGATTTCAAAAGATATAAGACGTTTTAGTGGCAGGCCCTCAAAACATATTTTCGTATCAGCGAAAAATGATTGTTCAAGCGTGACTTAGATCACGTGTTTCTTATTGTTTAACAGCGCATGTGATGAAATTTATTTAGAAAACGAGATGTTCAGTATTTTTTTTGAGAAAAATACACAGAGTTTCTGGGTTGAGTTTTTAATGTTCATTAAATTTGTATATCGGGGCTTTTTTTGACAAAACGAAAGCTACTTCTGGCATTCTACGAGTCGAAGGTGAAGAGTAAACTTCTATAGAAATGTAGATAAAGTAACTTCTTTTCCAAATTTGAAAGGCTACTTTCTGATTTAAAACCAATTCATTGATGATCGATCTTTGTTAATAAAAAAATCATTGGAAATAATATGAACAGCGTAGCCACCTTAATCAAAACTAGCCCCGAATGATGGTATGATCGTTATCGCTAATATTCGTTTTATCTAGCAGCAAGCAACTATAAGATCACTTCACGTTTATAAAAACTCTTATCAAAAACACTTTTGCGAGCGTAAAAGTAGAACGATTGTTATAGGAAAACTAGGAAAATTTAAACTAACACGTCACTTGATCACTTTTAGAAAAATAAAAAATAAAAACCTGAAACACGTTTTTCAAAAGCACTCGTTGGTCTAACTGTCAAAAGATAAGCTTTTTCTGTGATTTAAATTAATTTACTAGGGACTAGGGACAAGGGACTAATTATCTAGGGACATTTTGAAAACAAATTTTTGTTTTTTTGTTTTTCAATTTTATTTAAAGTGGTCAAGTGAAGTGTAAGTTTAATGTTTCCTAGTTTTCCAATTAAAATCAATCTGCCATACGCAAATAATTTTAACATTTATTTCGATAAGTCGACTAATAAGCTAAAACATAAAACCGTACTTAAAGCTAAACCATAGAGCGTATGTCGTGAATGTCTACGCCCATTATTTTTCATGAAAAAAAAAGCGTTCCTAGCGAACCGACTTTTATTTACCGTTGAACCAGTAGAACGAAGAAACACTATGGAGTTGCAATGTGTTAGAACGAAAATATAAACCGTAGAACGAAATTGGACTAAAGACGATAAGGTATTTTTATGATAGTGAATCAATAGCTGTCAAATCCATTGGTACGTATGTAATGCTGAATGTCTTTGATGTCATCTGTAGAAGAATCTTTCCCGTATTCGTTCAAATTTGATTGTTTTAGAGGAATGAAGTGGGGATTGATCTTAATTTTGACGAGTATTAGATCATATGTCCTGTTTTCAAGTCATTCTATTTTCTTTGTGTTTTTTCTACTCTAAGCGAAAGTCCGATTGATAAGTAAGAAAACCCACTTCTCAAAAATATACCAATGAATCTTGAACATAAGCGTTAAAAAGAAACGAATACCAATGTTTGCCACGTTACTGTTACAGTTTTATATTATCATGCAATGACCAATTTAACATCATCCAATATCTAAAAGTTAGATTTGGTGCATTTGGTTCGATTCATCTCACTGAATATTGGTCCAGAATGTGCATTTCGACGAATTGATATATTTTTAGCCTAAGTTTGAAATTCTAAAGCAAAGTTGTCGTCCACAAATTCCTTACAATAAGATTATTCTTTTGATATAAATGAAAACAAATGCGGTCCTTATTTCCATTAAAATTAAAAATCAATTTTGTGGAAATAAAAATTAGTATTCTTGAGTTGCAGGTAAGCTAATTTAGAACGGTCCACTGTTTTTTTTGCTGTGGCTTTTAAAATGGTTTAAGAAAATTTTAGTAGCTAACTAAGGGTGTCCCTACACAAATTAATTATTTTGCTCTAACTTTTTTCCAATTTATCAGCAAAGTATCCTTCCCATGCCTTCTGGTGTACTAAAATACACAACATTGTATGCACTGAACTTGTCGATATCAGTTGCCAAATAATTGCTATGTTTGCTTTCCCCAAATAGGCTGTTTGAAAAATGAGGATTACTCTTGCTTGACAAATGATAGCGATAAAATTATTATATAAGTTGTTATGTCTTCTGGTGTTCCAAAAAAAACACACAGAGACTGCTTATCTTAGAAGTTTCGAATAACAAAGTTATCGTGAAATTGGTTAATTTTATGGGGACGTCCTTACTAAACTACAACAAATGGCTCCAATTATGTCATTTTAAAAACTATAGCAAAACCTCCTTAAGCAAAGTTGCATGGAATTCGCAAGTCAATAATTTTGTTAGAACAAACACCTTTTTTCGTCAAATAAAAGAGATAATTGTTTAATGTCTGTACAAACAAGAACCACTCAAAATTCAAAAATGGACCATTGAGTCAAGCCTACCTCCAAGAAGTGTCTTACATGGATTCGATCAAATTTATTTGTTGAATCTATTTTAATTCCTGAAAGCAGCTGAATCGATTTGAATTCGCAGCGAATCGAAATAAATCCTCTCGACAGAAAATGCGCAGCTGTTGAATTAAGCAATGCTTTGTCTTGACTCAAATGTCAAATCAGTGCTACTGACATAATAAAGGTGTTGCAAAATTGATCAAAAGTACTAAATTGGAATCCTACGCTTTGAATTAACTGCAAATCGATTGCAATGAGCTGCGCACGATTCCAGTAAGACACCCCATGATCAGCTTTCTTTTCAACAGAAGTTTTAGAAAATTGGTTCACTAAATTTATTGTTATATAAAATAAAAATTATGTTGGAATTGTATTAGGTGCGCAACTAAGTTCCCGCTGTTTAGCAATAGATGGCGCCAGTAGTAAGTGCTGGTCGAATGTTGTACATTTCAAGCGTCATAAACCAAGCTCAGACATATGGTAAACAAACTGCTTTGCCAGATCAGTGATTTTGGTTTAGTGTTATATATTTTGGTTGTTTGAAGATGTCTGATTTTGTGCCAAATAATCGTCATTTGCGGGAAGTGTTGAATTTCTTCTTTCATTCGAAGAAAACGGCGGCTGAAGCACATCGAGAGCTCCAAAAATTTTACGGTGATGCTGCTCTGAGTGAAACAACGTGTCGTGATTGGTTTCGTCGCTTCAAAAACGGTGATTTCAGTGTTGATGATCGTCCGCGTGAAGGAAGGCCAACAAACTTCGAAGACTCTGAATTGGAGGCATTGCTCGATGAGGATCCGTGTCAAACGCAAGAAGAGCTTGGTTCAGGATTAGGAGTTTCCCACCAAGCCGTTTCTAACCCAAAACGGAAACATTCATGGGGACTGCCCGGGCATGCTTCAACATCGTCGCCTAGGCCGAATATTCACGCTGCGAAGGTTATGCTGTGTATTTGGTGGGACCAAGTTGGTGTTATTTATTATGAGCTGTTGAAACCAAACGAAACCATTACCGGGGAACGGTATCGAACTCAATTGATGCGATTGAGCCGAGCACTGCACGAAAAACGGCCACAATACGAGCACAGACACGAAAAAGTGATTCTTCAGCATGACAACGCTCGACCTCACGTTGCGAAACCCGTGAAAACCTACTTGGAAACGCTCAAATGGGAAGTCCTACCCCACCCGCCATATTCTCCTGATATTGCACCGTCCGATTATTACTTGTTCCGTTCGATGGCATATGGTCTCACTGGTTAGCAATTCCACTCATATGATGACATCTCAAAATGGCTTGATTCTTGGATAGCATCAAAAGACGAACAGTTCTATCGAAATGGTATTCACGTTCTACCAGAAAGATGGGAAAAAGTCGTAGCTAGTGATGGGCAATACTTTGAATAATTCGTTTGTAACCTTTGTTTTCAAAATAAAGTTCCTTTTTCACCAAAAAAACAGCGAGAACTTAGTTGCGCACCTAATAAAACGAAACAACTCCAAATGATGTCTAATTTCGGAGTTTCCCGAAAATAAATTCTAATAGAATTACAATTATATGTATTGGAACCATTACAATAGAATCTATAGTATGCACAAATAATAGTATTGTTCACAACGATAAGATGACAATAGGAGTCAATATTTTTACAATAGAATCTTATGTAAACTGAGCCATCGATAATAGAAAAGGGGGGTTGTTGTGTATCTTAACTATAAAAAAAACAAAATTTTCTCCGAACAAATTTGTGTCACCCCAAGTAGAAAGATCAACATCTAAAAGTGCCTATTATAAAAAAAACAATCACAGCTATTGTTTTGATACTCTAGAATCCACGATAAGACTATTTTGCCGAGATGTTTGAATTGATAAAATTAGAACAAAAATAAATGTTTATTGTAGGGATACACCAAATTTACTTTTCGGTCATTTCAGAAGATGTAGAGATAAATAAAAAGAAAACAAAATTGCTTTGAATTCGCTAACTTACAACTTGTTTGACGATTATTTATTTTTTATTTCTCCAAATAAAAGAGACAAATTTTTTTTATTTGAAAATATGGACCACCCTAGTCTTCTTTCATACAAAAAAGAACATGAGACCATGTCCCATTAAATTAAATATCCTAAAAATTGTATTTGTTTGCATGTTAGGAGTTAGGAATAGAAATTATATTATTTATAAAAATTCGCCCATTCACGCGCCGTCCGCTACCAAACTGCTCGACTGCACTCGAGCAACCTCTTCCACCCATTCTCATGGGTTGGTCACCGTGGGTAAGAGGAAATGCTCTCGGTCGATAGCGAGAGAGCGAGAGGATAAATAGGCCGCCTGCCTCATGGTGGGGGCTCTTTAGTATGTGAGAATTAAAAGTGTTCGGACGCGCGGAAAACAAGTCGAGTGTTGGAAAAAAATAAAGATTAGCTTCGCGAGTGAAGTGTGGCCAGTGGAAGAGGCTAATCGACCAGCCGGCCAGAAGGAAAATCCGGGTTCGGAAGTGCGGGAATCGGAGTTCAGGGACCATCATCCCGAATCCCACACGCGGCGCCAGTGTCAATTGCCGTCGAACCGGTCCCCAATCCCCTCCGATAGATAGTGTGTCTCGACCGCGTGGGATTGGTGGTTCGCGCGTGTCCGACGGTCGTGTGGTAGCCGAAGGAGTGAAGTTGTGCCTCCTTCGTGCTCCTAGCGTGTGGCCGTGGATACCGGTCCTGAACCGGCCGCCAGAACGGCCCCGCTAGTGCGAATTTCTAAAGAAAAAACCCGAAAAGTGTGCCCCGACCAAAAAACCCTATTCCGCGTGTGTCGGAATCGAAATCCCGAAGGAAGTCCAAAACCCTCCGTGCTAACCTCAACCCCGGCGACGACGCTCAATCCAGTTAGCGACGGCGCGGGCCAACGTAACTCCCGAGACGACAGAGCAGGCAGCCCCTGTGGGTCTTTTAAGGTAAGTTGTATTACCCTCATTGTTATATTCACAATACCACCTCCTACCACAATTACACCCCCAACCATACCCAATTACCTTTCTTTTTTTTTTCCTTCCCATAATTTTTTTCGCTTAAAATAGAAGTACCCCAATTCAGCCTTGTCAACAAATAATAATCGTAAAGTTCAAACTATAACATAGTCGGAACAATATCAACAACCACAAACGAACAAAATACAGCTTGAAAATGTAATTCAGACGACCCACAATAAGCGAACTAAAATAGCAGCAGCCAGTTCTGAAACTAACCTGTCGTTTGAATAGTCATTCCAAATCCACGATTCAGGGAATGTTTTTCTAACAGGTACTTCATTCACACGGGCAGCTGCATTGGATATCCAATCAATTGATAGATCTTCTGAAGCCATCGCTGCACCCGAAACGGCCTGGGAGCTCTCAATCATATAGTTCGGACCGATGTATAACTCCAGAAAAACTAGAGCCGTTTTTCAATAGGGCGAAAGTAACAATCAGAGATTCTCTTCTCCCTCGTTCTCTATCAACGACTACAGTGCAATAAATACCGTAGCAATTTATTAAGCATAAATGTCCCACGTATATGGGCGATACCACAGTGCATGGGACAGTTATGCGTATATCGCTGGTACAGCGCTAGAAAACATTCAAGTAGTTCCTTAGTACAGATCAAAAGACAGTAGAGTTGGCTGGCATGTTGTGCATATTTCCTGTCAGTATTTTTGAAACATGTGTAACTTTGGGTGTGTTCATCACATACATGTTTGCTTATGTTTTTTAGAGTGTATTCAAATGTCAAAGCGGCTTGCAAATTTATTTTTAATTCTCAATCGTTTGAGACTCGTGGTTATCCCCATGGTTTGGGGATGTTTGTCCAAAACTTTCAAGGTTCCATTGCTGTTCTTTGTACCTGGTGTTAAAATCCACAGTAAGTATTAGATCGATAATGTTTTGAAGAACCATTTGCTTTCCTTCGTCAAGAAACACGTTCCAAAATGCTTCCAACAATACTGTGCACCTTCCCACCAGGCGAAAACTACACAGGCTTGGTGTGAGGACAATTTTTCGTATTTTATTTCGTCGAAAGAATGGCCTGCCTCTTCACCTGATTTGAATCCTCTAGACTTCGATGCATGGAGCTACATCAAATATACTATATTAACAATAAAAGTCACTTCCTTTTTCCACATACACATGTTCGGAGGCCCGTGTAGCGCTGTCAACTTATGTTTTATAAAGTATAGAACCACGTTTCTAAGAACATTAATAAAGCATCAATCACTTGCAGCAGTGAAAATAGTATTTTTTGTGGTATATGGAATACGAGAGATCCAAACCGCTCCGAACTTGACATGTTTTGCAATACGTTTATAATACATTTATAATACAAACAATTATAAATCATTCTAAAAATTTGTTATATGTGTTACTTGGGTAAAGCAGATGATGTCAACAAGGACGATATGGTATCAACAATAACTATCGGGAGTCAGGATGTTATCAAAACACTCGGAATTGCTTGGAATCCGAGCTCCGACACATTCAACTTTGCAGCTATAACCACCGAAGGAAGCTATAAGAAGGGTACCAAAAGAGAATTAGCCTCAAAGATTCACAAAGTTTTCGGCTCACAAGGATTTATTCAGCCAAAAACGATCACAGCAAAACTCTTGCTTAAGGAAGTTTGGCAAGAAGGAATAGGATGGGATGACCCGATACCTGACAACATTCTAAACACATGGAACAGTTTTCAATTGCAACTGGAAGAACTAAAACAGTTTGATCTACCGAGACAAGCGTTCCAAAGTGACCCTGATTCTCTAAAACTTCATGGCATTTCTGATACTTCGGGAAGAGCTTACGGCTTCCCCATTTATGTACATGGTGGCCAGAAGCAATCAAACACAAATAACCTCAAATAACAAATAACCTCAAATAACCTTCTTCTTCTTTAGCATTTCAAGCTTATTGTTTTCACAATTAGCTTATTGCTTGCTCTCAACTTATGTCATTTTCGGTTATTGCCAGTGCGGAACTGGGTTCGCCCTAGGTCCGCCCTAACAGCTGTCAAAACGTTTTTTTATTCAATTGGTTCGGTCTTGGATCCGCATTTATTCAACCTGGGTTCACCAACACACACAAACATAACTGTCAAAATAAAATGTTTATGTTTGTTTATGTTTTTGTTTTGCACTAATACCATCATACTGACTCGACTCTGGATCCGTTTTCGTTCGGTAATTGCGAGTCAGAGTCAGACCTGACCTAGGTTTAAAACCGAAAACGACATTAGTGTTTTAAATGCACTTTCACAATTATTTATTAAGAGCTTTCGATGCCAAGTACCATTTTTGCATAAGTATGATTGTGGGGCAGGTACAATCATACGCTATGCCCAGGGAGTCGAGAAATTTTTCTTTACGAAAAACTCCTGGACCAGACCGGGAATCGAACCCAGCCACCTCCAATATGGTGTTGCTTTGTAGCTGCGCCTTTACCAACTGAGCTAAGGGAGGACCCAACCACACGACTACTATGCGTAAAGTCAAGAGTTGCGCCGAATTAAAAGCTGGTTTGAATTACAAGCTGCACGGGTGCGAGCGGTACTGAAGGAAAGAATTACGGCAGAATACTATTGGTGCGATTCCCCAGTAGCGCTAACGCTAAAATTAAACTAGGCAGATATACGAAGCTGTGCTTAGGACCATCTTTGGCGGCGTACAGGAGGATGGAGTGTGGCGGCGAAGATGAAACCACGAGCTCGCTGAACTCTACGGCGAACCCAGCATTCAGAAGGTCGCGAAGGCTGGAAGGATACGGTGGGCAGGGCATGTTACGAGAATGCCAGACAACAACCCTGCAAAAATGGTGTTCGCCTCGAATCCGGCCGGTACAAGAAGGCGTGGGGCACAGCGAGCACGATGGGCGGACCAGGTGCAACAGGATCTGGCGAGTGTGGGTCGTCAACGAGGTTGGAGAGAGGCAGCCATAGACCGAGTATATTGGCGAAATGTTGTAGATGAAGTCATATCGTAAATACGATGTATGGCTATTTAAATAAATAAATAATATACGAAGCTCTCAGGAGACCCCTATCCTTATACCTAACTCTCATTCATTCACAAGAATCATTATTCACCACACACACAACTGAATAAGCGTTGCCGCAGGAACTGACTTGGTACTCAGGACTCAGGAGAAACAATTGACAACTAGCACAACAAATGGGTCAATTACCACATAAAAGAGTAATCACCAGCGGTCACACACACTGGAGTAGATTTGTGTACTTTAGATTTAATAACTTTAGGAAGTTAATCGCGCACCAAAAGCACAGTTTACGTGTGCATATTCATTTCTAGGGGTTTTTTTTTCATTGGGGCGAATCTAAGATTGAGAGACTCTCTTTGATTACTTTCTCTTTCATTCATATTCCAATCACCTTTACGATTTTCATTCTACTATTTGTAGAGTATGCTAGCCAGCACTGTTGTGTTTCGATCTGTACTAAAGAATCCCTCGAAAGTTTTATAATGGCGCTATAATGAATGAAAGAGAGTGAGCCCGGAGAGAATCTCTCAATGTTAGATTCGCCCTAATGAAAAAAAAAAAAAACCCGAGATTTGTCTCGCCATAAAGACTGTACATCTGCAATTAGTAGAAGATCAATCGGCCGGAGCATTCATATCAGTGCTTAGTCAATTCACATCCATTAGAAGGAGACCAGAAGTCATCTATTCTGGAATGGAAGAAACTTTGTCGGAGCTAGCCAAGAGCAACGACGAACTATTTCAGAACTAACTAATCAATCTAGCAGCAGACAAGAGAATCAATTTCTCATTCATACCACCTAGAAGGCCAAAATTCTCTGGGAAGTAAAAATAAAAACAGCGAAGCGATTACTCAAAGGTGCTGGAAGAGTTACCCAATTCATACTATCAGAGCTGTAGACACTAATTCACTAAATAGCAGCCATCATTAACTCCAGGCCATTCACTGTGGCACTATCATGCGTAGATGCGCTGGAGCCTCTCACTCCAGCTCATTTCTTAACCTGTAGACCAATGTATTCGATGCCAATGCCGGTAGAAGAAGAAGATTCGTTCAACTTACGTACACGATGGAAGCGAGTCCACAACATTTTTTTTTCTTTTCTGTATTTTACGTCGGCCTATTTCCTCACATGGTGACAGTCACCGACGCCAGGAAGACGACTCCACCACCTGGACCCTACCTAACGACTCATGAATATGAGCCGGGACCAACGGCTTTACTTCCCTTCCGAAGGAAGACGTGACCAGATTTTTTCGCATCCGAAAAACCACCGGCGTCGACTGGGATTGAACCCAGACCCACTGGGGTGCCAAGTAGCAGTCACGCTTACCACTACACCACCGACGCCGGCTTACAACAATTTTGGAAACGATGGAGAGACGAGTATTTCCATCGATTAGGGGGGTATGCAAGGTGGAATTGACAACAACGCAATTGAGAAGTAGGAGAAATAGTTATCATTTGAGATGAGAATCACAATGTGGCAGATGGCTGTTGTTATGGAAGTATTTAAAGGACCCAATGATACCACGGAAGAAGTGAAATACATACAACTCTGTCCAAAGGAAGCAAATAAACCACAAGTTCGTCTAAAAGTAGAATTCAAAGGTTTCTATGACGAATCCCTCCTGATAAATTAGGGAACCTGGGCCAACTGGTTATCAAAATGTCCTCGATGGAAGAGAAGCAACGCATCAAAATTTTGCACATGCATGGCGAAAATCCAAACTACTCTCGCGCCAACTTCGCGAACTTGTTGACTGTGGCTTAATTAACTGTTAGCAACGAATTAAAAGTGTTCGGTGAACGTTTGTCGACAGCCAGGAAAGCTGGATCGGGGGGAAATCGAAAGCCGGAGGCCAGAGCGACGACAAAAAGAGTTGCCCGCTGTTTCGAGCGGAACCCCAACCTCTCCGTCCGAGATGTCGCAAAGAAGCTGGGAGTGGCGGCTTCAACCGTGGATAGAGCTAAAAAACGAGCAGGACTGTTGACTTACAAGAAAGTGGTGACTCCAAATCGCGACGATAAACAAAACACGTCGGCCAAAGCACGATCGCGAAAGTTGTATACGACGATGCTGACGAAGTTTGATTGCGTGGTACAGGACGATGAAACTTACGTCAAGGCAGACTTTAAACAGCTTCCTGGACAGGAATTTTATACGGCAACCGGACGAGGAAAGGTGGCAGACATTAAACTGTCAAAGTTCGCGAAGAAATATATGGTGTGGCAGGCTATCTGTATCTGTGGTTTGAAGAACAACGTTTACATTGCGACCGAAACCGTCAACCAGGAAATTTATCTGAGCGAGTGCCTACAAAAACGACTACTGCCTTTCCTGAAGCGGCACAATTGTTCCGTTCTATTTTGGCCGGATTTGGCATATTGCCATTACGGAAAAAAGGCCATGGAGTAGTATGCTGCCAACAACGTTCAAGTGGTGCCCAAGGACAAGAACCCTCCCACCCCCCAACACGCCAGAGCTCCGCCCAATCGAACAACTTTGGTCGACTCACACACATTACTGTTTGACCAAATTTTGATCGAAACACCCTTTAAAAACGCGAGCAAATTCCTTTCGAAAATTTCGCTAAAAAATTTTATCTTTTGGCAGATTTTCGTCTGCGACTCACAAACTTTTTCAGTGTCGAGTGGTCGACTTTCCTAGTTTTCCAATTAGAATAACCTAGTTTTCCAATTTAAAATATAACTAAACGATACCAGTGTTATAATATTTGATCGAAACAGTGAGTTCTGTGAAAAACCTTGCTCAATAAATTCAGCGATCAGCGATCAGCGATTTTGAAAAAATCAAAAGAGAACATCAGCCGATTAATCATATCATCAAACGAAACGTACAACAAAAAAACAGCCAGTGGTGCAGTATCAGCCTTTCGTTACACTAACCTGTCAAATGAATAATCATCCCAAATCCACGACTCAGGGAATGTTTTCCTAACAACTACCTCTTTCACTCCAGATCTCCGAATAGAAAAACCTGCAGGCATTGCCATTGGCATCATAAAACCCATTTCCTCCATATATCCGTATCCTTCTGGAAACAAATATATAGAACTAGGGTAAGAAATCATTCAACTACATGTGAGCGAGGATCGTTCTTCTACTACCGATCGTGCTGAACACCTTATCTGGACACATCGTCAGGAGCAGTGCACGAAAACAGATGAGTTAGTCAAAAACCACCTTCTAAGTCGACCGTGTGCACTGAAGTTTCGTTCTACCGTGAAACAATCTCACCTTTCTTCGTTCAACCCTTCCCAGATCCAAGCTTCGGAGAAAGTGTTCCTAATCTTGATTGGTTGGACGATCGGTTTGAAGATGGTAGCTGCATCCATCGGGGGCTTATGTTTTTCCACTGGCAATGTCTTACTTAATGTTAGTGGAAGCATGAAAACGTTCGAACTCACAGTAGCCTTAGTGGCCATGCGGAAAACCATTCCAGCTAGAAGAAAGGCGATAAGAGCAAGAAGAAGGAGGTTTTTCTAACCTACCGAGCAAACCAGCCGATTGGTTAGCACTACGTGTCGCAAAGGCGGAAATGGGTGTTTATTGACATATCTGTGTGGGGTAAACGATCGAACTTTTGAACATACTCTAAATAGTTTTGCCATATCCATGATTCGGGGAACTGTTTCCTAACGAAGGGATTGCTAGTTTTACTAGCAGATGATAGCATTGCAGCGAGGGGTACATTCGACGTGGTGTAAATGGCAGGGGTAGTACTTGTGATCAATGGAGTTGATAAAATTCCGTGCTCAAGGTAAGCAATGTGAAACGCAAATTCTGGAAGATGATTGATAGATATTCATAGAACGTGATCATTGTGCACTGATAAATGAAGATTTTGTTCGATTCTCGTGGGGAATAACTCGTACATCCCACGCAGGGAACTACTGGAGAACGGTGATAGGTTTACTTACTCCAATGAGAGCAAGAAAGGATTCCATTGAAAGAGTGTCGAAAACATGGAAAACATGACATTGTTTTTACTTACGTGGCGGTTCGTTGGCATTAGTCATGATAACTGCCCCAGCGTCCTGAAAAATATAAGTCAATTAGTATATTGAGATATGACCGAGCTTATCAAAAGTCTTAACTATAGGGTCTCCCAGCAAGTATACGCATTTTCTATACGAAACTGCACGAAACAGGATGAAGTAAGACAGCTGATTTTCACTGTGTGTTTAAATGGTTATTTCACTAAGTCAATTGGCAAAACTGGGAAGTGTGAGTATCGGAGCGGTTCGATATGCGGATATCCGAAAGTTTGGAAGTTTCCGGGCGCACTAAAATGTGCTCGAAAACCTGAACCAATGGACCGAACGATAGACCGGAAGATCATGATGGCTTTTTCAGCAGGCTCATGGAGTGAAAAGCAGGCTGCAACCCTTAAACCGCGGGCTCGGAAGCTGTATGACGGTCTACTGTGTGGAAAATCGGCGAGTATTGTCACAGATGATGAAACATATGGACAATTTCACTAGAGAACGCTATGACACCGTGCGTGAATGTCAGGATGTCGATCATGCTGATAAGTCATTTTTAACCGAGAAACTCGGTAAAACGGCTATGGTCTGGAAAGATATTAGTCATTGCAGAATGTGGTCAGAGCCCAAGTAGCACACAAAACATCTTTAATATTCAACACTTGGTTTTCAAGATTTATTTTAGTAAATCTGCAGTAACAAAAAGCATGTTTTGTTACTGCAGACTTTATTTCACGTATATGATATACTAGATATTTCATTGGTGTTGCTCAAATGGTTTGCCAAGACCATTCAAAACAAATATTGGTGTTAGTCGAGACCTGTTTGCCTTTTTAAACATGCAGCTAAGTATAAACTTAATCATGACGTTGTATATTTAATACTTTCCAGTGTATGTGATGTTTATTATGAAGCAATTTTAACCTGCAGTGCAACATAACAAATAAATAACACTCTTGTTCCAATGAAGCGTTCTGGTACTTAATGTTGTCAAAATGCGTTTTTTGAGCGGCATGCGCAACGTAATTAGAACGCAACAGAAAGTCACTGAATAATGTTACGTTCTTCCAACGTTCAATTGCACATTTTCACAACAGTGAAGACGATTGAAATATATCCGAATGAAACGCACACTACCGATGACATGTGTTTTGATATGAATAAAAAAATAATCAATTCATAATCTGATCAAATAAGGTAAGGGTTGATTTCTAGAAGTTGTTGTTATTGTATAGGCCTCACAAAGAAAATGGCTTAAAGTGTTCATTATGCAACCTCTGTAAGCTATGATTTTCATAGTAGTGGCTATTACTATTTTACTTTTAAACAAGGATCACTCAAACAGTGAGAACATAATATTTTTTCGGCTGAACTAACTAATTAATATAAACTAAATAGCTACCTACGTAAAGCTGAAATAAATTATCTTCCCAATCAAAATGAAAGGTTGTGAGATTACTAGTTGTGCGTAATGAACATAAGCTGTAATGTTTTTGAATTAATTCTGTCAACTGTTTACATAGAAACAAAATCAATCATTTTGACCCAATTTTAATGACAAAATTTTTGCTATGTTCCCAACTATAACCTAATGAATTCATCACATAGTTAAGCTTTGGTATTGGTAAAATTTTCAAAGTATCAGTACTTGATTGTATTTTTTTTGTAATAGCTTATTTAAATCAAAACCCAAGCAACAATATCGGTAAAGTAGGGAATGTAATGTTTTGAATATGGAATAATCGATTGAACATAAGCGAAAATAATCATAATAAAGTTGTTTTAAAGTTGCCCAATATAAATTTGTTACATGAAATTTTGTGTTGAATTAAGCGAATAAACCTTGAAATGCAATGCTAAAAGTAACAATAAAAATGATTCTTGGTTGTTTGATTGGTTTTAACGACCAACTTAAATGATGAGACGAAGTATTTGTCTCTTAAAAGTAGGTTATTTAGCTTCTCGTGGTTCAGATCATGAAACGACTTACTAAGCTCCTTCAAGCAATCATATAATTGAATTTGTCTTGCTAGTGGTTTTTCGCCATAAACAATGCAATTGAATAATTGTAATTAATTGCACTATAAGTTCTACATGTTAAGAACGGTTTCATATTTTCCACCTATGCTAAGATAACTTCACTTAGAAACAATTGTGTCTAAAGTAATTGAAATAACACTGTTTTTTATTTTATAACACCATTAGAATTTTTTTTTGTATAACTTAGACCAAAATTACGGATAATCAAATTGCGAGCAATCCAGACTTCGAATACATGAAAGAGTTAGTAATACTAGGATTTTATTTTATTATTCCGTTTGAACCTCTTAACGAAGTTTCCACTCAATTGTTCTTCAGTTGTTTTTAAGTAAAAAAACATGGTGTAGCTTCTGAATTATTCTAATGCTTTGTTCCGATGGATTGAACACTTTTGTTGAAGGCGTATAGGAACTTGTTGTTTTACTTGTAATGCCAGTCAAGCATCATCGTTTCAGTACGTTATGTATATCCTTTGAACAAATAAGCAGCTATTAGTTAAGTTTAATATTAAATTAATAATAGTACAGTATTTTTTAATTCTAAGTTAATTAGGAATACGTAAAAAAATAAAACTTACTATCAAACAACCACCGGTGCTATTTTCTAGATATCAATAATTTTAATATATCTGCATAAATGCATATCATAGAAGCACTACACGTATTAAGAATGAATTCATAACTATTTTAGCAGTTAGTGTATTTGATTTGTTCAAAGTCGCCATATTCCAAAAATTTGCAATACAAAATTAGATATTAAAATTTCACTCATTCCTTACTAACATGAACCTGTAACGATTTATAATTATTCGAATGAATCAGAAATCTGATTCTTCCAAATGTAAACATAATTTTACACAATTTTTTTCTTTTTCAAGTTCTGAAGCAATGCTCTATTCTCAAGAATTTATTCTCGGGTGTTTATATTTTTCGTAGAAGATTAGAATATTGATCCATAAATCTGACAGCGTTTAAAAAATTAACTTATTCCAACACGATTTTCAACAGATCATTTTACTTTTCAATATTTTGATCAGAATTATTTGTTCGATAACGATATCCATCAAAAAAGTTATCCTAGCATTCATTTAAACATCTGTATCATTATTCTTTTCATTTCATTCAACGCAATTTGAAATAATCGAAAGTTTTACAAAATGCTATTGCAACTCTGTAGAAACAACGTAAAGTTGCAAATAGGCCTCACCCGCGTGCTTTTTCCGCTTTTTATATGATTGTATGAGATTTTTATGCTCTATTGAAACAAGTTTTGCTACTTTGGAGCCGATTGTGACATCAGATACAATGGATACTAATACGTACATCCGGGAATGCTTGAAGCGGCATTTGTTGCCAGTGATCAGGAAGCATGATTGTCCGGTATTGTTTTGGCCGGATGTGGCATCTGCGCATTATGCGAAACTACAATACAATACAGATACAATAGGACTGGAAAATAGTGTCTTATAAGTGTGGAATCGTACCATGAAACCCTCTTGATCTTGTTAGTCAGCTGTCTACTGAGGACGTGAACATCGCTTTGGTGGGGGATTCGTTCAAGGAGTTCCTGAAACAGCACCACAACAACGTCGCCGGATCATCAGGTGGGCCTCAACCGAAAAAGAAACTGAAAGTATCTCCCGGAAAAAGTGTTTCGCCTGACGACATTCCTCAAAAAACTCCGAAGCCGGATAAAACTCCCACGAAGCGGGGAAGGAAGCCCAAAACTGTATCACCCAGCGATACACCTCAACTGGATTCGGGATCCAGATCAAAAACGCCCGCTAAACGAGGAAGCAAGCCGAAAATGGCCATGTTGTGAAGAACAATTGTTTGATGTTTCTTCATAAGTGTGTGAAATAATGTTTTTGACGTAGGGCTATGTCTTTGTTTTCTATACTGGGGTACAATGGCGTTAATATCTCAGTCGCTTCTCCAAATATTTTAAAAAAATTTACACCAATCGATCGGAGTTCGAATATTTCCACGCATCGATTCCAATAGAGGAGATTGTGGATTTCAGACCACATACCATTGAAATATTGATAAATGTTAACCCTTGTCTTAAAAAGCCATCAAAAACCAATTTTTCTAATAACCTTTTAGCACAGACGTCAAAAATGAACAATAGTCGGTGTTGGTAGAATGAACTGATGGGTATTCGTGCACCAGGTGGTAGTTTAATAGCAGCAGCGTACTAGCAGCAGCAGAACGCGTTTATTCTCACATTGAACGAGAGCATCAGCAGCAGTTATTCCGACGATGAACCAAACAAATTTTGCATTCGTATCATGCCGGATGATGGTTGGGTATGATGTTGGAATACTCACGAATACCTGGTTTGTTGAGTATTCGTGAGTATTTGAACATCATACCCAACCGCCATCCGGCATGATACATGGATTGTGGAGACATGATCCATAACTAATAGCCATTCTAATCAAACGATTGTTGTTGCACGGTGTGACGATTGCCTTGTAATGATATTTCCGTAGAAAACCCGTTCTGTTCAGAACGGTTAAATTGCTTGGAAAGAATTTCTTTAAGAATGAAACCATATTTTGCACTGAAAGAACGATCATAGTTGAAAATTCTATTTCCGCCGACAATATTTGTTTTCAATTCTAGAACGTTATGAGCGGTGGATATTTACCATGATTTCAATAATTTTAATGCTCGAACAGGAACGCTGTTGTATTTTGTATAACACTCACGGGACAACCACGCTTATCGTGGTTGCCCAAGCTGCAAGATTTGTCGCGACCAGTCGAAGGTTTTTTTCTTCCAGTGCGAGCAAGCCGATTGGCGTCATTTCCCGCCATTTGCAATACGCGTCTATTATGAAATCACCACTTGTTTGGATATAGATAAAGCCTGTCCACGATAAATTGCGGACACCAAAATAATTGCAGCAAAAAACAATTACACATAATTAAACAAAACTGATCTTTTGTTATTTCACAACAAAAGAATTATATCAAAATAAGCAACAGTTGATTCAGATGTTAGTCCTTCTTTCTGTAAAATTTTTGAACTTTTTGTTCCGTACGGTATCCTCAGATACGCCCGCCGTGTCGATTCTCCATCTTCCTTCATCGGTACCATTTCTAAGTTTTTCTTTCTTTCTTTTTTTAACGTCGGCCTATTTCCTCACATGGTGACAATCACCGAAGCATTTCTTAGTTTCGAAGAGCTTCCACTTAAGTTCTTCTCTATTGGGTGAAGTTCTGGACATTGGCTATTTTTGGCACGTATTTAACCTCTTATACCTTATACCATTCCAGGACGGAGTTCGAATAGTGACAAGAGGCCAAATCAGGCCAAAACAGAGCTGGAGAGTCGTGGCTTCTGATAAACGGTAGCAACCACTTTTGCAGACATTCTTTCTCGTACACATCCTTCATGATAGTGCCGGTAGAGACAAAACTTTTGATTTTCGACCACAACTGCATATGGCCTGTCAAATCAAGTACTTCTTAGGAAATTTGGACACCTTCTTTGTCCTCCATCAATGTTTTAGCATAGTGGCATGATGCCAAATCGAGCTGTAGCATTTCTGGCCATAGCAGAATAAAAAGCCAGCCCTGGGAGCTGCTTGAAATCCTCCAGGACATAAGTTTCATCGTCCATAACAACGCATAAAAACTTCGTCAAATATTCGCAGTACAAACGTCGAGCCCGTGATTTTGCTGCCAAGTTCTGTTTGTCGTTGCGATTTGGAACTGTTTTTACTTTATACGACTTAAGTCCCAATCGTTGTTTTGATTTTTGGACAAAACCAGGCGACATCCCTATTTTACGAGCCACCGTTCGAATGGAGAGATTTGGGTTTTTCGTTAATATCCTGTTCACCTTTCGGTCCATGACAGGATCAGCGCGTCCAATGTTTTTGTCCCTGCTCGGTTTCCTCTTCACAGTCAAACGTTCCGAAAATGATTTCAGCACATCGTGAACAGTGGATTAAGGCAAATCCAATGTTTTTCCAAGGTCCGTATTGACAAGTCAGGATTTGCCGTACGCCCTACAAAATTCGCTCGCGCACTTGTTTTTCTTTCGTCACCATTTTGAATACTAAACATGAAATGTAAACATCAATCATAGTCTTTTTCATCATAGACTCTCAGCTATACCACAGTGAAATTTTTCATTCCTACGTGCAATATTTCAAAAGTCACAATGATTTGAAGGTGTTCGGATTAATGTGGATACAGACCTTACTTTTCGATTTGTTCCACCTTCCAACCTTCTGATCCATAGTCAAGAGCTGGTCAAATGTTTTGCAAACACAAAACGCTTTAGTTTCTTTGCAAGAACGAGTACCGATACATTCGAATTTGCAAAGCCAGTCCAATCGAGCAGTAGACCTATCAAACGGATGAGATGTCGCCTCTTGCCTAATACAGGCTCTTTAGTTATTTTGTCCTGGAAAATTGACTCTTTTCTTGAAATTGCGGTGGCCGTGAAAAGGGCCAATGGTCGTCTGCGATGAAACGTTGCGGTAAACGGTGCGACACGCACGAAAATCGAACTGAGATTGCTGGCAGAAACACGATGAAATTCGTTAAGAGCGCACTGCGGTCAGACATAGAATGATGACAATGTTCTCCTTTCCTACCGTATACGACGACAATGCACAATTTACGTGTTGGCAAACAACCGTGCAGATGTAAAAAATTTGGAAGGCTATCGTGAAATGACTGAGTTATTAACGTTTGAAATCTAACTATGTTTGAGCAACTTAAAGCAACTTATCGCACTCTCAATGTGTACCCCACTATTGATTACACAGACATAGTCCTCATCAAAATTCAATAGCGAGATTTAAAAATAAGCAAAAATAAAAATGCGACCCGTTTTCCCTTTTTTTTTGTAATCAAAATAATACTCACATTGAAATCATCGTAGAAACTTTGACGCCTCCATGGGGCAAATCTTTTCCTGCGGTATGCTCTGTAGCTGGCCTCCTCGTAGGTTTTCAGATCATCAAACACCTTACCAGTAGTTAGATCGTTTCCACTCTTCAGCAACAGTACACTCTGATCCACGCCAAGCAAACCAACATAGGAGTCCGGATTCGTGCTGATCGTAATATCCACGTCCTGTCCGGGTTTGGACTCGGTTTTCGATAACGACACTTTCAACTAAGAATAAAATAAACGATAACTATGCATATCTACTTTCTGCCTAAAGACCACATACGAAGTTTTGCAATTCACTGGCAAATTCGATTTCAACGTAATCGCTGATCATTTGACCATCGGTGTGGATGAAATAGATAATCAGACGAGCTCTCGGTACCATTGCGAAACTGGCTGGGAAACGGAAGGTATGGCTCATACGATCGGGAACCGAGATCGTTCCACCAACAATGACATCTCCACGACCAAGAACCTGATAGTTGAAATACTTCATTGGAACCGTAGAGGAGACATCAACTGTAACATCCTTGTTGATGCTTGGTCTGTGACATGTTCAAAGAAAAATTGTTATAAATCTGGTTTGGTACTTAATTTAGCAATACTTACACCTCTGTTAAAACCTTAGCCCGAATGTAAGCATTGTACTTGACCCATCCCTGCGAGATCGACCCTAAGTAGAATGTAGCTCCCAGATATTCTGCACGGAAGTTGATAGAGTCCGATGTGGTTTCAGTGTCAATAATAAGCTTGGCCATGCCATTCTTATCTAATTTGTAAGTGTGTTCCGTGGCGTTACGCTCTGGCCAGCCGAATTCCTGCACCACTTTCACCTGATTAGAATCATCTTGAAGAGGTGCACCATCCTGGTAAGTAGCCTTCAGCCACGCCGTGTACGGTAGTCCAGGTTTAAACTTTTCCGAACTCTTGACGAGCTCCATGTTGTATGCTCTATCGTAAATTTTAACCTTCGAAGATGCATTCTGCTTGCGGCCGGTTAGCTCTTCTTCCACTACCGCTTCTATCACAATATTTCTAGTGTAGTCTCCTTGTAATTTTATCTCGTCACGCAAATCAAATTCCACCGATCCTTTACCATCGATGGGGACAGTTTTTCTCGTGATCACATCACGCTCGAATGGTTGCACATAATGAAAACGGAAGTCCGGATATGCCGAAACGGTAGCTTCGCCTTTCACCGGCTTCCCGTAAGTGTATTTCGCACGAATGATTGCCTTAACCTTTCCGTCCTTCAGCGTTGTGATGCCAGGTGACTCAACACTCACTTCAAACTTAGGCAACACATACTCGTCAACTTCAAATGCTTGCGTTTGTTTCTGTGATAAAAAAAAAAATCCAAAATTAATATCGCTTAATCCAAGCAGATTTAATCAGTGCTCACCGTTCCCAAGGCTTCAATATGGATCATCCAATTGCCCAGGACGGGTGCACTAGATAGAGTAAGCTCCGACTCAAAAACACCCTTGACGAGCTTGGCGTCGTTCCATTGCTTGATGCGGTTGTTCTTGCCATCCGTGATGTGCACCTTCACTGTGTCCACTTTTGGCAGGGGCTTCGTATTGGGATCCAGTACCAATACACGGAACCGAACGGTATCACCCGGCTTGTAAACTGCTTTATCTGTTTGCACAAACATCGAGAAGCTTTTCGATTGGAAGGTCAAGGTGGATTCGTTCTTAAAGATGAATCCCGATAACCCCTCGGCGATCAGGTCATAGTCGCCGTCTGATATGTCACCGATCTGTTTGAAAAGTAAACGAAAACAAAAATTGCATAATTCTATTCCCCAGCTGAAGAATTGCTCCGAATGAACTTACGCTAAATGGAATCAACCGGGATTCCCCTTGACCTAGAGAAACATCTTCGCTGGCGAGAGGAACCCCCGTTTGGGTGTTGTTCAACGTGATCCGGAACCGCACCGGCTCACGAACATCCAGATTACAGACGGACACGTGATATTCGGAGTTTGGTCGCAGTAATTTAGAGCCGACAACGGAGTAATATCTGTAAGAGACAATATAAAGCGATTACTCAAATGTGTATTATATTACCAGTCAATAATAACTGCCATTTCAACAAATTCGACCGAATCGTTAATCAAATATCAAGTTTACTCGACAAATCCTGCCCCGTATAATTAGCCGGCTGGTTATTCCGATAGAGCATGTAAGAGATCTGTGGTGTGTCGATAATGTGAAAAGAGCACAGCTAAACAACTACCGGTGAATCCCACTGTATGCCACGGCAGCGCTCTCACTGTACGATAATAATCATTTTGATCGACTTAATTTAGCTGTACTCTTCCGAAATGATTTATTTTGTTGAAAATTGTCGGTAATGCGAGGTTTAGATGTTCCCGGATGTGAGAAGCTTTGTCATTGTCCTGTAATCTACAAAACATACCGTTACGCATGTAGAAGAGTAGTTAATGAGTTGTAATTACGCTCCATTTTTATGGCATGAATTGTTCTAGTTGTTGCGTCATATAGTCCCACGGTAATTCAATTGATTAGTTGAGCAATTTAATCATGTGGATGCATGTATTTCCTAAGTTGCGCTTAGTTGATGAAAGTAAGATTTTAACTCAGGGGTCCTCCCTTAGCTTAGTCGGTTAAGGTGCAGCTACAAAGTAGCACCAAGCTTGACATGACTGGGTTCGATTTGCGGCCCGGAGTAAGATATTTTATTAATAAAAATTTATTGGACACCCTGGACGTATGGTATCCCAGGGTGTCCCAGAAAGTATAAGCACGATTTTTACACAAAACTGCACGAAACCAGGTGACGTAGGACAGCTGATTTTCACTGTGTGTCTTTGTTTACATCCTGGAAAACAGATGTGTGTGTTGGATTTAAGCGAAGTCATCATTTCTCACGAAAACTGTAAACAGATTATGCACTCTATGCACTCCATAGTGCTCTATTCCCAATATTTCACGAAGTCGACTGGCGAAACTGGAAAGTGTAAATGTCGGAGCGGTTCGTGATGCCACCCGGATGTTTGGTGAGGATTTTAGCTTTGCGGACGCACCGAAATGTTGTCAAAAACCAGAACCAGTGGACCGAAAGATGGACCGGAAGATCATGATGGCTTGTCGGATAGAAAAAGCAGTTCTATTCGAGATGTTCCCAAAAAAAACTGGGTACTTCTAAGAGTAACGTCCAACGTGCTAAGGCAAGAATGGTATCCGTTCGTACACTGAACAAATATTTCACTTAGCTACTACTGGAAACACATGTATATATTTTCCAATACTATACTAAGTGATTTTCACATGAATATCACATGCAAAAAAAATTCTACTTGACTAATCATCTACATATCACTGGACACATAAGATTGACTTGATTTTGCAAAGAATTTTCCACCTCCTGAATCACATGAAAGTTAAGTTAATTTCTAGTGGATATTTTCCACTGATTATGTGATTTTTTTTTTTGTGAAGTTCAGGACGTCCAGTTTTAACAGAGAAATAATTATGTTTTGAGGGTGGCACGTATGTGACAGTATCATCAAAATTTTGTTGTAATCAGATAGACCTTACTGGAAATTGTTGCTGATGTTCAGTCTGCATTTGATATGGCAAGAAGTCACCTGTGATGCTACAGAATGCCTGAGTGTCTTTACAGGAGTAGCGCTCTGCTATCCGGCAAATATGTTCTCCTAATTCTTTTCGAAACGAACAGCACGAATACAATAAGTACTTCAAAAATCTCGCACACAAATGCATAACAATGAAAATCACGGGTCAAAACACTTATGAAAAGAAATTCAACTTGAAAAATCACAATCACTGTGCAACGAAAGAAAAACTTCGACAGTTGTCGAAAACTTAACCGTCCACGGGCAGCGCTTGCTGTGATCTTAGCATAAGAACCCTGCGTCCGATCCCAACGCTTTTCTACTTTGTATGGGCTGTTATAGTTTACAATTAGACCTGAAAAAAGCCATTCCGAAAGCTGTGTTGCAGTTCTACTTTTGGAGTAAATTTTTTCAACAGATTTGCAACTGCTCGGCAGCTCTGTTCTATTTTCACCGCGATTTGAAACACGGTTTTAAATTGGTTTTCTTTGTAGTTGTGTCAGATTTTATGACTGATGATTGTCAAATGTATGTTTTTTAGTTTATTTTGCAAGTGATTTTTGTAAACGCGAATATATGAGCAAACAATATTTTCAAAACATCGCATTGCGATTAAGGTGTTCTAGTTTTATTTTTGACAGTTCCGAAAGGATTTTGTCCAGGGTTGTCGCGTAGTGCCTTGAGAAAACTGATGATTATACATCATTCGACCTTCTCAAGGGTCCTCTAATGGTTCCAAGAACGGATGACAGTAGACCACAAGCCAGGGTTGTGGTGGACGTAGAGATGGACGAGAACAACAGTTTCAAGCGGAAGCAGTTCAACGCGGGCCTTGGCTAAAGAACTTGATGTTTCGAAAAGTTTCGTCCGTATTAAAAACGTATAAGGTGCAGCACTTCACAAATCGTTACGAACGCCAGCAGAGTGTTGCCAAAACGCATGCCCGGAGACTCCAAACGAAACTGCTAACGAAATCCCAGTGCTGCGTCATTGATGATGAGACCTACATCCGAGCGGATTCCAAGCAGTAGCCGGGACAGGAATATTTCACGAATAAGGACCAGTGTCCTGTAGATGGCCGTTACAAACGGAAGAAACTATCTAAATTTGCTTAGGTGCCAACTAGTACCCCTAGCAAAGTAAAATAACAAACTGATCAAATAAGAAACACGTTTTGTTATCTCAGATATCATTTTGAACTCACCTGATATCGCATAACAAAATTAGTTATCCACATTAAATAATTTTGTTATCATCTGTTATCAATTTTTACAAACGATTTTTGACGAACGTTACTGAATACTACCAGCATGCTGGAGAATGCTGATATCACCAGCATATCATGGATGTAAAATTGAGCTTTTCACCAGAAGCAGTACTTCAGTTATTAGTGTATGAATTTGATATCATGTTGATAACATAATTTGAAATCGTCTCAAGTAATTTGTTCATATCACAGAAATTTGTTGTCAAAATGAACTCAATGATAATAGAACGAGTTAATGTTGTGATATCCAACGAATATTCATTAGTTATCCGTTTTGTTATTTTGGCTGTTTATTTAACCTGAATGATAACATATTTAGTGATCAAACAGTGAGAATCAGATATTAGAACTTGTTATCACTTTGGTATAAACCTTTGCTCGGGATACTTGTGGCAAGCTGAATTAATCTTCGTGACTAAAAACACCATTAACGATGAGATTCACAAAACGAGTGTCTCCAAAAACAGCATTTGCTTCAGCATTTGATCAAAAACCATTGTTTTGGCCCGATTTGGCTTCATAGCATTACTCCAAAATATTGAACCTATTAGGTCATGATGAAACGCGAACCTCGGAAGACCAAAGGAGAGGCGAAGGACAAAAAGAAATTAAGAGGAAGTGTTAAAAAAACTGAGAAAAACGTACCGAAGACCACTGTACAGGCTCTGATGGAGGGCGTTAATTGCAAATGTCAAACATTTTACTCAAACTCATTCTTATATTTAACCGACGTATGTAAGCTGAAATAAATACAGATACTGAACTACTGTTAAAATTTGGTTTCAATTCGATAGCTATAGCCGATTTATCAATTAATCTAAAGTGTCGCAATAATTGTCGACGCACCATTTAACCGTTCATATGTGAAGAGAAGAAAAGTAACAACTCGCTGCTAATGGATTCACTAAAAAAAATATATAGAGAGTAGTCAAACACGTTAGCTTCATATTGAATCTAATTTTTAGCAGTTCGTATGGTCATCAAAGCTAATTTTGCCGCTGCGTTGTTCGCGCGCTTGGTAGTCATCTGACCAGCTTGTATTCCAAGAAGCAATTCACCGCGCCAAAATGCAATGGGAAGCTGAGCTGATTTGAGCCATCTCGACCTACCAAGTCCTTAAAGGTAACATCACTCATTTGATTCACTTTGTTTGAATATAACACGCAACTTGTGACTATTCTACAGGAAAAACTATGAAATACCTGCAACTAACTGGAAAATTACGGGCAATATTATTGATATGATTCATTGAAACACATTCGAAATTTTAAAAGCAATTCATTTTTGTTTTTATTTCAAAGCTGTTGATTTCAAAAATACAATTCCCTAGAAATTTGGAAGCTGCGATTATCTCACCACGAATTGTATCAGTTACTGGGAGAACCTCCCATAGTACACATCGCCAAAGTCAGTCGACTACGATGGGCTGGGCATGCCGTAAGAATGTCGGAAGACAGCCAAGTTAAAATTATCCTCGAAAACGAATCGACGGGTACAAGAAGAAGAGGCGCAACGAGCAAGGTGGATCGATCAAGTAGAAAGCGAGGCTAGCAAAGGTACAGCCATGGATCGAATACAATGGAGACAACTTCGATGTCACACTGGCCTTGGTCTGATTGATAATTGAGCGATTATCTCACTAGAAATTTATGGGAAATATTTTATAACCAATTCCGTTATACATATGTTGATGATGTTGTTCTAACATAAATAAGATGGTAGTTCGAAAACTTATTTTGATACCAACATCAAATTGATATCAAAATTCAATTTCTATTGACAATTGTCAAATTTTATATAAAATTTAGTTTTTATCTTTCTGCAATCTTGCGTTCATTTTTCATTGAGAGAAGTAGTTCTGCTTTCATTGTCTTGACAGAAAATTAAGTGGAAATCATTTTGCAATCAACAGTATAAACATGTATGGCAAAGTAACATTTAGAGTTGATGTCACAATAAGTTTTCTTTGGGATCAATTTTGATCTTTTAACCGTTAAAATGATCAAAACGACAGCAACCTAAGTAATCCTTATCAGCAACATCACAACGTCATATTTAGTTTTAAATTTGATCTTCGGTCATCCATAACATATTAGTTCGTTTGCTGGAATTTATAACTGCAGAGCTTTTTCTAACTTCTACTGTAGCAATCAGTGACAAAAATTTTCCACAAAAACACATATAGTGACTTATATAAGTCCACAAAGTAGTGATACATAATCTACAAATTTTGGCACTCCTAGGCAAAATTTGACTTCATAGGAATTTATTCTAAATTATTGGGCACTCAAGAAAACTATCAACTAAATTGAAAATTCTGCTCTTACACCACCATATGCTACTGTCATCATACAATAAGCGGGCTATACCTATGTTTGTGAAGTCAAAATGATTTTTTTTCCTTTGGTTTGTTTCGTACATAAGGAAACTAATTATTTTTTCTATAAACATTTTTTTCTCGAACCAATTTAAGAGGCATATTGAAAACTATTTCATTCCTGATATAAGCTATACGAAGACAATATTGTGAAATAATCAATAGACAGTGAGATGAAGCTACTGTTTATAATATTGCAGCACTCTTTAGAAAGTTGAGAAAAGTATCTAGAAGCAGGGACTTAAATTAATGTTTCAATTTTTTTGTTCATATGATACGAAGTGCTCTAACGAAGTTCTACGTAAACGAAGTTCAAAGTTAAAAAAATCAATGGAACGATCTTATGAATATCGTATTGCTTGTTCAATAATAGGTGGAAGTGAACCAAGCATTCCTGTCTAGAATTAAAAAAAATACCAATGGTTATGATAGTTCCATAGTTGGTGTTAGGTCTCTAGAAGTCAAAACGACAGAAAAAATCGTTGATGATAAGTAGTTGAACAAGCCTCAGGAATAAAATTATGATAAACAAGGCTGGGTTGAAGAAACCGTTCATAATACTTTAGTAACCCGAAAAATAAAACGAAACAAAAATCACAATAAGGCACAATTAGGCAAAATTCAATATCTCTCATCGTTCACCACATGCTACGATCGCACATTTTATTTCTCGCACTTTTATTTCTCTGAATCTATGCAAGATATGGTAAAAAATTGCATCACTGATATTTTACTTTATAGGAGAATTTCGCAAGAAAATTTTCTGCATTTAAATATTTGACAGCTTGTGACTGGTATATGGTCTGTTTAAGTGTACGCGTAGCTTTCAATCTTCATTCATTTTTTGTAATTCATCCTTTTCAAATTCAAAGGATTGACGAATGATAGAGTTGGCTTGCAATATTAGTATTGGTTATTAAACGTAACCAAACATCATTACAAAAATAAACAAATTTATTTACAGCCCAATCTCTACATTAAAGTCGTAAAAAAAAATTTTAAAAACAATTTTAGTAATATCCTTAAACAATTAAAGAATGATTACACTCTGTTAGCTTGAGCAAACAAGATCAACACAACCCACCTTATCCATTGTAAAGCAGATCTATGCCAAAAATTTATTTAATAGAACAAATTTGCCGTAACCCAAAAGGAATACACACAGAGAAAAGCAAATCGTGGGACGATCAAAATCTTTCAACACCGCAGAACATTTTCGATGATTAACTTTAAAATCAACATAGGCCAATGACCAAACAGGTTCTGATACATGGTGGTAGCTGAGATGATGACGAAATTGAATACTTATTTCATCTGTTGTTTTCTTTTCCAAAAATCCCCCGGGATAACGTTAAACTGAATTCCGATCAATCATTCTCACCGTTAGTGATTCAGTCAATCCAAAAACAAAACCCAAAAGCGAAAAGAAACTTCTCAATCCATCTTTTTGCATTCTCATCATTCTCTCGAATGGCTTGGTTTTCAACGTTAAGCCGGTTCTTCCTTCCTTTTTTTCTAATACGTTGTTTGCACTTGAAAAGCCAAGAATCCCGCAGGTTTTCAACTCACTGCACAAGTAGCAGGTAGCAAGCTGCAATCAACAAGCTCTGGAAAGATAAGCACCTTCTAATAATACAAACCCAACAGGAAGAAATCACTTGACAGGCAACCAGTAACACAAGTTATGACCTTGGTCCATTAGTGAAGTCAACTGATTTCGTATTTCTTCCCCGGGATTACCAGGTAGTTTCATCGACATCCCACTTGCTAACTGGTGACTGTCATAGCCATTGCATGGAATAATAACAACAGATTACAAAGCACACACTTGAAGGTGACGGCACCGGTGGTGTTGTAGTGAGCGTGGTTGACTCTCACGCCAGCCGGAATGGTTTAAACTCCAGTCGGCAGCATTGGAATATCCTGAGATGAAAAATCTCTGATCATGTCTTTCTTCGTAAGGAAAGTAAAGCCATTGGTCCCGGCGCATGTGGTGATGTGTTCGATATATAGGTTCGTCTCCCTGACATGACGAACCAGCCTCAGGCTAAATAAAAAAAAAAGCCTCAGGTTATACAAAAAAAATACTTATCTCCTTATTAATTATAACTATTAAATTTGAAATCGCAACACAATAGCATCGAACATTTCCAATAATAATTGGAACTTAAAGGGTCTACAGTACTGATAAAAATTAAGTACACACTCCAATTATACTTACCTTTTTTTATTATCTAGTTTGTATGTACGGATTGAGTAAAAGTTCATTCGTACAAAATGTAGACTTTTGGTGTATGGGCGTACAAAAAGATACAAAACATCAGCAGATTTCCCAAAGCGAATTCATAACCATCTATTTATCAATTTTGTGTGTAGCAAAAATAAAGTGAACATGACAGTACAATGATGGAAAATAAGTCCAAAACAACCTTTAGTATTTAGTAAGCCTTCCCTTCGCATTGATATCTGCCTGGAGATGCCTTGGCATGCTTTCCACTAGGTCCACTAGGAGAAATATTCTACCAAGCCCCTTTCGATGCGTCAAATAGCAGATTTTTGTTGGTAACGTTACTTTAATCAACCTGTTGATAAATTTCTGTCCCCTGAGACTGACACATGTAAGCGTCTTTTAGCAAATAAGAATGAGTTGAAAGAGATGAGAAAATAAATTCAATTTATCACATCTTTCGTCGAATTGCATATGTGTCAGTTTCAGGAGACATGATTATACACGAAATCTTTCTTTAAGTTGCCCGACTTTTTACAGACATGAATTACGTCTGGTGTAAAATTCATAATTTCTAAGTGTGTACACACTACCTAAATGTCACGTAAATTTCTGTCCTCTGAGATCGACACATGCAAGCGTCCTTTAGCACATAAGATTGAGTTGAAAGAGATGAGAAAATAAATTCAATTTAACACATATTTCGTCAAATTGGGTATGTGTCAGTTTCAAGAGCTATAATTTTACACGAAATCTTTCTTTACGTTCCCCGAATTCTTAATAACATTAGTTTTAGTCTCGTGTAAAATTCATAATTTTGTAAGTGTGTAGTATAAACATTAGATTTTCGATTGAGTAGAGGTCCGGAGACTGAGGAGGCCATTCCAACCGTTTTAAATGAGATCCAAGGAAAAAAGTAGTAGTTTTGCGTGCGGTGTACTTTGGATCATTGTCTTGCTGAAATATGTAGTCATTTTCTAGACCAACTTTCAGCAAGGAAAACTTCCAAATAATGGCACAGAATGTCAATGTACTTGTTAGCACCCATAATTTCTTCGATTCGAGCAAGTTTCCCAACTACAGATTACGTGAAGCATCCCCACGCCATAATATTGCCTCCTTCGTGCTTCACTGTTTTCCGGACATTCTTCTCCGAAAGCTCCTCTATCGTTTGCAACCAAATCCTGGAGCACTGTTTGTGTCCAAATAATTCGAAATTACTCTCATCTGTCCACAACACCTTTTTCTTAAAGGAAATCAGCTTGTCGACGTGTTTCTTGGCAATTACCGAACATTTGATTTTTCTGCGTTTACTTATTAGAGGCCGACGAGATGCAAACTTATTTTTCAGGACTTGTTGCTGCAGGCTAACTCGTACTCGTTCAAACAAGCTTTCTTTCCCTCCTTGACTTGTCAATCTTGGGATTTAACGAAATTCTCTCGAAATTATTGCATCCTGCCGTGGCGTTGTCAATCAGTTTCGTCCTCGATCAGCTCTGAATGTGAACCAATTGAACCAAACTGCTGGAATTTTTTCCAGCATTTTTGGCCTGCCGGAAAGCTAACACTGAATTGTTTGCTACTTTGCGGGAAAACATGACTTTTTGGCAGTCTTTCACGATCAAATTACGCACTTGCAAAGATATTTTCCACAGAAAACTTAAAACATCAACCATTCGCTGAAGAATGCTTCCGAACGAATGAGAGTTTTTGTTTTGTCTTGTATGTCAACAATAAAGTAAGCACAAAAAGGCGCCCTGGTGTTAGGTATAACAATTATTGTGCAGTATACTTTTTTTGCCACATCTAAAAGTGCAAATAAACAGATTTATTTGGCAATGGCAAAAACACTTTCAACAAGTGTTTTGCTGTTGCCTGATAGCATCGTAAAGGAGTTCAATTTCACCCAATAGGTATGGGGACCTATCTATTGAAACAACGAAGTTATATGGAAATTTATGGAACGAAATTAAGTGTATACTTTATTATTGCATGTACTGTAGATAAAAGCTAGTAGACAGAGAACAAAACGTTTGCTTTCTCCATAGGTATTTACATTTTCAATACAAATGGCAAGTGCAGTATCTACTTCAAATACACTCAAATTTTGCCTCACTCTTAGAAAAAAATATGTAAATTTACATAAACTTGCATCCACATAAAAGGAGTGGCCCGTTTAACAGAAATGTGTATCCTTTCTTGAATTTACAACACACAAAACAACTCAAAATGATAACACAAAACGACGTTTTCCAAATGCTGCTACTGTTATTGCAAATAAATATGCTGCTTGATGCCAGTTTTGATTTTAAATAATATCAGTTGTTGGCCTGCTTCAAAAAATATTTTAAGGATGCAAGAAGTTCACGTCATGTTCAGATTATTGAACATTATATGCGAATGAACTCCGTGTTACACGCTGCGTAATTTATTTATTTTTATTTACTATTATTTGTTTGGCTTATATTTACCGCTTTTCTCTCTTTTTAGCATTCTAAAAAAGTACAATCACTCATGATGTTTGAGTTTGCAGTCGGTGAAAGTAATCTGGATATAATTCTATAAGCAGACTTTCCCTAAAAAAAATATGATCATGAATGTTTCATTTCTTTGGATACATACGAAAATAGTTTTGATTGATAACAACTCATGAATAATACAGTGCAATATCACTTGTTCTTGCTTTGCATTTTCTTGAAATGAAGATTTTATCTTCAATTAATCAAAATTGATAACAATTCATAACGATGCGGAAGTATGTAAATTTATGTTTTTGGAGCCTCTAGGTTTGTGTGTATATAAAGAGATCAAAATTTACAAGAAATTTTCGAAGCGTGATTTAAAAAAAAAATATTCTGGGACACTCTAGTGCACACGTAGTGATGTGATTTTCAAATCCATATCTACACAGAATCATGGTAATCGTAATCAACGAAATTGTTTGCAATCTTTCATGCGCCATACAACAATGTTTGCTCTCTTTCATAAACTCTTAAAATAAACATATAACTTTCTGCGTTATCTACACTGAAAAATATATGCAAATTACTCATGAATTACTTTGAGCCATCACTAAAAATATGCCGACACAATTTACGGCTGACCGCATTTTTCAATTTAATATATCATAAACAGCAACATAAATAGCAAGCACTGAAAAATATATCATAGTTAAGATAATATTTCAGCTTCAATTAATATGTGTAGTTCATAGCAAGTAAATTTCCGCCTTGTACACTTGAAATTTACTTGACCTCAACTCAATTTCACCCCAGCGCGCAGCTTGTTGTTGTAATGATAAATAAAAACCACCAGCCATATTGTGTACGCGCAAGTTTCGTGCGCAGAGTGCAAAATTGTTAAATGGGTTTCATACATGTTAAAAGAATCGTGTTTGACTGTGATAGCTACTCAACATGCTTCACGAATGTGTTTGTGTAGTTTTGCACTATGTTGATACAAACGCTTTTAGGTTATGTCCGATTGTTTTCATATTCGGTGTTTATATTTTACGATGAAGGAGTTTCGTGCTGTGGTGATGAAAAAGTTTTTGAAAGGTGAGCGCCCGGTTGCTTTCTTCAGAAATTTGAAAAACCTCGGAGTAAAGCGGGATTTTGTGTACCGAACCATCCGAAGGTACCGTGACACCTGCTCGTTGGATGACCGGAAGAGATCCGGTCGTACTCGTACGGTGCGGACTGTTCGAGTTGTTAAAGTGGTTAAGGGAACGGACTAGACAAAAATCACAGCGCTCTGTACGTAAAATGGCCGCAGATCTGAATGTTTCGAGATCGTCAATGCACAATTTACTGCAAAATGACCTCGGATTCCAAGCTTTCAAGAAACGTAAGGTTCACGGAGTTTCGGAACCTTCCACGCAGAAACGACACGAAAGAGCAAGTCTGCTTTTGTCGTGGCACGGTGGGGAAGAATTTATCTTTTCCGACGAAAAGTTATTCGTCTTGCAACAATCCCACAATGTCCAGAACGACAGATTGTGTGCTCTCTCTTCGAGAACTGTTCCAGAGAGTGATAGGAACATTCCACGGTTCCAAAGTCCTGCGTCAGTGATGGTTTGGGGAGGAATTTGCAAGCGAGGCAAATTACCACTGGTTTTCATCGAAAAAGGCGTTAAAGTGAATGCCGTACATTATAAAACGGAAGTTTTGGAGAAAGTTGTCAAGCCATATGTACAAGAGGTGTTTGGAGATGATCACTATGTGTTCCAGCAGGAAGGAGCGCCATCGCATACGGCAAATCTCGTTCAGGGCTGGAGCCGAGAAAATTTGACCGACTTGTTGTACAAGAATGAATGGCCTCCCAGTTCACCAGATCTGAATCCCTTGGATTATTTCGTATGGTCATACATACTGGCGAAGGTAAATGACCACAGGGCGTCTAATATGAACCAATTCAAAACTGTAATCAAACGAATTTGGGACGAAATGCCGATGGAAGTCATGCGTGCCGCCTGCGACGGTTTCGAAAAACGTCTGGAGCTAGTCAAGAAGGTTAAAGGCGGTGTTATTCCAAAACATATGCTGTAGTTGATCAGTATTATATTGCAATATAATGGGTAAAGTTATCAATAAAATCTGGATTATCGATTTGAAATAAAAAGAGTTTTATTTTGTATGAGAATATATTGGTCACGGTGTGTGTGAATTTATCGATAGAAATCGCCTAATACAGGTATGTTGTATGAAAGATTTCAAACAAGTTTCTTATTTACACTTGCTTTGGCTTACAATTGACAAGGGAAAACGCGTCTTTAAAAATTCATATTTTTTTCTGTGCATGTTTTCTCATACTGAGCAAAGGGATACCCATCAAATAAAATTCTCGACAAATGAAGACTATTTTTCAATTTGCTGTTTTACCATACGGGTAAACGGAACTAAATTTTAAAATGATCGCATTTCGTTTCGTGCCATGAAAATTTGCATAATTTATCGTTCAATCCAGCTGAACATACTGTTACTTTAAACTGCACCAGACAGCACGAGGCGAACGTGAATTGTTCACTCTCTATCCTCTGCATTTCTAAACTAAACAACAACATGATCGTTGCATAATGCAATCACAACAAACATCCACCGGGTCAGTCACATGCGGAGCTTTCCGAATGCCAAGGCATAGTATGCACTACCGCATATAACTGCCAACCATCACGATCTTCAATTTCTTCGTCAAGGTCAACCAGCATCGGTAGCGCCATAAAAGGTGTGACTCGTCAAACGGAAAAATATACTTCTCGGATCTTAACGTGATTGTTCTACAATTAGTCGCCATCGTCATCGTCGCGTTACAACCGAATGACTAAAGCTCTACTCAAGCGCTGCATGTGGGTGGGTGAACCGAGGCAAATAAGTTATTTGAATACTTCGTTGCGTTCAAACACCTCTGCGTCCAGTGCTACAACAACCTCGGTAATCGCTTAGGTATTTTCAGATCCGCCGACGCATCTTTCTCGCACCTCTGTGTTCCAGGTGATCTCAGATCCACGGTAGTCTGATTCGTCGTAGTCGTCGTCGTCGTCGTCGTCGTCGTCGTATGAATCCATCAATGCCCAATCATTGGCCGTGTGTGACTCTCTGCACTGTTTTGTTTGTATTTCCTTTAGACATTGCGCTGTGGATCTCACAAGGAAACACGCTTTGCCCATAACGGGCAGACCAACTTTGCCAAGTATGAACGCAACGTCGAGGTTTCGTCATCGCTCGCTCAGTACGTGTGCTGCGGCAATGGACAACCACAACAGGTCACCGATTGTCCCAACTGTCCGTATAATCAATTTTTACTACCACTTGAACATTTCATACATGATTATTCCACTATTAGTTCGTTACGATACGTTCGAAAACAAAATGGGTTTTTAATTTAAAAATAATTCATATTTCTGACAAAAATACTAACCCTTCACTATTGCAGTCCATTACTAGCACCGAAAGTATCACCGTGAGTGATAATGCCCCCAGATGGGACATCTTGATGTGCCCCATTCTAATATGTTTCACTTGAACCACCTATCGGCCACAATTTCACTGTTTATTATTCCCAGAAACTTGGAAATCCCACCCAACGATAATGATCACTTTGACGGCCCGCTGCTACTTCCAACCGGTCGCCTATAGCCGTTTATTATTGTTATTAGCAAACCACTTGCTATTCAGATCACTAATTCACTTGGGCTGTACATGGATAACTAATCACGCGCGATTCCACTCCTAAAGCTCAGCTAATCCACCGGTCGCAGCTGTACAACGCAAACTGCTCGCTGCACGAACTGATCTTGTTGTTTTATTACACCTCTATTGCCAGACCAGGCTATTATGAGGCTCCAGCTTCGGTTCGAAACCCGATCGACACGTTGCTGGTATTGGTACAACCATCGAGATAAGCTTTGGACCAGTCCCGGACTGGATGAATGGTAGGTATTTCGACTCATTGATATTTATTCAAAACTAAAACTAAAATTTAAATAGAGGTTGTTAGCTTTCGTTTTGGATAACATACTACTACCCTGGTATTCAAAAAAAAAACGTTAAGCGTCAATGAAATAATTTAACAGACCCAAGCTATCATGACTATAATTGCAATGTTTCAACTAGAGATCATCAAACTGTTTGCTACATCATTATTCCCAACTCCCTATTCTTAAGTCGACAAGTTTCTTGAGCAATACTATTTCATTCATGAAGCATATCTGACACACACCGGCAAAAAACCGGCTTTTCTGATTGTATGAGGAACCCGAAAATAAACGATGATAGAAACATAAACAATGTTCATTTAAGAAGAAGAGCTTGCCGGTGATGATAACCGGTCGGTGAAAGCACATCTTTCCTAGAATCGATTTAAGCGTGTTTCACTATTGATCAATGCCGGTCGATCGAGCAGCTCATCTAACAAATAAACATTTAAATAATAATAAGAATCATACCAGCCGATAGAACGTGCCAAAACACTGCGCTAATCACTCATTTATCAAAGAACAGCTGATTTATGTTCAATTCACATATATCATCTATTCTCACAACAGACCATGTTATGAGACCATCATTAGAACCGAAGAATGAAGAAAAGTTGCTCTACGTAAAACAAGTAATTGAAACGATCGTGTAATAGAACACTATCAAGAAGGAATCCCAACATTCATACTCTAACCCTTGACCACCGGTTTTCTGAGTGGTTATACCGAAGAAAAATCCCCGAGTGGAATGCTTTATTTGTCAATTCTGGCTAGGGAACCCCATGAACACAAAAACATTGTTTCTGAGAAGAATGGTGCCCAGTACGGAAACAAAGAAGACAAATCATTATTAACAAGGATTAGCGCGCCAATAGTTGCGGTAAAAGAAAGTCAAAGTACCTTGCTGCTTCGGATTATGAACAGTGAATTTTAGAACTATAATTAAGACAGGGTGACGAGCATAGTCAGCCAAATTATACCAAATTAGGTTTAGGAAAGTTTTATTTTCCTTCTTCTTTGACAGTGTTAAATTAAAAAACAAAAAGTACAGTCAGAGGTAGACAACTAGAAATACAAATACATGTTTTTTTCCGCTCCCTCTTTTCATCCACAAAACTGTTATTCCTTCTAACCTCGTGACGGCTGCGAGTAATCGGTTCGTTCCCTTTTAACCTTATTTTTAAGACCATTGATTGGTATGTATTGAAATAAAAAACTTGACTCTATAAAGATAATTCGATTGAGCCTGGACATATATATGAAGTTGTTAAAATATATTTCTTTTAAATCATAAAGTAATTTCTTGATATAGTTTACAGTTGAGTTCTTATTTTTTATTTATTTTTGTTTTAGACAAAATTTAATATTTTAAACACATCCACGTTTGAAATAAATCTAAAGGGTGAATACGAAAGTATTGCAACACAGTCAATTTACCATACAATCTTATGTATCTATCGGATAAAAAACAAATTTGCACGGCAGTTTTAGACATGTATCGAGCTCAATTTACATACATTGGATCAATTATTGGAGGTTGTTTGGTAAAACTCTAGACACTTTAGCTTCAGGCCATCCATAAGAGCTTGTATCCGTAAATGATTGGACAATGCGTACCAATGGTTCTTCGCGTATCTTCGCGTATAAAATAGATCCTACTGCGATCCTTAGCCTCTTATCCACTAACTCCTATCACTACACACTTAGAAAATTTTACAGTATTCGGTAATTTTTTACCGAACTTTCAACAGCTGAACGTTCGGTAATCCGATTTACCGGATTTCGGTGAAATTTTACAGTATTCCGGTAAAAAAATTACCGTAACTTGTCAAATTTTACCAAAATTCGTTATATCGGATTACCGAACGATCAGCTGTTGAAAGTTTGGTAAAAAATTACCGAATACTTTAAAATTTTCTAAGTGTGTACTTACACGTGGTGTCGACTGGGGTATGAGCAACTATAGGAAAGATCGAGTAACCAACCCTGGTGGGATCTTGGTCATATTCTAACACGGAAAGAGGGCTGCCCTCTGCGAAGGGTACAGTCTATCTGAGCATCTGTTCTCCATATCAGGGGCGGCTCAAAACAGCGGCTGTTATTCATTTTTGGAGCGGCTGATCATCATCCTCGTGGGACTCTAAACAGAGCTGTGCACGATGGTCCTCCGGCGAGACATGGTCTTGGGGAAGGCCCAACAAGCCGCCCTTAAATATACAAAGTTACAAAAAATACAGAAATTAAAGGAAGAGACTCACGAGGAGACAATGTTAGCCTCCCACCACGAGTTCAGATCGACGGTTGTGTAATCGAGCTTATAGACGAATTCGTGTATCTGGGCTCATTGATCACCGACAATAACGACACCAGCAGAGAAATACAAAGGCGCATTTTTGCTGGCAATATTGCCTACTTTGGACTCCGCAGGCCGCTAAGATCGAACAAAATTCACCGAGCTACAAAGTTGACCATCTACAAGCCGTTAATTATACCGCTAGTCCTCTACGGCCACGAAACATGGACATTGCTAGCGGAGGACCAAACGTGGAAGAAGTGAATGAACCACGAATTGTATTAGTTGCTGGGAGAACCTCCCATCATACACACCGCTAAAATTGGTCAACAACGACTGGACGGCAGCCCAGTTAAAATGATTCTCGAAAACTAATCGACGGGCACAAGAAGAATCGGTGCTCAACGAGCAAGGTGGAGCGATCAAGTAGAAGGCGACCTGCGGACCTTTCGCTGACAGCGAGGCTGGCGAGGTGTAGCCATGGACCGAATAGAATGGAAACATCTTCTGTGTTCAGCAGAGACCGCACTGGCCTTGGTCTAATTGGTAAGGTAAGTACAGCCGTATCCGGTTACTTTTTCTCATTTTTTATACACTTCTTACGAATTTCATTTACATTCCTTGTTTTCTCTTTAGTCTTTCTGAGTTCCCGCTTCATCATGATCCAATAAGTTTCGATTGGACGTAGTTCAGGCCAGGTCGGTAGATTTATGTGCTTGGGGACAAAAGGCACGGAATTAGTCTCATACCATTCCAGCACGTTTTTATAATAGTGGCATGAACCTAAATCCGGCCAAAATAGTGGTTTGTGCAAGCATTCAGTCTTGTAAATTTATCCATTAATGGTACCTTTTATGACAAAGATTTCACTTCACTTTCAACAGGTGCAGATAGCCTGCCAAATGAGGTATTTTGAGGCGAATTTAGACATTTTCTTCTCTTTGAAACAATTAATCACATTGAATTTATCTTCAGCTTTGACGTATGTTTCGTCATCATCACACATCATCACAGCAACTGTATCTGGTCAACATCTCTGTGTAAAGCTTCCTAGCACTCCCGCATAATCACAAACCATTCCTGGACCATTTATCTTATTGTTGACGACCGTTTCCGTTATTGTTACGACATTTACGCTTATAGTTGACAACTATAAACTAACAATCTCCTTTATACTTTTAACAATATGTCAAAAAGGCCAAATAACAATATGCTGAATAGGCGGTTAAGTTAGGTTACCATAAAAAAATTGCAATTTTCACGAACAAAATTTTTGCTGTACTGTATACCAAAAAGTTGGTATATAATCCAGACCAAGTGCATACAATAATAAACTTTTCAATGACAATATGGCATACATTAACCATATGTGTTAATGTAGAGGTTGTATGGTGAAAATGAGATTAAACTATTCGATAACAATAACATAAAATGTGATAATATATCTTACATTCGAAATATAGTTTTGACTATATAGCAAATAGTTTTTCGTTATGCGGGTGGTCTTGGCAACAGTTTGCTGCCGTTTATAGCGGTTGAGCCTATCCACGTTAAATATCGGACACTTTTCTTTCAGTGTAGTTTTTGAATAATTTCATGGATCGCTAAAACGTTTCAGTTATATTACTGCAGAAACTCTCCACTTTATTCCATGTTGCCGAACTTGCAAATTTTCACTGCAAAAAGTTGTGATAAGGAGCTTTACATCAAGTTTGTACAAAAAAAAATCTTATACTATAATGAACAACGAAACATGTGTGCTCGAAGACTTTCAAAAACTTTTTATACCGCAATGCAAAAGAATGCCGTTGACGAGTATTTCCAAGCAAAGAAGGTGTCTAAATACCCCAAGAAGTATTTGGTTTAGCAGACCATATGATGTTGTGGTCGAAAATTCAAAAATGTCGTCTCCGTCGTCATCAACAAGGATGTGTACGAGAAACAATGTCTGCAAAAGCGGTTGCTCCCGTTTATAACAAGCTACGACTCACCAAGCACAAGAGGTCAAATACGTGTTAAAAATAGCGAATCCACCTAATTGTCCAGAGCTTTACCCGATAGAATAATACTGTGCTCTGGTTAAGCGAAAACTCTTTGAAACTAAGAAGAAAGCAAATGAGATCGACAATTTCAAGAGAAAACGGAAAATCGCCATCGCTAGCGTATCTGAGGATACTGTACGGAATCTGTTTATGGGTGTACCACAGAAAGTTCGGGAATTTTACAGAAAGAAGGAATTATTATCTCAATCAACTGTTTTAACCGTACTCTATTATGTATTATTCAACTGGGTGTCTCACAACAGGTGTCACTAAAACAAAATGGGATTACAGAGAAACAAATCAACCAAGAAAAAATAAGAAGAATGATTAGTAATTTCCATTTAATTCCAACTACCTTTATTGCATATCTTGACAGATACGCGTATTTCGTCTACAAAGTGCACACTTCTTCAGTGTCGTGTACTAATACTCGACTGATTAGTACACGACACTGAAGAAGTCTGCACATTGTAGACGAAATACGCGCATCTGTCAAGATAAGCAATACAGGTAGTTGGAATTAAATGGAAATTACTAATCATTCTTCTTATTTTTTCTAGTTACAGGTATTCCACTAAACAGCTCACACTCTCCATAATTCAAATCAAGCAAATCATAGCATTTATTTTTCATTTGAGAGATACATTTTAGAGAAATAAACCATATTGATTCAATTCGAATCTCTCGCCCTTTTCCTTGATAACTTTGCGCAAACGCTTTGTAAACCCATCGCAGCTGGCACGCATTCCAGAGGAATTTGGTCCCAAATATCAACCAAATGTTTCTTGAATCGATCTAAAGTAAGCCCTTTCGTAGGGCCTATATTTTGAAGCATATAACCCCAAACAAAGTAGTCAGATGGGTTGAGATCCGGTGAAGATGCAGGCCATTCTACGCTTGTGATGAAATCGGGCAAATTCTCCACGCACCACGCTTGTGTCTTCTTTGCCTTGTGTGCTGGAGCTGAGTCCTGTTGGAAACAATATGGTGTATTCCCATACAGCGTTGAAGCATGAGGAAGCAGATGGTTCTTCAAAACCTGCTCGATCTAATATTCAGTGTTGATTTTTGACGTTAGGTTCTATGAAAAGAAGAGGAAGTTTTCCTTTTCGTGAAACGGCGCCCCATACCATGATTTTCGATACAAACTGATAGCGCTCTACAGCTAGTTTATCTCTTGGAATATTGGCAAGACTTTTGCCATCCACACAATCATGTTGTTGATTATGACTGTCCTGAAGGAGGAAGAGTTTTTCATCCGAAAAAAAAATCTCGCAATCACCGTGCCGAACCAAAAGATTTCTGCTTCTTCAGACCCTGGCTACTTTTGACGCTCCGTCAACCCGTGAACCCGATGTTTTTTGTACGGCTTGCATTCCAAATCGTGTCTGAGGAGCCTGTTCATTGAAGCAGGGGACATTTGAAATTGTTTGCTCAATTTACGGCCAGATACGGCCGGATTACGTCTTATTCGCTCCCTCAAACATTTGATCTTTTTCTTCGTTCTGGCAGTTCGTCTGGCACCTCCTTTGTGTTGAATATAGACATTTCCAGTTTCCTTGAACCATTTCAAGGTACGAAAAACAAAACGCTTACTCACTCCGAACTGCTTAAGGCTATTGAATATCTGACACGGTCTAAGCTTTTGCAAATGTTATTTTAAAATTTGTTCACGTATGGCTTCCATGGTAGCTGATAAATATAAACTAACGGAATCGCTTATTTATCTTCAGCGATAAGCTGCCAAAATAATACACTCAAAACGGGTATAATCAATTCCGCTGTTAAAATAACCCAGCTGAAATAAACCAAGGCTGAAAAAAGGTGACACCTATTGTGAGACACACTGTATGTAGATGTAACTCTATTAAACTGAAATCAATAACCGGTTTTGTTGATTCAAACCCACAGCTGCCATTTCGCTTGATTTGCTGTGATGATTATTTTAGAGAAAATGTTTCATCGATCGTCATCTGCATTAAGGAGAAATCTGCTTTGATGAAAAGTTATCCGACACCTAGCAACAATCTGAGGATGGAATGGATAAATTGCAAATATTTTCTGCTTGTTTGGAACAACAACATTTGGAGCAGTGAGCAGCACCGAAATATTTCGTTGGCATTGGACATTTTTCGATCGTTACAGATCAACATCAATTTAAAAACATTGTTTCCCCTCTCGTGAACAAAATCATGATATGAAGAACAACTCATCAACTTTCGCCATGTTTACCGGACCTAAATCATAATTTTCGGAACAGAGTTCACACTTCCACGATTTTTGTAACCTATGCTGATTGATGGCATACTGTGATGACGTTATTATTATTTAGTGGAACAATGTTCACGTTGCCATGTTTTTGTTCATGATGTATATTCGTAAAGGAACAAATGACTTGTTCCGTGTTGTGACTCTATTTTGACGTATTTTAGAACGGTATTTTTTTTTCATGTGCCATAAATGGTTCTTTCCGTGTGTCAGATTGAACTCTTCGAAGATTTTTTCAGTAACTTGCGAGGTGTCAACTCCCCAACGATTTCTGCAGCGGCTAAACAAACACATAAAGAAGGAGTCAATAATTATTGCAACCCTTTCAAACTTTCGTTACTTTTTTCATACTTGACCGAATTTAAACCATTTTAGTGTATTATGTACATCCGCTTAGTCGTGCAGTTTTCAGTGAGATTGCGGTCGAGATGTAAGACCCACATACAAAATCCTGGCTTGAGAAAACTAATGAATATGCATCATTCGACCGTCTCAAGGGTCCTCCAAAGGTTCCAGAAACAGATGACAGTTTGACAAGCCAAAAGCTGGATGAAAACCGAAACCAACGCCCAAAAATACCGAAAGAGCGCTGATTGCTCATTTTAAGCGGAATCCAAACATTTCGACTAGGGAAAAAACCGCTAGCTTAAATGGGTAAAATTTTACCCATTAATTGGTTTTTGATTCCTATACCGTAGAAAGGAAAAACGCAAGCAACAATTTAAGCTTTGTTTCTTTATTTCCACACAATTTACAAATAAATTGGACCGGATTCTAACGGCCCGTTTTAAAGCAATCGTTTGACATGAGTTTTGAGCTCATCAACGTAATCTTGGATGAAGGCATCGTAGCTGGACACTGGACGTTTCAGACCTGCAATATAAAGAATTATTTTTCTACCCTACATATTTATAACACCTAGTCCTACTTACCAGAAGCATGCATTGTCCAGCGTATTATTGAGTTCAAATCGGGGCAAGAAAGAGGTCAATCCGTAAACAATCACTTTTGGGAAACCGATGAGAGGTAAGATGAATAGTGGATTGCAGGGGCAAACAAAAGAAAAGTTATAATATTTTCAAAACACCTTTATGGGTAAAAAAATACCCATATATTTTTCACTAACAAATTATCGAAATGGGTAATATTTTACCCATTTTAGTTTTTTTTTATTTACCCATTTTTTGACAGCTGCGTACAGGTTTGAAAAATGGGTGAAATTTTACCCATTAATGGGTTTTCGGTTCCTACCGTGAGAACTACGAATCAATGTGTTATGTATGTCATAATCATTTGTTTCAATATTTCATGACGGTCGCCATTTCTATTCGACATGCTACTCTTGTTGAAAGCATGCTTTATATTTGCGCTTCGGAATAATATAGAGACCGTTTAAATTTCCGAATCGTCTTTGAAATTGTGCACAAGATTTAAGTTATGCGACAAAGGAAAACTGAAGCTAACTGATAAGAATTGGGAACGGTATGTTAGATAAATTCCAATCAATCAAACTGTTTAGCTGGGTAAATTGAATTGGTCATGCTAAGAGGGACGGATTTTCAAAGGTCTATGTTTGATCGGTCTTAGCCAACAATGCCTAAGCCAGCAATACAAGTGTCATATAAGCAAGTTATTAGCAGATAATTGAAATCAATTATCTGCTAATGACTGGTATCTGTTCTTGCTAATGTTACTAGTTAATGCATTTTCGGCACACATTAGCAATACCGTTCATACCACTCAACGTTGCGTCATACCTAAAGATGGCTGCCAACTGTATCACACATATTTGGCTACAATGATAGACATTCGTTAAGCCAAGCGCTATGATTTTTTTGAATGTCTTCAAATTTTTTTGGAAAACATGTTTTCTATTGGGATATTTTTGATCGTTGTGGTAGTGTACTTGAACCACTTTCATGAGAAGGTAACAGTTTGCACGCACACACACATCAAACCGATAACGGCCGATGTAAACATTGACATTGACACCCTAGACATTCGTTAAGCCGAGTTGCAAAAGAAACCGTTTTTTTTTTCGTTTAAATATCGCAGTTTTTCAGCAGATTTTAACAGGTATCGGTAAAACAATTTACAATCAGTAAGGCACGTCAACCGTATGGCATTTAATTTTCGTTGATTGATAATAAATGTTATACATTACTAATTATGTTTTTATTGCGTACAGTGTGCCAAATTAAATTATAATGTTTTTGAAATTGAAAATATCTTCCCAACATCATGGGATCCCAATAGTGAACAGCAATTGCTAAATAAATGTTATGATATAAGGAATGGCGAAAGGTACTCGTCTGACGAACGAAGATCGGCATATTATAAGGTTGTTCAAGGAAGAAGGTCACTCTAATGTCTGAATGAAGTGAGAAAGCAGTACGGAATTTCATTAAAAAAAAAAGTTCAAAATATGGCATTAAACGTCCTGCCACAGGGCAAACTAAAGTTTCTTCGAGGCTTCAAGGCCAAATCGGACGTCAAGCCACACAGAATCCTGCTCCCATATAAATAAAAAATTAGCTATTCCGGAGACTCCTCGAAAAATTTCTCGGATTTTGAATGAATCACCGAACATCAAATGGAAGAAACTGCTTGGAAATCCAAAGCTTAACCTCCTTTATAAGCAAAACCGGCTCAATTCGCATGGAAGTACATGGATTGCAAGCCTTAATGGCGAAATGTTCCGTTTCCTGACGAAAAAGGTTTAATTTAGACGTACCGGGCTGTTACAGTTGCTACTGGCATGATTTGAATCAAACTGGTGTCGTGAGATCGAAGCTTTTTATTGCGGGGTGCTTCTCCTACCATGCAAAGCTTCCGATTTGTTACATTTCAACCCGGATGAATTTCCAGATGTACCTGGAGCTTTTGAAAGATGTTTTGATTGTGTCTATTGAGGACAGCGCGAATGACGATATCGTTTTTCAGCAGGACCCTGCATATATTCACGTCTTCAAGAAATCCAAATCGTAGTTTGTTGACAAAAACATTCCGCCACCGGACTGGCCAGCTTGCAGTCCGAATTGCAATCCCATTGAAAACCTCTGGGGAATCTTGATAGCATTATAGCATTTACAATCTTAAATTAGCAATTCATCAGTATTGGGTCAAAATCAGCATGGCGACACTGCAAAAGCTCTCTGATTCGATGCCAAATCGCATTTTCAAAGAAATCGGAAATAATGGCGGCCATACCAAGTATTAGCTTTTGAGTGGCTTCGAAATTTGCGTTTATAAGTCATTTTCAGAGTAAAATTTTACCATTCGGCTAAACGAATGTCTACCCACCACCCTAAGAATTTCGTGGAGAAAACCGCGCGCTTAGAATAGGTTCTCGAAAGGCGGAACTCTTAAGCAGGGTTTCCACCTGACCGCACATTGCCCGCAACTTGCGCCCTTCGCGTTGGTGTACAACAATCGAGTAGACTATCTGGTCTTTTCACTCCAACGCGAAAACGGCACATCCGGACACTGCACGGTCTAGCGATAATTACTCTGGTTCAGCTTAGATTGTCTCAATACGTGTGTACATACGAACGAGACGGAAAACAGGGAAAATAATCCGAATGTCTACCCATTTTTCAATATGATTTTCATACACCGCCAGCTGCCAATCCTATACTGGCTCATTGCCGCTCCAAACGTTTCCAAGACCGCCGAATGAGTGAAGGATTACGTGAAGGTGTACCGGTTATACATATATAGTTCACTGCTGTTTACTTACATTTGAAGTCTAAGATAGGTAAATATAATCTAATCTAATCTAATCTAATCTAATCTAATCTGATACAAACGCAGCCAGTACGAGAAAGCATCCTGGAAATAATTGGGTTAGATGACGCCCAATTATTTTTTTTGTCAATATTGATGATTGCAGCATATCAACGACATGATACAAGCTTCAAAGTGGCCAGGCCTACTACGTTGCATTAATCGCAAACGATGATTCTGTAAAATGAGTTGGATTCAAATGAATAGATTTGAACCACAACGCGTGGACATACCGTACCATACAATCCGAGGTAAGAATAATAAAATAATATTTAAATAAATGATGAAAATCCGAGTAATGAACAAACAGGTAATGATAATGATGAAAATGTAAAATCAGTTTGCAATTTCATATAGAATAGTATGTAAAATATAGTGAAAGGATATTATAATGTGAAACCATAATAACTATTACACATGTAAGTAGATTATTGGCCTGTTGTAATTGTAGAAAGACTTGCGTTTCCATTATTAAACTTAAAGCTTATACAATGTAGCATAGCCTCGAATAAATTATTTTACAAAACCTGGGAATCTCAAAGACAATCTGAAATTATATGTCATATAAAGAATATTATATTTAAAATTTCAAGGTGCTCTTTCGCTTCCTTGCCGTTTTAGTCATTTGAAGTGGCTCTCATAAGCTCTACACCAAGGGGTGGATCGCTCAGCACACTTTTCTCCTGTGCTATTTTTTGTTTAGTGTGTCTATAAGCGTTGCAATGTTCTGGGAGTTCCCGTGATGTGCTGAAGATGCCGATTTGTTGACAGCCCAAATTGTTATTTTCTGCTATACCTTGTAACCAGGCAATGCATATTGGCAAGGTTGCTGGTTTCTTATTTCTATAAGCTCAACTGTCAAAAGTATTCCTCAGTGTGCCACACATTTGGTATGGATTGCAAATCAAAGTGCCGCAGTTAATAAACATATTCGTCTAGTGTGTAAGATATCGTGGCTGGCACATTGTTCTAAGTGGCTTACCCTTGTTCATTAATTTTATTTTTATTATAAAATAATTAACACAATAACAATATAATAATAATAATAATAAATAAATAAATATTCCTTCTTATTTAATAATGTTTATAAAATATTAAAAAAGACTACATTAGAGTCTTTTCCCCCTAATACAAACACAATTTTTAACCTTAACGCTTGCCGTTTGCCTTTATTTTTACGGATCACTTATCTTCAAGATAGATTATATTGAACTAATATTAAGTTACTAAATATAAAATCGTAAAAACCAAAGAAAAATCACAAAAACCAAATTAACCCCCCTCAAAAAAAAAATTAAACCCAACCAAACTCCCAAAAGAAGAGCGCAGCACCACCCCCCAAAAAACAATAAAGAAAACAAAAACCCCCACAACACCCCCGCGCGGCCCCCACAAGGAAAACCACCCATGATAATATACCACACAAACACAACAACAGAACATTTGCACAACGTAAGAAGAGCATCTCCCCAAAGAAGGGGCGCTTACACTCCGCCCCCAACAATAATAATGTGAGAACGACAGCGAAATAGTTGATCTTAGCTAAAATTTAAATAGGTGACTTAGCTAACTTAGCTGATCAACCTCTCATCGAAAGACTTCAGCCGTTGCAGTAAGATTCGTTTTTGTCTTCACAATAATAGTCAGAGAACACAACATATGTCTGTACAAAATATATCTGGCATCCACTGGTTGATCACTGAAATCATAAATTAGGTACGTATCAACATTTCAACAGTCCCTGAAAAAACTGAAAACAGAGCAGATCACTCCAATCATCAAAGCTAAAATTCCAATAAAAATATACGACATGTTTATGAAAAGGAACAGATCATTCTTCAAGATACGATTTCAAAAGTCCTCCTTATACCTAAATGTAACCTATAAAATAAAGCATTTGTATGATGGAAGAGTCCAGTTTGATGTGTTCTGAACCAATTGGAATATCTAACACAATGCCACTAAACAATCATACTCAAATACAATCCCGCACCGCCTACAAGCGCATGCCAGTCCATCACGGAAACAGCCGTTGAACTTCAGAAGTGCTACGTTAATGCAAACGTTCTGTAGAAAGGCTGACAAATAAATACAGCTTTCAACGCTTGTTATTCTGCTAAAAACCCCCAAGATAAATGTTACCGGACTGCGAAGACGATCCCAAAACGTGCTGAAACTATTAATAAAATTATAATGAAAAATATATAATGTGATTTCCAGATACATACATGATCTTCTGTCGCACGTCCTCATCCCACTATCGTCAAACCGACAATATGATCATTGCCATATTTTAGCTGGCAGTCATTTGTAATCACAGGACTTGTGGAGGCACCAGATAGGAACCTGCAAGGACCTCCCTCTCTCCAGGCTGTCAACTCACCATTTGAAGTTCCACCGGAAATGCTATACAATCTTCAGAAAGTGGAACCACTAAAATCAAGCAAAACCTTCGTAGTAGATATTGAGCGATTAAAGATCCTTACGCTCTTTGGTGCACAACTGTAAAACTATGCTGTCCATAGCTTTTGCGGTATGAAAATTGGCTCGCTGGCTTTTGAAAAAATAAAAATAAATAAATACAAAAGTACTACCGGTTAACAAACCCACTAAAAATAAATAAACACAAACTTTCCTTTGCGTGACAAATACTGCCGAACAAAAACAAGAACCACTGTAATGTTTCTTAAGAATTTCGTGGAGAAAACCCCGCGCTCAGAATAGGTTCTCGAAAGGCGGAACTCTTAAGCAGGTTTTCCACCTGACCGCATATTGCCCGCTACTTGCCCCCTTCGCGTTGGTGTACAACAATCGAGTAGACTATCTGATCTTTTCACTCCAACGCGAAAACGGCACATCCGGACACTGCACGGTCTCAATACGTGTGTATATACGAACGAGACGGAAAACAGGAAAAATAACCCGGCGTGCTGTTTCGCCTTATAGAAAAAGGTGAAATGAAATCGTTTCGAACGATACGAAGCTAGAGCTTTGGAAGTTTGATTGGGAATGTTTTATGTTACGCCCACATAAGACCGTATGGCGAAACCTACAATGCAGAAAAGGACACGTTGCACATTTTTTCTTGCATCTAACATCCTCCCTACTTTGCCAAATAATTCCATCAGATCACCACAGCATGAAGCTATTTAAAAAAGGTTGTACTTGTCTGTTCAATCTCCTCTATCCATTACTGTCCCTGTCCTCACACGCGCATTCCAGAAGTCCACGAAGCCAGATTCAATCTGTTTGCCTTTGGTCATGCGTTTCCGTCTATGAAGGAAGAAACCGCTGCTATACCGGGTGCTTGCCGGCCAGCAGCAGCGCTCGCTTCGCGCTCCTCTCCCGAAGGTGGCATCCGTTTTGGTGATACTGCTGCTGTTTTCACTACCGTAGGATTCTTGGACTCCAGTTGCAAACATATAACCCGATTAATTGATAAAAATGGATTCCGTTCAGTGGCTTTGCCAAAACTTTGAAGCACTACATACCGGAGACTAAATAGAAACGAGTGAAAAAAATTGACACGAGCTAAAACAAACACGTCTACTTGCGATCAAAGCATACTGCGATCTGAAATCTGAGATAGGTAAATATAGTGCATTTAGTAAATTTACTCTACAAAACGAAATTATAAGACATCACCTTATATTTTCGTTATTTTCAATAGTTCAAAAGTTTTTGACGTAGACTACGTCTTACTGGAAGGGTAGGGTGTCAATTGAAATTCTAAAAATCAGCGACCGTCACGAAATATCGTTACAAATTAAACGCTAATAACTTACTAAATGCTAAATAGATTTTCAAGATGTTTACATCAATTGATTGGAAATTTTCCCGCGTATCAATTCAACTATCAAACATTATCCGTTAACAATTTCAAGCTATTGAAAATAACCAAAAAATGAGGTCATGTCTTGTAATGCCGATTTTTCAGAGTAAATTTATAAATGCACTCAATTTTACTATCAAAGATTTCAAAAATAAGCACGGGAGGTCCAATATGCAGCAGTGAACGATATAAAACGGGTACACCTTCGCAAATTTTCTCATTCGTGTTGCAGTACTGGAGCAGTGCGGAGCATCGAGTCAGCATGGATTGGAAGCTGGCGCCGGGCTATAGCTTGTACCCTGGAGGGTGCACTAGCTTCATTGAGCGGAGTGGCAAGACGCCAATTTGGATTTGGCTGTTGGCTGTTGGCTGTGGCGAACAACATAGAAAGTGCACTGGCGACCTACCAATTGGTCAGGTAGTTGATTGCACTGCAGTCTGTTGTTACCAAGCCGTTGGCTAGGCAACCGTTGCTAGGCAGCCATACATTATGCTGTGGTGTGTTAGGCAGTCGGTTGCTTGGGCAAATAATGTCTTTGAAGCCAGCCGGTGGGTGCTACTACAAGGGGCGAAATAAGGTGGTTGTGTGTGTGTGTGTGTGTGTGTGTGTGTGTGTGTGTGTGTGTGTGTGTGTGTGTGTGTGGGTATTTGGTAGATAATGTCTTTGTAGCCAGCTGGTGGGTGCAACCACCAGGAGCAAAATAAGGTGCTTATGTGTGTGTGATATTTGGTAGACATCTTTTGGTAAGGGGCAGAGAGGGTTTTAATTCAAATGCGGAGCATTTCAAATCCGTCCTTTTCAGGAAGACCAAGTTAATTTTGAGGGAGTTTGTTTGATTTGAATGTTTGGTTCTTACCGATTGGCTGACAGCGGTGGCTAAAACAATATTAGTTTTCTGCACACCTTGAACATTTTGTACAATTTACAAATGGCTACCGTCACGAAAAATTTAGACACCGGACGCTAAGAATCGGAATGGAATGATTGTTTCTTGATTGATTTATTTTTGAGACTGCTCTAATCAAGAAATTTATACGATTGCCATTCTATTTACTCAGGTATACAAAGTTTTACAAGTAAAAGATTAATATATTTCACATACATATTCATCAATCGGTGTATGAAAATTTTAAAGAATGTTGCGTTCTGGCATGTTTCAAGAAATTCGCTATTACGGACAATGTTTTGATTCTCGAACATGCACATTTCAATGAGTACTGTTATGAATAGTTATTCTGTTGTGTTAACGATTCGCGTTGGATAGCGTTTTACTTCTAGGAAGAAATAAGTTTTGAGAAACTGTGAAAGGATGAATAAGTGCAATGCCTATTCGTTGTGATGCCAACCGTTTGCGCAAATTTCGGAAGCGCGTTAAGATCGAACATTCGAAAAATACTCCGAATTGACCATGTAGCGATGCCGAGCGAACTCGAGGTTATCGGGCGAAACTGGAAGCAACCAGAGGTAATGCGTTGCTAACTACTGGTCGGAAAGCTAGAGTAGGGCCTTAAACTTGAGGTGGGAAATAAAATCAAGTGGTCAACCAACTTGACAAAGTGCAAATACTTTTCAAATACTTTCTAAAGAATGTACAAAAGATTTTTGCTAACATACTTACTATCTAATGCTGGTCGATCTTTGAGGACAAACATCAACGCTATGTTGATCAGACTAGGCCTTACAGCAAAGGTAGAGGTCAAATCAACATTTAAAAATAACTGAAACATTGTGAACTCTTAAAGCTTTATCATTTATCGATAGCTTTTCGAGATTACGCGATAAGGATAATGGTCTCCAGCTGGTCGATCATATCAACACAATCACTACAGGCAGCACAATTGTTGCCCTTTCATCATACAAACCAAACGTCCCTTTCCACGGCTGCCAAATAATTTCTAAGAAGCGAATCATAGCATGTTCTAATATACTTTCTCACTTTTTTATGCTAACCCAACGTCCAATTAGAACAGTACGCTACGAAACTAATCAAACGAGTTAACGTAGTCTACGTCAACCGGTCGTGTGTTAAACACAACCCCACTGATTTTCAATGTTGAAATCGGCGCAAAGTGAATGTCCTATCGATTGGTGCAAACATTTTGGAAATCGATTGTGAAATGATTAAGTTATTAACGTTCGAAATCCAAACATATTTCGTGATGCTCCAAGTTTTCGCACTCGCAACGTTTACCCCAGTAATGAAAACACAGATGTAGTCCAACGTCAAAATGGTTTCATTTCAAAAACTATAACTGATTTACCAATTAATTAAAACTAAACTAAATGCCGCAATAATTATTGACTCACCCTTTAAGACTACCGATCTGCAACGTTAAACAACAAAATGGTATGTCTGCGTTGTCGAAGCTTGATGTCAGCAAAGGCTCTGATTCCTCTGTTTTCCTCCAATATTTTTTGAAGGCATCCGTTGAATTTGCCCATAAGCACCATCATCAACTGATCACTAACTGAACGTAAGTTTCCTGCAGTTTGGAAAACTGTTTCGATTACTCCTATTCATGAATCTAAAAGTTTTATAAATTTCTGTAGAAAATTTCCTCAAATTTCTCCAGAATTTCTTGGTTCGTTGATTTTCGAGTTTTTCGTTAACGATCTTGCGTTTCGTCTGAAATCATATAAACTTTTATAAGCGCATGATCTCAAGATGAACAGATTAATATCTTCGGCCATGCTGTGATGTTCCGAGAAAACGATGCAAATAAATTAAATTAATTAACCACCGATAAACAAACATGAAACTTGATGTTTGAAAGCAAGACTTCCATTGAAACTGCCTCAAGGTAAGATCAGAATAAGCTCGAAATTTTCTGCAGCATTTCTTAAATACTCAATCAAAACAACCTAGTATTTTTCCGAGGTTGTTATGGATTATGGTCTCGAGGACAAGATATCAATTTTTCGTTTGTTTTTCTACGTTCATCATGGACAACATTGTATCAACAGCGTGTTTCATCTTTTCCCCAATTATCACCTCTTTGTATGATGCAATTTGTGGCACGAGTATATGAAATTACACCAGTGATAAACCAATCACAATGAACTTAATGAGTAAAAGCTATGCATGCAAATAATAATTCATAAAAATCGATGTAATGCATTCTCAATTTCCAACAAGTGTCTAGCATATAAAAAGGAATTCTTCAATATTATGTCCTCATAAAAATGCAACTGTAATCAAGAATCATTGAAGGCGGTTCAACAAACTTCGACCATTCTCGATTGCATTGTTTTGCTTGAAACGCGTAGACGCAATCATACAAGTTGACCTGTAGGCGAACATCGAGTATTGCAACAAAATTCGGCTGTTGCACCTTTCGCGATAAGAAATCTCTTTAAAAGAACCATCCCGAGTGATCTCTCTTAACAGTTGCTGGTGAACAGGTGATCAGTTCGCACCGAAAAAATATCGACATCGGATCTAGGCGTAGTGTAGTTTTAGTGTAATGAAGCTGTGGATAGCTCGTAAGTGGTTGGCGATGCAGTAGAGAAGATGAACTATTTCAAATCTTCTTACTTATTCTCTCAATTTAGTTCTCGCCCTAGTGGCAGTAGTGCATTCCGTTCCGGTGAAGAACTTCTTCTACGGAGTCGGTACCGACGAGTATGTCTATCGCTATGTTCTAAATGTGAGAACCGGAGTGGTTGAGACTGAAAATGGATCCACTTATGAAGTAACGGCTGATGTTCATATTCGACCAGGTAAGTTTCAAATGAACTGAAACATACCTGGAACGTACTGTATTAGGATTACTATTTTGACAGATTCATCTGGCAATGGCACTTTTGTGTACCTTGTTGACCCAAAGGTTTACGTTTACACTGGACCGACGGTCATGAAGGGAGTAGTTCATGGCGTAGATCCTGTCGAAAAATCGTACGTGCCTGTTGCAAAGGAAGCCGAAGTAATCAAACTACCGTTCTATGTTACGTACGATATGTACGGAATGGTTCATGAAGTATTCACCGTCACAGAAGATACCCAATGGAGCATAAACATCAAAAAGGGAATTGCATCCGCTCTACAACTTCCTGTAGACAAAGTACCGGTGAAAAGTTTTGTAAAGCCCGTTGTATTTTCCGTCGTGGAAGAAAGTGTTTACGGAACGGTGAATGTAACTTACGATATAGAGATGTCCCATGATAACGTTGTGGTTACCAAAACTCCAGATTATACCACCTTTGTTCACATGCCGTATGATGTCTACAGCAATGTAGAGGTCGAAAAAGTTTTTAAACACTACGCAGTATGGAATGCGACTTATCCAGAAGTAAAGTACGTGTTAGTTAAAGACATAAATGACGTCAAAGCACAGGAAGTACACACTGAAAGCATTAAAACCGTCCAGCCGTCTGTTTCCGAAGGGCATGTGCAATACGTTGCCACAAAACAGACTTTTGTGTTCGTTAAAACCGTCGTACCTTCAATGCCTTTGGAGTTTTCCAAATTTGTGGTATGCTGAAAATCGCGCACGTTATACTTCTTCCGATAATCATTTCCTCATTTCCACAGACTTATAATCCACTCGATTACGTTTCATCCCAGAAAACCTTTGAAACCTTCTTCCCATGCTTATCGATAGTACCTCACGTAATTGACATGACCGTAGTTGGCCCAAAGACACAAGCCATGCTTTTCGAAGCGGTTGAATATCTACAAGTAAATCCTTTGATAAACATCAGTTCCTTAGCAAACATATAAACTAATTCTTTTCTACAGGAAAACCCCATCACAAACGTCGAAACCGACACCAAGCATGGTTTGACAATCACCCGAATTGTCGAAGTCTTCAAGCCATTTACCGTGGAAAATTTTGAACAGTTCTACACCCTGTTGACCAAGACCACTACCCCGAAGGATGTTAGTGCTGTCGATGTATTTTACAAAGTCTTGCCCCTCGTTGGCACCAAGAACTCGCTGATCTTCATCAAGAATCTGGTCAAAAGCCACAAAGTTAAGGACTTTGTCTCCACTACCATGCTCTTCTCACTAGGATTAAACGTTCGAGTTCCTACTGTTGAATTACTGAAGGAAGTCGAAGAGTTCTATCACTTTGAAGATGAAGTGAAACCTGACGTCGCCCATGCCGCCATCCTTACTTTCGGTTCACTCGTTTACAAGACCTTCAAGCACGATACTCATTCCTCTGTTTTGCAACAATATGTCAAAGTATTCTATAAGAAATTGAAGGAAGCAAAGACTTTCGAAGAACAGCTAGTGTGGTTGCACGGGTTGAAGAATATTGAAGTAGGAACGGTTTACGAACTGATTGCCCCCATTGTGAAGGGCGAACAAGTTCTGGATCTACCATACGACCGTCACATTAGACTTCATGCGATCTACGCACTGGAAAAAATTCTCCACTACGACTACAACACACTTTTCGAGGTAGTCTATCCCGTGTTCGTTGATGAAACCTTATTCACCGAGCTTCGAGTTGCAGCTCTGAAAGTTCTATTGTCTACAGATGAAGTCAAATACTTTGCCAAGATTGCAACCGTAATGCAAACGGAAAAGAATCCTCAAGTCTACTCATTCTTTGTAACAACAGTTGACCACATGGCAGAGTCTTGCGTCCACACGGATACTGACTTCTGGCAATACGTAAAGCAAATGGTCAAATTCTTCAAGCATGTCGATCCGTCCGTTGAAACTAAAGCGTTCTATTATGATTATGTGGACAAGAAGCACTCCTTCGGTGCTTCAATCTATGGAAACCTAGTGGCTGATGATAAGCATAATAAGGTCAATCAATTCTTCATAAACTTCAGTCCTTACGTTATGCATCGTCAAGTTGATCTCTACTCAGTGTTTGTGAAATTCGAAGGAGTTCAAAACCCTCTAACCATGCTGTGGCCCAAACTGTTCAATGTTGAACCCAAAACGGTGAAGGAACCAGTCATTAAAAATTACGAAAAGGAACCAGTGCATGTAGAGTTCACCTTGATGGCCAATGGAAAGGTTGTGTATACTAAATTCTTCGACGAAGATACGATCAAACATTTCTACAGTTACACCTACCTGACCATCCTTACAACGATGAAGCATCAATTTACTTCTGTCCTGAACCTTGCTGATGTGGAAGTGTTCTCACCAACAATGGACGGCATTCAAACTAAAATGGATTTTGAATTGCCACTGGTGTCGCAATTCAAGTACGATGTCGTAGTACCAACTACTAAAAGCGCTACCGAAATGACTTTCTCGGTTCATAGCAATTTCCGCATTTGGATGCATGGTTTTTACGGGATCTCCGTATACAATCCATTCGCCCTGACTTGGCAGGGAGCTCGTCGAGTGCATGCATTTGATTTCAGTGTACCATTCAACTTTGACGTAGTCTTCAACTTCCAGCAAAACTCGTTCAAGGTCATCTGGACCAAGAGCACCAATGAAGTTCAAAATGTTGTCGGATTTAAGACTCATGTCAAGACTCAAGTCTATGCAAGGCCTGATACTGATGTGGATTTCATGAAGGGCACATGTCCAGAGTGCAAACATTTCCTAACAACGGTGTTTGCACCGATGTACAAGAAGAAGGATCTTGTCCTGCACGAAACTCATTCCAAGTATACTGGACTTCATTTCTACCTATCGGTTTATGATGTTGAAGTTGCCCCTCACATCAAGCACTTCAAATCTCTTTCGGATATTTTCGTGAGTGATGTCTTCTATGAAGCTTCAGAAATGTCTTTCTTCAAGTTCATGATGACTTACTACACCTGGTTCTACACACACTTTTACCCTCCACAATACTCGACCTACGGTGTTGTTGGTTACGTAAATCCATGCAAAGTGTATCCTTTGAATAAGTTCGAGGTTTCCTTTAAGGTAAACACCGAAGTCGTTCCACATGTATTCTGGACCACTCCTAACTACCATCAGTATGTCAAAGTATCGGCTGTGTTCAAGGATGATCGAGATGTCGAACTCAACCATTGGGATATGAATGTTCACTTCACACACGAATACGGACTATACTTCAAGAAATTTAACGTGCAGGTTACTCGTAAGACTCCAGGAGAGAAAAACATGAATATCTGCTTTGACTACGTTAAGGATGTTGAAACGGAAATGGTTAAGGGCAAGATGACCTACTACCATGGCTATTCGTACGATCACAAATGTGTCAAGGATGACATGGTGGTGTCTGTTGACTGGACCGGAATCTATTCCGAAACTCAGAGGAACTTCTCAAAAAGTCCAGTGTACTCGTACAAAGAATGCGTAAAACATTACGTTGAAGTGTTTACTCCAAGTACTGTAGAGATTGAACCAATTCCAACAACCTACGAATGCGCTGAAGCACATACCACTGTTCGCAAGTACGTTTACAACGTAGACTATCAGCATGTAATGGCTGTTTACATGGAGGTATTCAAACCAGTTTGGTTCTGGGTGCAGCAGGTGTTCCCTGTGTATTACGATGTTGATGTCCATCACCACGTTCCAGATGGTGGCTTTGTTGTCGACGTAGAATACCCATTGTGGTGGGTTGAGCACCCGACGGTTGACGTAACCGTCACTACACCAGTGGAAAGCTTCGTATTTGAACATGTCCCGTACTACGAATGGGTCTGGGCATTCCAACCGGACAGTGTCGTTTTCACCAAGTACGGCTATTCAAGGCTCCATTGGAAAAATTGGCTTTGATGGATTATATTTTTCTTCGTTCTAGATACTTTGACCTCATGAAAACCACCGGATACACCTCAGAATGCGTTATCAATCCAATGTTCAACTACTCAGGCTATCACTACGATGTAAGCAAAGTACCGTTGGTCAATGAATGGACTCTGTATGCTGCCGATCATCCTACGACCTATAGTTGGGCTGTTTACGTACAGAAGCTGGAGAAGAGCTTTGTTGTAAGATTTAGAGATGGGAAGGTAAATCGTTACTTTATAAAGTTTGTTGTTTTTAGGCCCTGAAATTTGTTCTGAATGGTCACATCGTTGTGGTTCAACCTGTGATGGACAAGGCTTTTGAGAAAACGGGTGTCATGAAGTACACATTCACCGTTGACAGCTACATTATGGAAGTCGTGAAACACGGGTTTGTTCCAGGAGTGTACCCATTCAAGTACTTCCAGGTAGACAACACGGTTTTGTTTGTGGTTCCAAATGTGTCGTTGTACGTTGTTTACGATGGACATCAAGTTGTCGTTGAAACTGTCAAAGGCGATACGGTACAATATTTCGGTCAGTGCTATGTTTAATATGGAATGATATTGAATTTTGGTGGATAATTAAATAATAAAAACAAAGATCTGAGCTTATCAAATTGATAAAAAGAAACTGTTATTATTTATTATACTTGGAAATAATTCAGCTCTCGTGCTTTTGCCAAAAACGCTACCAACGAGTCTAATACTTCTTCAGAATTTGGAATGATCTGTTCAGCGGGTAGAATGAATCCATAATTGCCTTTGTCCCGGAATTCGTACGATGCAGCAATTGGTACATTGTGCTCCCCGAGGGCCCAATCTCGTGTTGAACCGGATGCAACATCTGTTCGAAAATAGAAATATACATAATAAACTCACGATAACACGAAAGTCATCTTATAACGTACACAGGACGTCTGCTGTATTGCCAACCGTATATAGTGTGCCATAGCGCTTTGATAATGCCCCAGCAGCAGATTCAGCCATCTGCATCCAGTCATTGAAACGGTCTACCTTAGTGGCATTCTGATAACCGAACGGGAGCAAGATTAGTTGACTGTAGGAATGGAACGAGAGATAGAAGTGGATTTGGTCCTTGTACTTGACGAAGTAATCCATAAGGATCTTTGTTTCTATCTCTGAAGCCGGTTCAGGTCCTGCGTAGGTTTCCGTACAAGGGTTCATCGATGAGCCACCGTCTGACAAAAGTTATGCATGATTTAAATCTACATGTTCATATGTCGAGCAAAGACTTACCCATCCAATGATACGGAAAATTACGGTTCATATCAACTCCGTAACATAAAACACTGTGTGGATAACGCGTTTTTCTCCACATTCTGTTTGTCTCTTTTGTGTAATGAAGCCCATCTGGGTTAACTACAGGTAGAATGAACCAATTGTAGTTCCGAGCAATTTGCTGAACGGATGGATCCGTTGAAGTCAGCAACTCATTCAAAATCCACGTAGTCGTTGCCGAAGTAATCCACTCCCGAGCGTGAATGTTTGACTCTAAGAATATTGCAGGATTGTCCGGATTATGGGATAATTTCACAGCTCTTACCTCGCGACCTTCGTATGAGTGCCCTACCAATTCTACCGATAGCACATCTCCGTACTGATCAACCAGATTATCAATCCATTCGTACATTTCAGTCAACGTGTGATAATCTTCCCAGCCAAAGCCGGCACGCTTCCTCCGAGCTGGTCGCTCTGTATCAATTAATCTGCGAATATATTGCTCAATTTGATCCATTTATTAGTTGGTTGAGAGTACTCACTGTTGAACATTTTCAATTTTTAGTGAACTCTCCATTGTCATCCGTGAACATAGGTTTTCGAAATCATCCACCTTGTGTGGTGGTACCATTACACTCACCGTCATACCCGCTTGTACCGGAGATTCCCAGAAGATGTACTGCAATTGTATTAACAATAGATTTGAATTTCTGAATTAAAAAAGTAATTTTAAATATACCCCATCAGGGAATTGCTCCAAATGTTGCATAACATCCAATTGGTCTACATTTGCAATAGACACATCGTAGACTCTATAGTTATCAAAGCGAATGCGCTCACTTGATACAAGTGCCAGAGTAACCCCCAGGAGAAACCACAGTGCTTTCATGACCAAATCTTTTCCAATACTGAATTGTGGCAATCCCGCAAAAATATAAATTTGCTCCGTCAAATTGATTACAAGTCGGCCAATGGCTTTGAGAGGAGATAAAACCAGTCTATTGAGTTTGTTATCTAACCAAAGACGACACCGGACAGTGTATTATCAATCATGGACAAACGTAAATAAGTCTATAGCAGGTGTTTTCAACTATTTTGATATGATTTTCCTTTTCCACTGTTTGTATAAACATTGCTTATGTGACTTATTTGCTAATGAACTTAGCTATTCTTCGTCCTAAACGTTGACTATATGTATTTTAGTAACGATACATTTGAAATACTGATTAGTTTAACTAGTGAACACAATTAAGAATACCAGACGTTTACTAGTAGCACCACTGTCTACTATCTTGAAACATCAGAACAATCAGATACTTCAAGATGGAATCAAAAAATTACAGTGAACGTTGGTCAGCTCAACTGGATTAAGCCATCACTCCTCGGACTGTTTAGGACTTTTCAAGTGCTATCAACTGAATCTTGCCAGTCATGCATGATTGGATGCATTTGTCGTGATTGAATGCATTTGTCATGATTGCATTCCTGCCAAAGTGAATGTTGATTGTTCGATCAGATAGGTAAGCTAACAAACCAAGGGAACGCTAAAATGCTCAACTCGATCTTAAAAATCAGTAGCTTAAATGTATTGTTCTTCATGTCCGCTTGTTTCAATTTTAGATCTCATTGCAATTTCTTCGAGATTTTTAGTTTTGTTTACTAACAAGGAGCTCTTCTTGGGATAATTGTAGAGAAGCACTCCATAAAGCCCCATTTTTTTTTCCTACACACTACCAAAATGTCATGTAAATTTCTGTCCGTCAGACCGACACATGCAAGCGTCCTTTGGCACATAAGAATGAGTTGAAAGAGATGAGAAAATAAATTCAATCAAACACATCTTTCGTCGAATTGCGTATGTGTCAGTTTCAGGAGACATAATTTTACACGAAATCTTTGTTTACGTTCCCCGACTTTTTACAAACATGGATTACGTCTCGTGTAAAATTCATAATTTCTAAGTGTGTAGATACTAACCTAAAAAAAAAATTTTTTTTTTTTTTTCTATGTTTAACTTACACATCCACTTGTGATATTCAATATGCCGAAGCTCACTGTAACTGGGGTTTCAGTATCCTCGAAACTGTCGATGAGATTATCGTGCTAAAGCATGACCCACTTAACCCACTATTAGGATTCATTCATATTAACTTATTATGGTCAAATGAAAAAGCATTTTAAAACCATTTCGCCTCCAGTAGATGCATTAAATGGCAATTTGACATTGAAGGAAGTCATGTGGCTTTAAAACAGTATAAAAAAAACAGGACCAACTAGTTTTATAGTAGTTATTGCGAAGATAAATTGGCTTTTCGACAAAACTGTGATTTTCTCAAATCGCCATACTGAAATATAAGCAATAATTTAAAAGTTGGAAAATAAATGAACCAAATTTGAAATGTAATGCAAATAACCTGTAGATCAGGGACCAATTTCGGTGTTCTTTTAGATAACCTTATTGAATTCCATCAATTTTCATGAAATTCACGATTAATTTATCGAATACTAGCTGAACCCGGTGCGAGCCTTACTACGCTTGCAACTAAATGAATGAAAATTTAATAGAATTGGTTTTTTTATGGTCTTTATGTTGGAATAAGTTTTGTTAAAATATTCTCGTTTGTTAATGTGTGAAGTCTGAAGAATAAAACGGAGGTGTGTGTTTTAAATTAACGCTCGGATCGTTAGTTTCTACCATGGTTTTTCTTTTTGTGTAGAAGCATTTCATAGACAAAACATTACCTTCAAACTACGCCGCATCCTGTCAGTTTGAACGTAATTTTCTCTTGCATAACCTGAGATTAACTTCTTGTGCATAATGTAACACTGAGAGCATTCCATATTCTTGACTAAGAAGGGGTTCAAACTTCTATCAGAACATACTGCTTACCCGAGAAATACACATTTTGTGTTTTAGTTGCCTGGATAATTCTCATGTTTGATTAAAATTTCTGTTTCATTTGTATGAGAGCCCCGCTCCAGAGACGGATGGAGTCTCGAACCACCATAGAAAAAAATCCTGCCTCCAAAAACCCCCACATGCCAAATTTGGTTCCATTTGCTTGATTAGTTCTCGATTAATGCAGAAATTTCTGTTTCATTTGTATTGGCTAGCCCACAATTGATACGTTGCGGATGCGTTTGCGTGAATTTGACAGTTTTCCCATAGGCTTTCTGTCACCTATACGCCAACGGTACGCAAACGTACCAATTGTTGGCCAGCCATATGGGAGCCTCCTTTTCAGAGAGTGGAGGGGTTTCGAACCACCATAAAAGAAATCCTGCCTCGAAAAGCCCCAAATGCCCAATTTGGTTCCATTTGCTTGGTTAGTTCTCGAGTTATGCCGAAATTTGGGGAGCCCCTCCCCCCTTTCAGACGGGGAAGGAGTCTCGAACCATCATAAGAACCTTCTCCGGCCCCAAAAACTCCTTCATACAAATTTTCATTACAGTAGAGATAATTTTCATGTATGGTTTAAATTTGTGTTTCATGTGTATGATAGCCCCCCCCCCCCCATCCAAAGAGAGGAGGGGTCCCAAACCACCGTAGAAACTTTTTTTGCCTTTATAATCTTCCACATGCCAAATTTGGTTCCATTTACTTGATTAGTTCTTGAGTTATGCAGAAATTACTGTTTCATTTGTATGAGTCCCATCCCTTCTAATCTAATCTAATCTAATCTCACACTAACGCAGCCAATTCTTGAAAGCATCCTGGAAAATGACGTCTTCTGAAATGCATCATTTTTCTTGTCATCGGCCAGGCCAACTGCGTAGTGTGTGCCGCAGAGAAGATTCCAAGAAATAGAGCAATTCCAGAAAGAGTGTCTGAAATCGCTCTACTACTCCGAATCAAGGGAAGGAAGAAAGCGTGGACCTCCCGTACCAAACGCCTCCATATAGAGTTAAATAATGTGATAATTTGTATTTTATCGTTGGGAGATTAGTTTATGCTCCTTTTGCCTGTGGGTGGACTTTTGGTATTTGAACCAAAAGTCTGGCAATAATTTGCCAAGGTTATAGCGCCTTATCTCGCTCGTATGAGTCCCATCCCTTCCATAGAAAAAAAACTTACCTTCAAAAACCTCACATGCCCAATTTGGTTCTATTTTCTTGATTAACAGAGGATAGTGAAATCTGCACACATTTTCACAGCCCTGCTTCAATCACAACCCTAAAGATTCTACAGCTGATCGATGTCAAGTTTTTAACAGCTCTGTCATACTTCAGTTCCAAGTGTTCAAGTTGTCGGTAATCTATTACAAGACGAAACATGAGTAATCAAGAGGAACAACGCCGGAAACTCATTTGTAATTGTTGCAACGCTCATCCAGACTGGCCGAAATCGAAGGTAGTGCGTAATTGTATGGACATGGGAATAAGTCGTCGAACCATATACAGCATTCTTTCGTCCTACCAAATGCGAAAAACAACAACTCGGAAGATCGGTTCAGGAAATTGGTCAAGTTTGAGAGATTCTTCAGTGAAACGAAATTTAATACGGTTGACAGAAGGTCGGGTGGCAAAGTCGTACAGAGAACTTGGAAAAAAGTTTAATTGTCACCACCAAACTGTCAAAAAGGTTTTGGATGAAGCTGGGATCAAGAAGCGGTCAAGAAAAGTGAAACCGAAAGTGTCAGAAACTCAAGCTGCTGTTCAGAAAGTACGATTGAGAAAGCTTGTCCGAAATGTTTTTCAAGCGATAAACGATGTACTTTGCATTATGGATGACGATTCACGTTGGATGGAAATGAATGGCAAGGAAAATACTTCTACGACAGTCCCAAAGCACAGGTGAAAGAAGATGTGAAGTTTGTTGAACATACGAAATTCCCAGGGAAAATATTGCTTTGGTTGGCAATCAGCCCACTTGGAATGTCAAAACCTGTTTTCTTTGAATCGGGCTTGGCCATCACCGCAAATCGTTATATTGAAAACTGCTTGCCTAAGGTGAAACAGTTTATTTCTCAAAAATATCGTGGACGAAAAGTAGTGTTCTGGCCGGATTTAGCATCGAGCCATTATGCGAAGAAATCTTTGGAAGCCATGGAAAGCATGAAGATCTCTTATGTGTTGAAGGATGAAAACCCTCCAAACGTGCCACAACTTCTCCCAATTGAAGATTTTTGGGCCTATCTGAAGCGGAAGGTATATTCAAACAACTTTCGTCCAAAAACTACCAAACATCTTCAGCAAAAAATAAAAAAAGAGCTCGCAAATATGAAGACATTAAGTTTTGCGGCGTCCATGAGCAAAGTGCCTGCCAACTGCTGAAATGCTGAGCGAATTGATGTAAATTTTTTTTCTGCATTAACTTGTTTGTTTATAAGAACAACTAAAATAAAGAGTGATTGCTTTTGTTTACAAATAAAAAAAATGGCCTTTTTACTTTTATGCAGATTTCACTATCCATACGTTAGTTCTCGAGTTAGGAGAGGGGTCCCGAACCACCGTAGAAACATTTTTTGCCTCTATAAACTTCCACATGCCAAATTTGGTTCCATTTGCTTGATTAGTTCTCGAGTTATCGAGTTATGCAGAAATTTGTGTTTCATTTGTATGGAAGCAACACCCAACCCCCCCCCCCCCCCCCTTCAGACAGGGAAGGAATCTCGAAGCATCATAAGAACCTTTTCGGCCCCAAAAACCCCTGCATACAAATGTTGATAACAGTGGAGATACTTCTCATGTTTGGTTTAAATTTGTGTTTCATTTGTATGAGATGATTAGTGAGGTGAGGTGATTAGTATGATTAGTTCTCGAGTTATGCAGAAATGTGTGCTTCATTTGTATGGGAGCCCCCCTTTCCTGAGAAGAGAGGGGTCACAAACTATCATAAGAACCTTTCCCGGCCCCAAAAACTTCTCCATACAAAATTTCACGCCGATCGGTTCAGTATTTTTCGAGCCTATGAGGTTCATAAAGCCTATGACAGACAGACAGACAGACAGACAGACAGACAGACAGACAGACAGACAGACAGACAGACAGACAGACAGACAGACAGACAGACAGACAGACAGACAGACAGACAGACAGACAGACAGACAGACAGACAGACAGACAGACAGACAGACAGACAGACAGACAGACAGACAGACAGACAGACAGACAGACAGACAGACAGACAGACAGACAGACAGACAGACAGACAGACAGACAGACAGACAGACAGACAGACAGACAGACAGACAGACAGACAGACAGACAGACAGACAGACAGACAGACAGACAGACAGACAGACAGACAGACAGACAGACAGACAGACAGACAGACAGACAGACAGACAGACAGACAGACAGACAGACAGACAGACAGACAGACAGACAGACAGACAGACAGACAGACAGACAGACAGACAGACAGACAGACAGACAGACAGACAGACAGACAGACAGACAGACAGACAGACAGACAGACAGACAGACAGACAGACAGACAGACAGACAGACAGACAGACAGACAGACAGACAGACAGACAGACAGACAGACAGACAGACAGACAGACAGACAGACAGACAGACAGACAGACAGACAGACAGACAGACAGACAGACAGACAGACAGACAGACAGACAGACAGACAGACAGACAGACAGACAGACAGACAGACAGACAGACAGACAGACAGACAGACAGACAGACAGACAGACAGACAGACAGACAGACAGACAGACAGACAGACAGACAGACAGACAGACAGACAGACAGACAGACAGACAGACAGACAGACAGACAGACAGACAGACAGACAGACAGACAGACAGACAGACAGACAGACAGACAGACAGACAGACAGACAGACAGACAGACAGACAGACAGACAGACAGACAGACAGACAGACAGACAGACAGACAGACAGACAGACAGACAGACAGACAGACAGACAGACAGACAGACAGACAGACAGACAGACAGGCAGGCAGGCAGGCAGGCAGGCAGGCAGGCAGGCAGGCAGGCAGGCAGGCACTTAGTTTCAAAAAAATATGTTGCAATTAGTATTCTTCATACTGCGATTAGTGTCTAAGATAATTCGCTTAGCTTCTTAGGTTGAATCATTTTCAGTTGTACATCATTGAAGGCGACAAGTGTTGCAAGTTACCCCATTTGACGGTTTGTTCTAATGTATTTATTCCAATGGTATATCTCATCGTTTCAACGTTAGTATGTATAAATGAATCACAAACTGCTTACCTTACTTAATATTGAAACTCGTATAATTTAAGTGGTAAATGTTATCACATGAACAAAATGTTTGAAAAAAAAACAAGATGATTACAACACTTGATTTATTCACGTATATTTAAAAATAATTTTCAACAAAATCCTCTTATGAAATCCACTGGACAACAATACGTATTCAAAGGTGTGCGCTTTTTGGTGCGGTTATCAATTAGAGATGTGCTGTCAAGCAAACTTTAAACTTTAAAGCTGCTCAAAAGTACCCCACAACATCAGCCTCATCAATCATCCCAACGAAAGCAGCCAGAACCTCCTCCGCATTAGGAACAATTTGATCGGCCGGCAAAATGAACCCGTACTGCACCTGATCACGCAGCTCGAAGGTATAAGCCAAGGGAATTTTCGCAGCACCATAGGCCCAATCAATAGAAATTCCCGACGCCACATCTAAGAATATTTTGAAATATTTCAAGAAATGTTTAGCACTTATTAGAAAAGTAACTTACACAGAACATCAGCCGTTGTGCCCACCCGATACGGAGTTTTATGTACTTTGTACATATCGACGGCAGCCCGCTTGCCAATTTGCATCAAATCCGCATAATTCGATGGATACGGAGCTTCGTTGTATCCGAACGGTACTAAAATGTATTGTCCCCGGGAGTGCACCGACAAGTAGAGATTGAGTTTGTTAGAAATCGATCGCACGTAGTTGGATAATGTTTTCACTTCGATCTCGGATTCTGGATGTTCTCCAGCGTATACATCCGAGCATGGATTATTGGAGGTTCCTCCGTCTGAAAAAAGAAACCGGCTCCTATAATTATTCGCAACAGGTCATTTTACCTCGCGCACTTACTGCTCCATTGAAAGTCGAAATTTCGATTGGGATCCGCTCCCTGGCAAAGCACAGTATAAGGGTAACGAGTTTTTCTCCAAAGGCGATTCTGTAATGAACTATGCTTAGTTTGCAAATAATATTACACCTTTTTTGACAATATCATACCGTAGTATGCGTGTAGGCAAATCCATCTGGATTCGCAACCGGTACAATATACCAATCGTAGTTTTCTGCTAACTTCCGAACTACAGGATTATCCGATGTTAGTAGTTCGTTCAATATCCAGGTGACTGTAGCAGACGTGATCCATTCCCGAGCATGAATGTTGGCATCGATGAATATTCCTGGATTACCCTCCTTATAAGACAACTTAATGACTTTAAGATCGCGGTTTTCATACGAACGACCGATGGTTTCAATGCTTAGAACGTCGTCGTATTGCAGAGCAATTTCGTCTAGCCATGCATAAATCTCTTCCAGCGTGTAGTAGTCTTCCCAACCAAAAGCTGCCCGTCTAGCACGATTTGGCCTTTCGTTATCTATGGCACTGCAAACATTGATCACATGACTCTATAACTACCGATCTCAAATTGTACTAAACCTACCTTTGAAGATCTGAGGAGATTAAAACATGATGCAACTTGTATAGACGAACAAGTTGTTCAAATTTTTGCTGATTTGCAGGTGGCACCACAACTTGAACCTTTGAGTTTATCGCTAAAGGAACATCTAGAAATTGATACTAATAACCTATATTAGTCGTCTACAGTGAACAGCTTAGATTCCATCTGATACCTCAGTCGGCGTAGCTTCCAATTCCTGTAGAACGCTTAACTGTGCTTCATTTTCAACATCGATGGAATAAACGCGGTGATCGTCAAACCGCAGTTTATCCGAATAGCAGCTAATAGCACCTAAAATTACCAGCACCAATATCTGGAGTGTCTTCATCTTGACTAGCAGCAATCTGGGGTCTATCTATACAATGAGTAGAATTTTTACGCGTTGCCTATCAGTTGCAGTATCAATACCGTAGATAACACGGCTGAGTCCTGCAGTGCTGCCTGTCGCTCTACATGCTGGATGATTTATGGTTGGTCAACTGAAGAACCGATCTGCTAACACTGACATCTATTTGCAATTCCCATAAATCAATCAACGTGAAGCCGCTCCTTCCAGGTTCCCGTTAAAATCTATAAAATGTATTGTTTAGGAGCTAATCAATTTATTCGTAATTGGGGTGTCTTACAATCATGAAGTACGGGTCATTGGTGCTACTTGTGTTATCCGTAGGCGTGTGCGGTACGTTCGGCGATAAAGTACGTTTCGATAACTACCGGCTCTATGAAGTGTCTGTGAAGAATGACGAACAATTGAGAGTGCTACAGTATCTGGAACAGTATCCGGATGGAGTATGGAATTCTCGAACGGTTGATTATTATGAAATATAACAACAAATCTTTTTTTACAGTACTTGTTCTGGGAATCACCAGTCCGAACCAACACGAATCTCAAAATAGTTGTTCCACCGCATAAGTTTGACGATTTCGAAGAAATGACGAATCGCCTTTACATGGAGAGTTCATTGAAGGTTACCAATGTTCAGGAGTATGTCTTGTCCTATTTTGTATTGTATTCGCTAAGTGTATGTTTATTGGATTCAGGTTGATTGACAATGAACGTCCTCAACGTAGAAAGCGAGAGGGCTTCGGATGGGACGACTACCACACTTTGGATGAGATGTACGCCTGGTTCGATGAACTGGTTGCTCAATACGGACCTATTCTTAAAATCGAACCCTATGGTTATTCCCACGAGGGGCTAGAAATGAAAGCCATCAAGCTGTCCAAAAAAGCAGGCAACCCTGGTATCTTTTTGGAATCGAATATTCACGCTCGCGAGTGGATAACTTCAGCCACTGCTACGTGGATATTGAATCAACTGTTGACCTCGACTGTTCCCGCCGTCCAGGATCTGGCGGATAACTATGATTGGTACATTCTTCCAGTGATCAACCCGGATGGATTTGCCTACTCCAAAAATACTAACCGCATGTGGCGCAAGAATCGATATCCGCACAGCATTCTATGCTATGGAGTGGACATGAATCGTAACTTCCCTGGACATTGGATGGGTTTGTTGACTAGACCTACAATAATATAGTACTATTGAATTAACATTTTCTCTTTTTTAGAGGGAGGTGCCTCTAGCAATCCCTGCAGCGATACTTTTGCCGGACCAGAGGCTGGCTCAGAAATTGAAACCCAAAATGTTATGAATTATTTCATCGAGAACGAGGATAAGATTGATTTTTACCTGTCATTCCACTCATATGGTCAATACATGCTCTTCCCATTCGGTCACAATGGTGCAGATAAATCTGAAAATTACTACGACTGGATGGATATGGCAGAAGCAGCTGCCATTGCTCTTAGTAAAAAACACGGTACCCTGTATCAAATGGGAACCACTGCTGATGTTCTTTGTAAGTAACCATCAATCCAAATCATCAGTCAATTACTGAACCATTCTCATTCGGCAGATGTTGCATCTGGATCATCCCCTGATTGGGCGCATGGTGTTCGCGGAACTTCGATCGGTGTGACGTACGAATTCCGGGACAACGGAACCTATGGATTCATCCTTCCCGCTGACCAGATCATTCCAAACGCGGAGGAAGTACTAGATTCGTTGGTTGCTTTCCTCGCCAAGGGAAAATCTCTGGGATATTTCCGTGCGCGAACATGAGCGAATGCTGATTACTTGCTAAAATGGTAGAGAGATAAGATTGACGCATATTAACCTGCCAATTGATGGATGCTGACATAATACTTTACGTTGAGAATATTTGTAGTAGAAATGTGTGACTACATTTGTCGTGATAAGGATTGATAACAATGGCAACAATCGACTATAATTCATTTGTTTGGATACATGTGATAGCACAATTCCATGATTAAGGTACAGCGCTGGTTGGAAGATTTGAACTTTTACATGTTTTACATGTAATCGAAAGAATAATTAAACTGATCTTTACGAGTTGTATTTTGAGCATTATATGAGCCGGGAATGTCATCTTGCTTTATCAAATGCCATTTCGTCAAAATTACTATCAGAACAGGTAAGTCTCAACAAGGGAAAGGGACCATCGATTGAAAGATTTTTCAATTTGGAAAAAAAACATTAAATCAAAGAAAAAGTCAAATGTTACCGTACACAGTAGCCCAGGCATTCTGCTTGAACAAAACGCCACTCACTCTCAGTTGAATCTATTATCATTGTTGAAGCAGTCAGTCATGTGGTTATAAATTGCACAATGTTGTGAGTAACAGTTTTTCAAAGCCAAGATACAAAAATCCTGTGTATAATTGCTTATGTTAAATTTTAAAGGCACCTCAAAATAATGAGTAATGTCTCCATAGAATTCCTTCAATGCAATTTCCATCATGAGATAATGAGCCCTCACATAAAACATCGCGAAAATGTTGAAACCGATTGACAAAAATCTTCATCTATGTGATCTTTTTTTTGGACCAAATTCACTGTATGAGAAGGCACTCCAACCAGCTGAAACACGTAATCATACTTCCCGTACATTCTTTCTAAGCTTGGCTTCAGGACATTCCGCAAAACCTCAGTTTTTTAATATAAGATGTGGATCTGAACGCCTTTCTCGATGATCACAAGCGGTAGCTAGCCGCGCCTGCCAATAATCTGTAATGGTTTTAATGTGTTCATCATAGCAGGCTGCGTCATCTTTCGTTTGTTTACTTTTTTGCACGGTTTAAATTCTTCGTTTTCAATACGTCGCGCATTGAAAACGACGTGAAAATAGAGGTTTTGGACACATGGCTACGTGAAAAGGGTGTAACTATGCAACAACTTCATTACACGAGTTTAAAATCCATCATAAACAAGTTTGGGGAACACTGTTCTTTAGATGAACTGCCAGGAAGAGGGCAGAAAACCCTAAACTGGAACAGAAAGTGGTAGTTCTAATTCAGAAGAACAAATCAATGTCGAAACGTAATTTGGCCAATAAAGCGAGAACCATCATCGGAATGATTCAACGTATCAAGAAACGGAACAACCTGAAGACCTACAAGAAGCAGAAAACCGCCAAACAGAAGAAACAGCGCATCAGAAAGGGCCCGGAAAATGTATTCACGAGTTCTGCAGCGACCGGATTCATGTATTTTGATGGACGACGAAACCTATGTCAAAGAGGACTCAAAAACCATTCCAGGTCCACAATATTACACTGCCGTCATAGGAAATAAGCAATGCAGACATTGATTCAAGTGGAGAAGTTTGGTCGAAAGTACTGGTATGGCAAGCAATATGTCTCTGCGGTATGAAGTCTACCATTTGCACCCTCGGAACAATCAATGCGGGAAATCTTCAATCTGTGTGTCTGAAGAAATGGTTGCTGCCTTTATATCAGAAGCATAGTACCATGGCTGGATTTAGCGTCGGCCGGATCCGTTTCATTGAAAAAGTCATCAATCCGCTAAATTACCCCCAGTTTTGAGCCAATCGAACGCTATTGGGCAAATCTGAAAAGGGTCTTCAAACGGCGTACTGGTAAAGCAGCTGAGAATATGCAAGAGTTCAAAAAAATTTGGGCTAAGGCGTCCAACAAAGGTGATGAAACACTTGTCCGGAACTTGATGAAAAGTGCTCGATCAAAAATTCGCAAATTCGTGTAGGAATAATATTAATTGCATCAGATTTTCACAATGTTCAAGTTCAATCCCATACAATGAAGAATCATATTGTTTGGTAAATATTTTACCGTTCGAGCATGATATTACTTTCCATTTTATTGACAGCTACTATATTGATTTATATTTATCTCAATTTATCTATATTTATCTTATACTAGCTGAAACCGGTGCGTGCGCTGCTACGCTTGCAACTAAATGAAGGAAAATTTAATATAACTGTCACGTTTATGGTTTTTTTTTTCGAAATGAGTTTTTTTCTTCTTGAATAAGCAGGGGTTCAAACTTCTATTAAAACATGCTTCTTACCCGAGAAATACACGGTTTGTGTTTAAGTAACCTGGATAATTCGCATTTTTGGTTGAAATTTGTGTTTCATTTGTATGGGAGCCCTCCCTTCCAGAGGGGGGTGGTTTCTCTAACCACCATACAATCATTGACTTCCAAAACCCTCCACATGCCAAATTTGGTTCCATTTGCTTGATTAGTTCTCGAACCATCACACTGGGCTCATCGATTATAATAAAAATGTGAGTTTCATTTGTTTGAAGCCCCCCCCCCCCCCCCCCCCTCAGAAAGGGAGGGGTCTTGAACTTCCATAGAAACATTCTCGCCTTCAAAACCCCCCACATGCTAAATTTGATTCAATTTGCTTGATTAGGTCTCGGGTCATGATGAAATTTGAGAGCGCCCCTTGACAGAGAAGGGGTCTCAAACGAATCATAAGAACCTTCCCCAGCCCCAAAACCCCTTCATATAAATTTTCACGTTGGTCGGTTCAGAACTTTCCGTGTCTATAAGGGTCTGACAGACAGAAATTTCATGTTTATGTATATAGAAATCTAGCCTCCAAAAACCTCCATATGCTAAAAGTGGTTTCATTTACTTGATTAGTTCTCGAGTCATGCAGAAATTTGCTTTTTATTTGTAGGGGGAGCCTCTCTCCCCCTTCAAAATGGGGAGGAGTATTGAGCTGCTATAGAAACATTTCTTGCCTCCAAAAACCTCAACATGCCAAATTTGGTTCCATATGCTTGACTGGTTCTCGAGTTATGCACAAATTTGTGTGTTTCATTAGCATGAGAGCCCCTCTCCACAGAGGGCGGAGAGGGGTCTTGAGTTACTTTAGAAAAAAATGTGCCTTCAAAAACCTCTACCTGCCAAATTTGGTTCCATTAACTTGGTTAGTTCTAGAGTTATACAGAAATATGTGTTTCATTTGTATGGGAGCCTCCCTTTATAGAGAGGGGAGGGGTCTCAAACTACCATAAAAACATTTCTTGCCTCCAAAAACTTCCGCATGCTAAATTTGGGTTTCTTTGCTTGATCAGTTCTCAGAGTTGTACAGAAATATGTATTTCATTTGTATGGGAGCCTCCTTTCTAGAGAGGGAAGGGGTCTCAAACTACCATAAAAACATTTCTTGCCTCCAAAAACTTCCGCATGCTAAATGTGGGTTTCTTTGCTTGATCAGTTCTCGAGTTATACAGAAATATGTATTTCATTTGTATGGGAGCCTCCCTTTATAGAGAGGGAAGGGGTCTCAAACTACCATAAAAACATTTCTTGCCTCCAAAAACTTCCGCATGCTAAATTTGGGTTTCTTTGCTTGATCAGTTCTCTAGTTATACAGAAATATGTGTTTCATTTGTATGGGAGCCTCCCTTTCTAGAGAGGAGAGGGGTCTCAAACTACCATAAAAACCTTTTTTGCTTTCAAAAACTCACACATGCTAAATTTGGTTTCTTTTGCTTGATTAGTTCTCGAGTTGTGTAGAAATTTTGGGTTTCATTTGTATGGCAGCCCACCTTTCCAGTGAAGGGGGGGGGTCTCAAACCATCATAAGATTATTCTCCGGCCCTAAAAATCTCTGCATACAAAATTTCACGCCGATCGGTCGTTCCGCTCGCGAGTTAAATCGTGACAAAGGAAACCCCAACTCATTTTTGTTATATAGATTTCTCCACTTATTTATTGACAGCTGTAATGACACATCACATACAGCTTCATCAAATATCCCAGGTGATGCATGTACTGCTTAAAACCCGTTCCGTACCTCAAATGGATCAGAAAACAGCTCTAAATTCATCATTCGACCGTATCCCGTTTGATTCAAGGAATATCATAAGAGCAAGCAGAAGGATGGTAGTGACAGGAAGCGCAAGGCAGCAGATCCAGTGGAGGTCTGGAATATACTGAAACTCTTCAAGCTTCTACCCAACATTTCGTTTCTTGATGTATTAAAGATGGCTTATGTGTTTTTTTTTTTTTAGTTTTTTTCCTACCTCATGCTTCCACGAGTCAAGAGATGACAAAGACCGCCGTTGCGTACTTAGCTTGTAGTCTGGCACTGTTGTCCTTCTCACTTCAGCTAGATTGAGGAGGTGCGTGCCGAGCGTCTGGCCACCAAGGATGTGCGGCCTAAAATGCGTCTGTCCTGGCTTCCAGCGGCTGAGTAAGAAACGCTGAATCGCGGCAATTATCTCTTAGGTGGCAGCCCCACTAAGCGCGAACCCGGTAAGGTAGCATGAAGAAATCTTACCCAACCACGAAAAATGAAAGTTTTCTTTATACGGTCTTACGGTCCTAATTTCAGATCATCGATGGAATTCCCAAGTGTTGTAGAGTAATATTAGATTATTTTTTTCCCTCGTGACTTTGGTAGTGGTAACAAATATAATTGTTATTATCATTTTATAATGTAACATCCCTCCACAATATTTTTAGAGCTATTTTCAGCTTAGCATTTATGCATTGTTGTAAGTCTTAGCCCACCCAACTCACGTTATGTATATGAAAAGATAGGATGGTTTTTAACGTTTTTTTAGAAAGGATCATGTACGACAAATTCCACAAAAAAAAATTCCTTCTTCATAAAAAAAATTTAAAAACTCAAAAACTTACCTTTTTTATAACCGTACATTTTTTATTTGACAGACATATAGAATCATTTATTGGCGCAGAAGGGAAAAAAATTTAACCCTCTTCATTTTTGGCCCTTCATACTGCGATGTTGTGTATTCAGATCGGTGGATCAATTTGATCTTGCTATTAGGTGGAGCTGCATCCAAACCAAGCGGTAGAAAGGATGGTGGCTACCATAAATACATACATACATACATACATACATACATTACAATTAAACGTGCTGGATTCAACCAGAGCGATAAGCAGAAGACGGTGGCCGAAACCCGCACATGAAAGTTGTACTGACAGGGGCGCACCAAACCAAGACGCGTTGTTATGGACGACGAGCCGTATATTAAGGCCGACACCAAACAGATGCCAGTACAGGAGCACGTCGCTAAATCCGGGTTGGCTGTTCCTGAGACCGTCCGGAAAAAGAAACTATCCGGATTCACCGAAAAGTTCTTTGTCTGACAGGCGATCTATGGATATGACAAAATGAAACACCAATCTGCTAGCGCTAGCTGTGGCATCCTGGATATGTTGTATTTTTACCTAAGAAGTCAGCCCTCCAAAAACGTCGAAACTTACCCTCATCGAAAAATATTCGGCCATCATGAAGGGAAAAACTCCGCAAAACCCCTAAGCTGTTGGGAAATGAACTAGATGTAATGAAAGAGTCAAAACAAGCTATCAATCAATGTTGTTTTATGCATTTTAAAACAGTAGATAGTCGATTTTGATCAATGTCAAAACAATCAACATCGAAATCAAGCTGATAATCACTCATATTCAGTTTCAGCCCAAACAAGCTTTATTTTTCTATAAGAATAAGTTCATCGTTATGGCAAGACCTAACATCTAATATTTTATTATCAACATCGTATTCTTCCGATAATTATTCTGCCTAATATGTTGACTTTAAGGAAGCCACAGACAAATTCTTTTTGAACTCTTCCATGTACCTGCACTCCTTACCACTCTTTTTAAAGTTGCGCTTGACGAGAGCCCAGTAACGTTCAATTCGACAAGGCTGTAGACAATTGAGATGATTGCCTATCTCAACGAAATCTATTCCATCCATTGATTGTACTGTGGTTTTGACGTTATGGGCTGACGAAAAATCAGGCCAAAAATAAATGAGGGACCTTGTGCTAGTTGTATAACGGAAGCATCCTTTTCTGCAAACACTCGGTACGGTAAACTTCCGCATTGATCGTACCTTTAGTGTGGAAAATCGATGACTTGGAGCCACAGTAACAAATTGCCTGCCATACAAGAACCTTCTTGTCAAATTTTTTCACCTCGTACGACTTTTCGGAGATGCTCACATCTTCGTCGATGACCTTGGTGCAAAATTGCGTACCTGGCAGCGTTCTAGAATTTTCTTTCACATATGTTTCGTCATCGATCAAAACGCAGGGACCGCAGTTTTGCCAGATGACGTAGTGAAATATTGGGAATAGAGCACCATTTGTGCACAATCTGCTTACGTTTTTCTTGAGGAATGCATCGGATTTTGATCACTTAGTTTCAAAAATCCAATTCCGACACACAAACTTGTTTTTTCAGATTATAACCATAGACACACAGTGAAAATCAACTGTCTTACGTCATCCGGTTTCGAGAAGTTTCGTGTAGAAATCTTGCTTATACTTTCTGGGACATCCTATATCAGTGGTTCCCAACCTTTTTGGGCTCGCGACCCCCTTTTTGAATCAGTAATGGCCCCGCGACCCCCTTGGAAAACTAATGTGATTATGTTGCGATAAAAAATAAAGAAATACATCAATTTACGATCTTTTAGATTTATTACGACATTTTATGTTATAACCAGCGAAAACACTCTCAGTGTGATTGCTGCGCCTGGATTTGGGACACTAGATTTGAAATTTGGGGCTGTGTTTGAGACAACGCCAATCTCATGTCATCTTCAACGTTCAGTCTGTTTCTTGTCTTCGTTTTGACTTGAAGTAGAGTTGACAAAGGTACACTAAGGTATGTTGACACGAATGGGATTAGGATCTTCAATGCCTCCATGGAAACTTTGGGTTACGAGCCATACATAGCACACCAGAACTGGCTCAGTTCCTTTTCATTAAACAAATCGCGAGACGAAAAATCGTTTTTCAGGTCCAAGTATTCATCCTGTATCTCATCTGAAAGGCTAGCCACATCCATTGAAGATGAAAACGGGTTGCGTACTAAAGCAGCTACTTCTTGCTTCAACTCGGGGAAATACTTCTCAAAGATATTCGAGGGTGCCAACTCCTCGACCCACTAAAAACCCACCCGTGCCTCTAGCAACTCCCCCCCCCCCCCCCCTGGAACCACCTTTCGGTATTACTTCGGGGAGGGGGCTAATGTGCGTTAAGCACCCGCTTATGTCTAACTACTTAGGACTTTAACACACAAAACATCGTTTCAGAAGGATTTATAATTCTATGTTTTACAAATGTATTATAAACGCATTGTAAAACATGTCAAGTTTGGATCGAGCTAGAAAAACTTTTTTCACTGCTGAAAGTGATTAATACTTTATTATTGTTCTTAAATACAATACATTTATAAAACATTAGCAGGACAAGATTTTATGGGTAGTTCTAAATACGGTTGAAATTACATTGCACCAACGTAGTTTTGTGGCTGCGGAACGACGTGAGCAATTCTGAGCTGTCATCTCATTATAATATCTACCGATGCGACCCGAAGTGACCACCACATGAGCCACCTACAACGAGGAGGTGAACGCTCATTGCCGTAAAAAACACTATTTTAAGTGCTCCCGTGCAACTTGACCTATGTGACTCGCTCGAACAAGTTGCTGTGAAACTGTCTCTTCCGACAAGATCTGTCTATGTATGTGGAATTTACTTGAGGCCCAATAGTGAACCCGGCAGATACGTCGCACATTCGGACTGTGTGCAGCAAATATCCGTCTCACTACAATCTGCCTCATCTACTCTGTCCTTCACAGGACCTGGACTCGTACCTACCAACCAATGCATCAACTAACAGGAGCTTGTATTCACTGAAAACATGATTGCTAGTGGATTGCAGCAGATTTGTGATGTGCGCAATATCAACGGAAGACTCCTAGACTTGGCCTTCGTTAGCAACAGTAATGAAATTGAGTTGTTTGAAGCACCATTATCGATCTTACCACTGGACCGTCACCACAAGCCGTTCGTCTTACGCGTGAACACACGACGTTCCTTGGATAGTATTCACGCAACTACGGAAGACCTTGACTTCGATTTCAACCGATGCGATTACGATGCAGTTTTTGAAGATCTACGTTCACTGAACTGGGAGGAAATTTTTCACGATGCCAGCGTCAACGCTGCGGTCACCACTTTCTACGACGTGATTTTCAGGATCATAAGCAGACACTGTCCTCTCCGTAGACGTTATCCTCGCCGCTTGAACAAACACCCATGGTGGAATACCGAGCTTCGACATCGGCGTAACGTTCTTCGTAAAGCTCGCCGTCGGTTTCTGCGTCATCGAACTGCTGAAAACAGCTCAATTCTTCGCAGGCTCGAGGCTGAATACGCCGAATGTGTATCTTCTTCTTTTCGTGAGTATATCTTCCGAATCCAAGACGAGGTTAAGGTGGATCCCTCCTCTTTCTGGCGCTTTGTTAAAAGCAGAAAAGACACAAAATCGATCCCGGCGGAAATTTCTTTCGATGGCTCAACCAGTCGAGACCTCGAAGGTTCAGTCCAACTTTTCGCCGATTTCTTCAAATCGGTCTACGATGCTGACTCTCCGCCGAGTTCTCCGGAGGTCTTGAATCACTTGCCATCATACGATATACAATTTCCGTGTCCAACCTTCACCGTAGAAGATGTCAGTAGTGCACTGAGAACTGTTGACCCTTCGAAAGGTCCTGGGTCAGATAGGCTACCTCCCGTTTTTATTCGTCGATGTGCTGATCTACTTGCAACCCCTGTGTGTTTGCTATTCAACCTGTCGCTATCGGAGACTACTTTTCCGGATGTATGGAAGTTGTCTGCGGTCTCTCCCATTCACAAAGCTGGAAACATCCATGATGTTAAGAATTACCGACCTATTTCGATTCTTTGCTGCTTAGCCAAGACGCTTGAACTGTTGATTCACGATAGAATGTATTTTGCTGCCAAGCCCATCATCTCGCAATATCAGCATGGCTTCGTGAAGAATCGCTCTACTGCGACTAACCTAATGGCATATGTTAGCGCACTAAACTCCAGTTTGGAAAAGCGCTGCCAAGTTGACAGTATTTACGTAGACTTTTCCAAGGCGTTTGATAAAGTACCTCACGAATTGTCAATGAAAAAGCTCGAGAAACTAGGATTTCCTAATTGGCTCATCATGTGGTTACGGTCATACTTACTAGACAGATCCGCCTACGTGAAGCTTAGCTCCATTAAGTCAAGCTGTTTTGCAACACCTTCCGGCGTGCCTCAAGGTAGCCACCTCGGTCCCTTGATCTTTATTCTGTTCGTCAACGACTTGAGCCACCGTCTGAATTCGCATCACCTTATGTATGCCGACGATCTTAAAATTTACCGGAGGATCAGCTCACTGGTTGATTGTGCAGCTTTACAGCAAGATATTGACACCATAGTGAGTTGGTGTGTGTCAAACGGAATGGAGATGAATGCGATGAAATGTAAGGTGATAAGTTTCAGTAAATCCCAGAGGCAACTGATATACAATTACGGAGTAAACGGCATCAAATTGGACCGTGTATCTTCAATTAAAGACTTGGGAGTAGTAATGGACTGCAAGCTGAGCTTCAACGAACACATCACTGCAACCACTGCTAAGGCTTTTGCCATGCTAGGATTTATACGCCGAAATGCATCTGAGTTCCGTGATGTGTATGCATTGAAAGCACTTTATTGTTCGCTCGTTCGAAGTGTTCTTGAATATGCTGTTCAAATCTGGGCACCTCATCACGAAACTCAAATTACTCGTATAGAAAGAATACAACGTTGCTTCGTACGTTTCGCTTTACGGCGATTACCATGGAACGATCCGGTTAGGCTGCCCCCGTATGAACATCGACGCCAATTAATGAGATTGGAATCGCTGCGCCAGCGGCGTATCTATTTACAGAAAATGTTCGCGTTCGATTTACTAAGCAACCGAATTGACTGCCCAGATCTTCTGCAGCAGGTTAACTTCTTCGTTCCTGCACGTCGGTCCCGACAACGATCGATATTTTGGACTGCTAGACACCGAACGGTGTTCGGACAAAATCACCCGCTTGAAAAGTGTTTTAATTTGTTGAATGGTGTTGAAACGTTCGATTTTAGTATAAGTAGAGACCGTTTTAAAACTAGTATTAGGCAAATGACTTAGATTTAAGATAGGTTCAGTCTGTGCAGCATAACTGAAGACGTAGTAAATAAATAAATAAATAAATAAAACGTGTTTTTTTTTATAACGATGAATTTGTTGTACGCGATTGTTATTTCACTGGCATCGGGAAGCAAATTGTAGATACTCAGAGTTGACTTTTCAACAATCAGAGTTGGCTTAGCAAAGAAGCTACAAACCTATCACGCCAAGGACTAGTCCTCAAATCCCACGTTTGGCGATGTTTGTATGAGAATATTTTTTTTCCATTTTATGTTTTATAAGGCTTCAATTTTTGCGCATTTTACGTCATATTAAAGTATGAAATAATGTTTTATACACATTTATTGATAACCTGTTTTTGTCATTTGACAAAATGACCTGTTTTTGCAGTTTTCTCCGCTTCCACGCATACGGGACACGCGGTGGACTTAGCGTGCCCGTACTTTTGCAGATACTGTCTGAAGCAACCGTGGCCTGACAGTATGTGAGTCAAGTGGAAGGTAACTTTCCCCATGTCGCCGACCGACCCATCCGGATATCTCCGGAATTAGTCGATGAGTCCACCGACCTTTGGTAGAATTATTCCACTCCCTCTGCCACCTGACCATTGATAAGACTCTGGTGGTCTTACGGATACCTCTCAGTTTCTTGCTCGAAGCAGTCTTCGTCTTCTGGTTATCATCCCCGATAAAACATATACCACGTAGCGTGACACTGTGCGGTATGCGCTGACCACTCTCAGGCACATTAGCCTGCGGGTACTTTCGAGCTTGCCAAGGTAGCTCTAAGTACTCAGGTCGGTGTCAATGCCGGCACGCCGTACCCGAATATGGACAGGGCGACGCTGGCCAGGAGCTTACGCTTACCCCCCTGTACCGGTGAGCTATTCGACATCATGTGGGGTAATGCCGATATAGCCATGGAGGCTTTCTTGCCGGCGTGGTGGGCGTGGCTGGTAAAGGATAGCTTATTGTCGCTCATAACCCTCAAGTACCCCAGGGACTGCTTTGAGGCGATGGTGCAACCACCATCACTGATCGTTGCTCTTTGCTCCGATTTTTTGTTATTGACCACAGTGATCTCTGTTTTGTGGTGGCCCAGCTCCAGTTTCCTGGAGCGCATCCATCCCTTGACAATATCGATGGAGTGCGAGGTCGGGCCATGGCTGCTTCAGACAGTATCCGCAAAAGTACGGGCACACCGAGTCTTCAGCGTGTCCCGTATGCGCGGAAGCGGACGAAACGGCGGAACATGTGTTCTTCGTCTGCCCTCGCTTCAACGACGCGAGGAACGGCATGATGGCCGTGAGCACGACACCTGGGACAATCTTGTCCAGAGAATGTGTCAAAAACAGGACACTTGGGACGCGGTAAAAACGGCGGCCTCCCAGAATCTCTTAGAGCCACAGGACTAGTGGCGAAACGACGAGCGACAGGCCAGAGGGATTAACTAACTACCAAAGCCCTAAGTAGTTAGACATAAGCTGGTGCTTAATGCACAATAGCCCCCTCCCCCGGAAGTAACACTGAAAGGTGGTCCCGGTGGGGACCAAGGCTAGAGGCACGGGTGGGTTTTTAGTGGGTCGAGGAGTTGGCACCCTCATCCCCACACCCTGAGTTCTTCAGGAGTCTTGAGCAGATTTTCCATCCTGATAAAAAAAAAAAAAAGACGGAAGCTTTAGGCACTGTTATGAATGGAGCACCACTGTACATATTGTTAATACAGCACCGGTATGTATTAACAATGTGTACAATCAATACAAAGCTGAGCTATAGGCATTATTTACGTTAGACTATCAACTCGATTACTTAACCTTCATTCAACCAACATACTTTTTTCATGTTGAAATACACTAATGTAGCGTAAGGTTCCCATTCACCGCCCATTGTTTACCTCATATCATGATTTGCATACAACTACAACAAATATCGATAGCAATCAACAGGCATCAACAGTATCACTTATCACCGTTTGCTATAATTTTCAAAATATGATAAAAATATAAATAACAATGAGCAAAATATAAATAACAACAGACTTTATTGTAGCTATCGTGATAAGGCATTTAAATTCCTGGGGTGAATATTGGCGAATTTAAAAGGAAAGAAAGCTCGTTGAAAATAGACAGTACCCTCAGGCAAATATCTTAAATTGTAAATTTGTTCGACGTTCTTCATGATCATGTATTGGAACTAGCAGAAAATGATCTCAAGAGATAATCCATTTGCTGTTGGAGGTAGAAGGAGTTTTGATACCAATACAGTTTTGATATCTATACAAAATACTTGGGAATACATTATAATTGTATGCTCATTTGGTCATCTGAAAACTTACGCTTTCGCGTTCGACAATTTAGAATCGATGTAAGAAGAAATGACTTCATTAGATTGCAAGAAAAACAAGCTATGCATTAAAAAACTGCTGACCAACAATAAGGTATTCCCAAAAACCGTACACCCATTATCTATGCATTGATTTACGACTGCCACCGATTGCCAATCGAGTTCAATCATCACATGACGTCAGTACGTCTTGAGGCAATGTTGATATAAAAACCTAATCCTCAAGGGGTCATCGTTTCAGTTACATTCCTACAATGAACCACTCGTTTCTTCTATTGCTGATTGCCACAGTAGCTAGTTCTGCATTCGCAGAGCAGGCTCGTTTCGACAATTATCGTGTTTATCATGTAAGCATCTCCACGGAACAGCAGCTGCAGACGTTGCAACACCTAGAAGAGAATCCAGATGGGTACATTTTCTGGGATTTCCCCGCACAAATCAACATGGAATTGGAACTGGTTGTACCTCCACACAAGTATGCCGATTTTAAGGAGTTGGCCACCAAGTTGAATATGAAGACTCGATTGATGATTGAAAATTTCCAGGAGTAAGCTTGCTACCAGAATTTTCTAGATGCATGTAATTATACTTCAACAACCTTCCAGAGTCATCGATAACGAGCGACCGAACAAAAGCCAGCGCAATAGCTTCGGCTGGACTGACTACTACTCCACTGCCGAGATCTACGCTTGGTTGAACGAAATGGTTCAGAGCTATCCGGGAATCCTTTTCCAGTACCGTATACGGCAAATCGTTCGAAGGTCGGGATCTGATTGCTGTTAAACTGTCTCATAAAGCCAACAATCCTGGAATTTTTATTGAGGCCAATATTCACGCCCGTGAATGGGTTGCATCAGCTACGGCTACTTGGTTACTAAATGAGCTATTAACTTCCAACAGTCCAGCTGTGGTCGATCTAGCTCAAAAATTACGACTGGTACTTCATTGTTATGGCCAATCCTGATGGATATGAGTTCAGCCGAGATAGCGTAAGTTTTCAGTACTCTGTGTAACTAATAGCTGTAAATATAACCGTTCTCCTCCTAACAGAAACCGATGTGGAGAAAGACTCGACAACCAGCTACTATTCTCTGTATTGGTACTGATCCAAACAGGAGACTTTAACTACAATTGGAGAAGTGTACTTATTCTCTCATATTTACCTACAAATCGCTCGTTATCAAGACTTTTTTCATTCAGATGGAGGCGCCTCAACGAATGCATGCTCAGACACCTTCTCGGGACCAACCGCTTTCTCTGAACCGGAGACTCTAGCTATGGCCAACTACTATGCTACTATTGCGGACAAAATTGATGTTCAGTTTTTCGTTCCACTCTCTGTGGCCAGTGCCTGCTAACTCACTTATGGATTCACTGGCGCCCCATTGCCGTCAAACAGTGCTGATCTACAGCAAATTGCCGCCAAAACTGCAGCAGCTATCCAAGCCACACACGGAACACGATACACTTACGGAAATAGTGCTCAAGTTCTGTGTAAGTATGAGAATGCACGTTATTTGAATAAAAGCAGTATAATCCAACCCCTGATTTTAGATGTCACCTCCGGAAGCACCAACGACCTATTTCATGGGAGTTCATGGCACCAAGTTGTCATTCACGTTCGAGTTCAGAGACACCGGTTCCGGAGGATTCGGCTACTACCAGCCAATCAAATCCCACCCAATGCCCAGGAAACACTCAATGGATTGGTAGCATTCGTTGCTGAATCGAAGGCGCTAGGATACTTTTGAGATTAATAGCAGATGCTTTATTCAGAATATAATGTGTCGATAAGAGATAAACATTGATCTAATTCATCTACGCTTGGGCTTTGAAGTGACGAATGTAGGACGTCAATAGGGTCATCCATTTTGTAGCCCTGTTTCGTTTCCAATAGTAGCTTCGATGAACCCATCATGTTTCCGAACTTTATGTGGAAGCATGTGTTGCCTGAACTCCAGAAGTTAAGTTCCATGTAGCTGTATTGAGCAAGGAGGTCCTGAAATCAAACCTATTTCTTAGAACTGCAGAAATTTAAATACTAAAATACCATCTTACTTTGGTGCGTGGATCGATCAAGTTGAAACCATGCTTGTTGATTGCCACCAATAACGTATCCGGAAGATTCTGATCGGTTACTAGCTTGACAACGAAGAACGTCGATCCAAACATTGGGAAATTATAGACAATCTTAACGAACTCCAGCTTCGCCCCAGACGGACTTATGCCGTTCAACGAATTCACCTTCGCAATGATGTCTTTCTTCCACTGATCCGGTTTCTACATTCTTACAGCATCTTCTGGTACAAGTGAATGTAACATTTCCGGGAAAGACTTTGGAGCAACTGTACATTCGCTTCCTCGCTAAGTTGCCCAGAATATGTACCCAGCTAGTTCAACGGCTTCAAGTTTAGACACTTTATAGTATCCTTGCAAAATTTCGGTACTTCCTGATGGAAGTAGAACATCTCGTCCGCGAAGGGGTCCTTTCCGGGAACAATATTGATCCACATTTTTCTCATGAAGAACAACTGATATTCACATTGAATTCGGTTGTCATTCATTGATCTAGATGGAAGTGTTTCACGCATCCATTCCATCAATTCATAAATGAAATCAAAGATGAAGTATTCCCCTCCCGGAACTGAGAAAACCTTATCACCAATCTTGATGAAACAGACTGAAACCTTCATTCGACTTTAGCTCCAAACGTTTCGTGATCGCATGTACCAAATCTTTGGTTTTGCTAGACGATTCAATTTGGAACAACTCATCCGTATCGTCAGGGAAATAGATCTTATGATATGTCTTTAAGCCGTACGCATACGGATTGCCTCCACTTCAACTACGTACGGTGGATATTTTCTAGGACCCAATTTCAATGTTTTCTGCACTCTTTGTAGACATTCGGCTGCAATCGGGTGTTTTCTAGTCTTCATAAATTCGAACAACTCCTTCAGGACCTGCTGACTGGGAACCATCACCCCAGTTGCTAGCCACATTAGATCCCAGCCACGTTCTTCGCTGATCTGGATCTGATTGTCTGTTAGCTGTCGCATAATCTGACAGTACAACTCATCCCGCAGCAACTCGTCGCTAATCGCTGGACCGAAGATCTTATCGGTATCGACCGGTTCACGACCCCTCGGTAGATCTCCCATGTACTGAAATAAAAAAACAAAGTGGGAAATTTTATACAGCTGGAAGAGATAATGGTGAAATATGCAGATGAGAAAACCTTTAAAATCCATGTGAATAATCCAACCGCCGAGTCAGCTCTGACTTTATCGTGTTGTAGTTTTTTCAGCAACGGAGCTTTCATAGGCTCCCTAGTATGTTTCCAAAGTTCTTCGGATGTCGATTTCCTAACGCTGCTCAATTAAAGGGTGTTCCGATCAAAATTTGGTCAAACAGTAATGTGTGTGAGTCGATCAAAGTTTTTATTAATAAGTCAAATTATTTTTCTTTTTCAAGTTCAGTTAATACAGAATACAGGAGAAATATTCAGCTAAGCTTCCTTTTTATCGAATGCGAATTGCCGGGTCTTTCGTTTAACACCTGCCATAAGATTTTGTACAGTCTCTTTGTCCACTTTATTCGCCGCAGAACGCCAGTTTGCCTTGAACTGTTTCTCGCTCACAACAGCTTTTTGAGTCTTCTTAAGGTTCCGCTTGACGATGGCCCAATATTGTTCGATTGGGCGGAGCTCTGGCGTGTTGGGTGGGGGAGGGTTCTTGTCCTTGGGCACCACTTGAACGTTGTTGGCAGCATACCACTCCATGGCCTTTTTCCGTAATGGCAAGATGCCAAATCCGGCCAAAATAGAACGGAACAATTGTGTCGCTTCAGGAAAGGCAGTAGACGTTTTTGTAGGCACTCGCTCAGATAAATTTCCTGGTTGACGGTTCCGGTCGCAATGTAAACGTTGCTCTTCAAGCCACAGGTACAGATGGCCTGCCACACCAGATATTTCTTCGCAAACTTTGACAGTTTAATGTGCTTGAAAATATCTGCCACCTTTCCCCGTCCGGTTGCCGTATAAAATTCCTGTCCAGAAAGCTGTTTAAAGTCTGCCTTGACGTAAGTTTCATCGTCCTGTAAAAAAACGAAAGGATGAGTTATGTTAGTGACATAACTGCAAAGTTGACGTAGGACTGCTTGTTGATGTGAAGAAATTGATGTCATCGAATTCATGAATTTCTACTATATTTTATTCAGTCTAAAGAACCATGAAACCCTGTGCTGTTGGTGTGTGAGGCTCCGGTTCTTCTTCCGCTATTGGTTCTTCACGAAAATTTATAGAAACTGCAGTTCGGCTCGAATTGACTGATAATGATATTTTGTTTGTTAAATCAGCGCCAACATTAGATTGGCTTTCATAGTCATTTACTCTTGAACAAAAGGTCACAAATACAAATTAAGCACTCTTTAAGGAAGAAGAGCTTTATTTCTATCCGCTGATATATTCAATTTGAAGAAATTGTATACAACTTCCGATAAATTAGCAGACAAAGTGTTTGTTTACAAAAGCAGATTCTTCCTAATCAAATGTTGGAACTAAAATGTCCAACGTGCTTGTAAGTGTGAAATGGACTAACATGGTTCGCGATTGAAATAGTCATCAGTTTTCTTGGCTGCAGGACAGCCTGAATGTTTGCGGCACGTGATACTACGATAAAATAGGCATTTACACCGTTTCTAACTCGAGATTGTACAGACTGAAGATTGAACATATACCCAAAAGTTGAAAAGGTGGTAAAAAATGCAATTGCAGTTTATACTATGATATCTTAAGAAATCCGCATGATTCAGAAAAGGCAATTTCGCCCTTTTTGATTCACAAAGCGTTTTATGGTACAAATGAAGCCATGCAAATGTGTGCAAGCGACTGGCAAGCAAAAATAGCTCGAAACAATTTTATCGCTGTAGGCTCCATATTCAATAATCACCAACATACACCAACAATATACAATATGGATGAGTCGATATCACAAAATGCCGCAACGCTATTGGCCACTGTTGTATTGCCGCCGTCAAGTGTTCTATGTTTGTTCTCACTGATCATCGACAAAGCGTTTTATGAAATAAACAATGCCATGCCATGCAAGTTTGTTAGCAACAGGTTGCACATAGCTTTGTGGAAAATATGTACATTTGCTTCATTGCTGCACCCTGAATTCCTCGCCAAGTGAACTAACTGTTGGGTTTCTATTCCCACATTCTTAACTTGTCAAAGTACCTAATTGGTTGCCATCAAGAGCCGCCGCTCTAGCGGTCCTGGTCTGTATCTCGATCTTGATGTGCACATTTTATTTTTGTGAGCCATCTGACTTTCGAACACTCATCTCTTACTCATCAACTAAATATCACTGCGAACAATCTCACGCACACGTTCAATTTTTCATTGCGAATTGCTGTTGCTGTTTTGCCCACAACTAATGTTAGATTTTTCATCCAACTTACGATCAATAGCAAAAATGGAACAAATTCAAGCGAAATTGTATAACAATCTTACTTTTTTAGTTTGGGTGTAGAGCGAATTACGAAGAACATAACCTAACACCAAGTAGACCAGTTTAGACATTTTCGTTTTGCAAAAAGTTCCACTGGCTGGAGCGGGAATCGAACCCTCAACTTCATGACAACAACCGCTTGAACGACGGGCGACGCCGCTAACCACTTGACCACGAAGATGATGTGGGCGATGGATTTGGCCATTTTCTCCGGGACGCGGCAGTTTAAGCAACGCCATGTTGAGCCGGTGCGTGGTAATGAACATTTCGATGAGCTCAAGAGAAATTTCAATCAAACATACTCTTTAATCGGTAGATTGATTTGGTCGTCCTGAAAAGGACAGATTTTAGTTGCTTACGTCAGCATCGACGTCGGGCTTCTTCCGCTTGCCTCGTCTAGCGGACGTGCCAGCCACGTCAGGCGCCACATCAGCGTCTACTCGATTTCCAGCATCAGGGCCAAAAACTCGGAACATCTCGGAAAAGCGCTTTATTATCACGAGAGCGGGATACACACGTCTGAACGTGTCGATGATCCAATAACGAATGATTACTATTCTTCTTCTTTATTGTTTTAACGGGAATGCCAGGCCTGTTTTATATAATGGCATATATCATAACATGACAAGAAGGGGGTTCTCAACGAAGGCAATGCAAATCAAATTTTACAAAAGGGGACGGGCCTCAGTTGTTACGCCAGACAGCAGCGTGGAAATAAAATCATTAGTTTTTATTAGAGCGACAGGGGTTTCGGAGGTTAAATTCGCATCTTTTCTACTCAGGCAACAGAAAAACGGCCCTTGTCAGGGCCTCAGAACCCTATCCCAAGAGAGTTGAGATTTAGACACACTTGCTTCTGAAACTGCATAACAATAGTAACAATACAAACAATAGTTTGTAAATATTGGCCAGAAAAATTATAACTCACATTTTCACACTACCTGCAACTAACCTAATCTATAATCTGTAACTAATCCACTATGAACCTATGTACAACAAGAACTACAATGAAGCTAACCTACTCCCTACACTGAATATGTGAAACACATAATTGGTCTGCCGTGCTGCAGTTCCGCTCAAATTAACTGTTAATATTTCGTTTGTTGAATGTACAACGTGCTTGCTAGTTTTAACATGGCAAATAGAGATTTATATACGGATACTAATAAAAAATTTTGCTCATTTTCTCCAGAACGTGGCTTTTCAAGCAACGCCATGTTTAGCTGGTGCGTGGTAATGAACATTTCAATGAGCTCAAGAGAAATTTCAATCAAACATACTCTTTAGTTGGCAAATTTATTTGTTCGTCCTGAAAATACAGGGTTTTAGTTGTTAACGGAGGAAACATGGTTCGCGATTTATTTTTTCTTCTCGGTCTTCCTGGGCAGCAGGATGGCCTGAGTGTTTGGCAGCACGTAATACTACGATACAAATTGACATTTGCAACGTCTTTCACTCGAGAGTGTACACACTGAACATTGACCATAGAGCGAATTACAACGAACAACTTAACCTAACACCCAGTGGATTAGACTGGACATTTTCGCTTTGCAAAAAAGTTCCACAGGCTGGAGCGGGAATCGAACCCTCACTTCATGGCAATGAACGACGGGCGACGCCGCTAACCACTTGACCACGAAGATGATGTGGGCGATTGATTTGGCCATTTTCTCCGAGACGCGGCTTTTTCAACGCCATATTGAGCCGGTGCGTGGTAATGAAAATTTCGATGAGCTCAAGAGAAATTTCTATCAAACATACTCTTTAGTTGGCAACTTGATTTGATCGTCCTGAAAAGGACGGATTTTAGTTGATAACATGGTTCGCGATTGAAATTTTCTTCAGTCTTCTTGGGCTGCAGGACACCACTCTGTGAAATGGTCACACCGGAGAAAAGTTTGTTCAGCTCCTCGTCGTTGCGGATGGCTAGCTGCAGGTGACGTGGGATGATTCTGCTTGGTCTGGTCTTCTTGTGTTCACGGGCGGCGTTTTCTACCAACGTGCTCCGCTAACACGTCTATCGCATACGGATGCACAGCGAGAACTGATGATTGGTCGGTCGTCCCCACATGTTTGAAATTCGCTGGCACGGTAACTGTGGCAGTATGAACCAATCAGAGCGAGGCGCAAACATGATGTCATTTTCGACCAATAGCGTTGTGCGTTTAGACATTTTTCTTTTAAGTACATTTTTATTAGTTTAAACAAACATTATGAATTAAGTTTGCAACAGGGATTCAGCGTTGATGTTCTACCTTGCGAATGAAATACTTATCGTAAAATGTCTGTGGGTCAGAGAGGAGATATTATCGTTCAAAGTCTCCAAACCCGCGTAACGCTTGCGATTTCAGAAATTTTAGAACGGCGCCCCTATACAGGAATAGAAAAGAGAGACGTAAGTCCTACGTCAAAAAAAAAGTGGGGGGCGCAAAAAAAACACCACCAAAACACTCAGCAACCATGCGAACACACGCCCGTTTATTAGACAAATTAAACCGTTTTATCATTTCTGTTCCACATGTAGATAGTTTTTTTCCTCCTAAAGCAACATTTAAACGTAGGTGCTTTCTAATGGGACGTTGGATCGGCATAGACAAGTAAGTCTGTTAGAAAATTCTATGATTTGCTCTTTTCAAATCTTTTGGCGGTGCTAGACTGCATTTAAATGTTGGTACGATGAAAGGGCAACGGCTGTGCTGGCAGGGGTGATTGTGTTGATATAATCGACTAGCTGGAGACCATTATCCATATCGCGTTATAGATTTTTGAAAGTCTGTTTGGGAATTCAAAGTCAATTATTAATGATATTTTTGAACATTGACTTGACAGTTCCAACTGATTGAAGAAACAATCTCAAAAATATATCGAGAAATGATTAAGTTATTAGCGTTCAAAATGTTTCTAATATTCGTGATGGTCGCTATTTTTCAAATTTTCATTTTACCTCTACTCTAGCCGATGGACGTAGTCTAAGTCCAAATAGCGTGGGTGTTCGTAGACCAGCATTAGAAAGTAAGTATGTGAAAAAATTCTATTGTACACTCTTTAGAAAGCATTTGGTGGCTCTGAAAAGGGCCGTGTGGTTTGAATGATGATACGGACACGGTCGTATTTGCTACGATGGTTGAGATCTTTATGGCATGAATGATAGTTGAGGACCTGTTCGAAATATGAATTTTATATACAAGTACAAGGTTTCATTAAAGAATATGTAACTGTATAAAAATCATTTGGTCATTGTTAATTGGTCATCAATTTAAACGATAATTTTTTTGCAGGAATTCAATAAACCCTTAATAACTTCTCCAAATGTTTGAAAGTCGACTTAAAACTCATGCTATTGTTTGAAATAGCTTAAAGATTTATTCGCTCCGATTGCTGCACTGATACCTTGCAGCCATATTCTGCGTCATTCCACTTTCTCTTTCAAACACTTTCTCAAACATATTTGATTCCTATTGCAAGCTAGGGACTCTATCCAACGCACTAAAACGAACAGAAACACTTTCAAGTACTGATTGGATTTTGAAGAGAACATTACCCACATTGAAAAACCTGTTATAATAAAATTATGTCTGTAATAGGGAAATCATAACATGCCAGCAACCAGCGGGCTGCGATTGCAAAAGGCAAATAAACTTTAAACGATCCTGGTTATTTTCTATACCGAAACATGATTTTAAGAAATATTTGGTATTTATCGAACAGAAATTGTGCGAAATTCAGGATCGGCCAGGATTTACGAATTAGGTAGGTGTCATGCGGATACAATTAGTAAACTCTTATAATAATTCAGTATAACACTCTTTCAAAATCAGAATAGTAGCCCTGAAGAGATCTTTTTGTGTGAAATTCATCATATAATAGTTATTGACAATCTGTCAAAATTAGGGAACCAGGGCGCTAAACACAGATGGTTCTACCCCGAAAAATGCCGTTCTGCCTGTATATACATAGTGATATCGGATTTTAAACACTCAACGTTGCGTCTTATCTACAATAATCTACATATCCTGATATCATCTTCAGACATATCAATATCATCATCAAAAACATTTTTATCATCTACATATATATCGATATAACCTACAAACATATCAATATCATGACCATATACATCTATGTATTAATCTATATCATCTACATGTATTTCGAAATCATCTACATATATATATATATCTATACATATACATGTACATCATATCGTGGAATGACTACCAACTGGATCATACATGTTTCCCTCCAAATTTGATAAATTTGCCACGAGCTTGTTGCACACGACTGCATCAAAAATGGCTGTCCAGCCAGCCACTCGCTAGCGACAGCCGCTGAGCCATCATTCTGACTGGTTGCTCGCCCGCGTACCCTCCTTCAGGGTACCTCCAACCGCCAGCTACCAGAGCAGTACTGGCAAATTGCCGCTCTGCACAGCTCCATGGCTGCCGAGCGAATGATGAAAATTTGCACTGCTGCATGTGAGACGTTCCTTACTTAAATTTGAAGTATGTGATAGGAAAGTACTGTGCATTTAGTAAATTCACTCTGAAAAATCGGCATTATAAGACATCACCTTATATTTGCGTTATTTTCAATAGTTGAGTGTTAAAAATCAATAGTTTTAAATATCGAAGCGTAGAAAATGTTCCGATCGATTGGTGCAAACATTTTGAAAATCAATCGTGGAATGACTTAGTTATTAACGTTCAAAACCTATATATTTTTCGTGACGCTCCAAATTTTCGCAATTCGAACGTGTACCCCAGTATTGAAAACACAGACGTAGTCCTACGTCAAAACGGGGAAATACTACCGACACTCACACATTTCGGGATGGAATCGATTGTATTCACTATGGCTTACACAATTTTCGCGGAGATTTTATGATTTCACTGTTAGCTCAAGTTAAATTACGAATTATTGTTTGATTTTTTTTTCACGAAAACGACGCAGCAAAAAACAAAACACGTCAGTTTCGAAGCACGGCTTGCTGCGATCTCATGACAAGAAGATTTAAATTAGGTGAAGAAAAAATTGGCCTCACACCAAGCCTGTGTAGCTTTCGCCTGGTGGGACAGTGAAGAGTCTTGTCAGAAGCAGTATGGTGCATTCTTGTAGTGTTTCTTGACGAAGGGAAGCAAATGGTTCTTCAAAACATTATCAACGTTATATTTACTGTTGATTTTCACTCCAGGTTCAATGAACAGCAATGGAACCTTCAAAGTTTTCGAGAAACAACCCCAAACCAGCACCCTTGAAACGTTCTGGAACCTTTGAACAGCTAGTTTATCACGCAGAGTATTAGAAAGATGTGCTGCATGCACCCAATGATTTTGCTGATTGTGGCGATCCTGTAGTAGGAACATTTTTTCGTTCGAATTAACAGAATTTCACAATCACCGTACCGCTTGAGCAGCTTCCGACATCTTTCGACTCTTGCAATCTTCTGCTTTCCAGTCAAGCCATGCATCCGTTGTTTTGAGTATGGATTCAGACCAAGGTCGTCTTTCAAAATACTCTTGATCGTCGACTGCGACATCCCCAGTTCTTTGGCCTTCTTTCGGCCAGACTTCCCAGGATTCCAATGAATTCGCTCTCTCACTCGTTTGATAGCTTCCGGACACCTGACAGTGCGTTTACGGTCAGGTTTAGGAATTATTTTCTAAGAATCGGTTTCTTTGTAGTGTTTGTAGGTGCGAAAGATGAATCTTTCGTTTATTCCGAAAGGTTTCAATTTCTTTAAAATAGTACACGGTCTAATATGTTTCAAAAACAAACTTATCACGAGCTCCTTTTTCGCGCCCATGATTAGCCCTAGTCTCAAGCGAATAAAAATTCAAAACCTACTTGCAAGCCCTGTTGACATTTGAATTCCCTCTAAAAAGACAATATACAAACATGCCTTTGGTTAGACCATCCAAAGTTGCAAATGTTTAAAAAAAAAACACTGGTAGGAATTACCACTCACCCTGTATTGGAAGCCGAAAAATCCTTTGCATTTCCACGAGACATCACTGTGATGGTGGCTTAAAGTGTTGGGTGGCAGCAGGGTTCGTTTTGGTAAGCGTAGCGTTAAAGGGTGTATTCGCTAAAAATGGCACACAGAAAATCTTCTGTAACTTTTGAATCGTATGAGTAACCTAGAAATTTGAGTAGATCTTATCCATAGTGTATTATTTACATCTGCCAAGTTTCATAGTTATACATTCAGTAGTTCCAGTCATGTCGTCGAAACAAGAAATTGTCCGTGAGAAAATTTTGTGCACTCACAATTAAAATCCAGGGGCGTCCCACCGGTGGATTGCTAAAAGGCTTGGAATTGCAAATACAACTGTGTCTCGTGTAAAAAGAACCTTCAAGGAGCGTCTGAGTGTCCAAAGGAAGGAAGGGAGTGGTCGTAAAAGTGGTCCAATGGACAGTAAAATGGCCAGGAAAGTCGTACAACAATTCAAGAACCGTCCAAACATGTCAATTCGAGATGTCGCTAAAAAGTCTAAGGTGTCAGTCGGTTTTGTGCAGAAAACCATGAAGCGTGCTGGGTTACATGTTTACAAAGTGCAAAAAGCCCCAAACCGGAATGAAAAACAAAACATCACTGCGAAAACCCGCGCCCGGAAACTTTACACGAAGCTGCTCACCAAATCCGGCTGCATCGTGATGGATGACGAAACATACGTCAAGGCCGACTTCCGTCAACTTCCTGGGCAAGAATATTTCGTTGCCAAGTCGAAGTTCGATGTTCCGGAGGATGTTCGAAAGAAGAAACTATCGAAATTTGCAAAGAAGTTTCTAATCTGGCAGGCGATTTGCGGATGTGGTGAAATAAGTGCTCCCTTCATCACTTCCGGAACAATAAACGGTGCGATTTACACGGAAGAGAGCCTTAAGAAGCGTCTCTTGCCATTCATTAAGAAGCACAAAGGATCAACTCTGTTTTGGCCTGATCTAGCATCCTGCCACTACGCTCGAAACGTATTGGAGTGGTACCGAGCCAACGGAGTCAATTTTGTGCCAAAGGATATGAACCCACCAAATTCACCGGAACTTCGTCCAATTGAAAAATTCTGGGCAATTATGAAAACGGAACTTCGCAAACATCCCAAAACTATAAAAACAGAGCTAGAAAAAAAAAATAAAAAAAAACAAAAAAAACACAAAAAAAAAAAAAATTACATAAAAAAAAAGGGGGGGGGAGAGGGAAGAGGAAGGCGCGCGGGAGGGGGGAGGAAAAAAAAAAAAAAAAAAAAAAAAAAAAAAAAAAAAAAATTAGTTATTATTTCCCCAAAAAAAAAAAAAAAAAAAAAAAAAAAAAATAATTTAAATTTGAATAGAATATATGTGTCTATTTTTTATAGAACACACACTTTAAAACACACAAAATATAAAAAAATATTTGTGTTTTTGTATATTTATTTAAAATAACACTATATACAAAAACAAAAAAAGGGATTGGGGGCCCCCACTCAAAAAAAAAGTGAGTTTTTATACAGGAAAAAAAAAAAATTTTTGGGGTTTTTTTTTTCATTAGGGTGATTCTAACATGGAGAGACTCTCTTTGACTACTTTCTCTTTCATTCATATTCCAATCATCTTTACGTTTTTTATTCTACTATAAATTGAAAAAAAGAGTAATTAAGAAAAAAAAACCATGTCTTCATTCCCTGAAAATTTCAAAATCCGATAATCAGTTTAATTTTGATGAGTATATATGTGTGTCCATTATCGAATCACTCCTAATCCCCGCCCTATATTTGTTCTAAACAAAGTTTCTAGGGTTTTTTTTTTTCATTAGGGCGAATCTACAATTGAGAGATTCTCTCCGAGCTCGCTCTCTTTCATTCATTACAGCGCCGTTATAAAACTTTCGAGGGATTCTTTAGTGCAGATCGAAACACAATAGTGCTGGCTGGCATACTCTACAAATAGTAGAATGAAAAACGTAAAGGTGATTGGTTTATAAATGAAAGAGAGTGAGCCCGGAGAGAATCTCTCAATTGCAAATTCGCCCTAATGAAAAAAAAAACCTAGATTCCTTTTTCCTTCCCTCCCCAAACAAAAATTCACATGTCAAATTTTTTTTTTTTTTTCACACAACAACAACACACCCTCACCTCCACCACCACCAACATATTTCACACACACACGTAGTTTTTTTTTATATATCGAGCGGTATATATAAAAACACACACAAATATATAAGACACACCCAAAGATTTTCCCCCCCCCGCCCCCCCCTTTTTTTTTCCTCCCCTACTTTTTCCCCCCCCCCCCCCCGGCGCCCGCACTTCTGGCTAATATATAACCGAGAAAGGAGTTTATAGTATGAGATTGAAGAGTTACAAGAATCACTGGTGAAGAGGTTCAACCTTGAGGATAGCAAAGCATCGAAGACACCGATGGAAGCTGGTTACACGGGTCCATAACGTTTGCATAAAAAAATGGACTTTTTTCGGATGGTGATAAAAAAAGCTAAGACAGATAATTGCTTTTGATAAATTTCCCATGGAAGGTAATTATTTAAGCTCACTTGCAAAAAAATTCTACGCCCTTGCGAGCAGCCTTCCGGCAGTTAACCGGAACATTCGCCATGGCGGACGAAAACATGCGTGTAGGCATGTTTTTGAGTTCTTTCTTTGTTTTATTTTTCAATTCCTCCTCTGTTTTTGCGACAAAATTGTTGGAGTAGATCTTACGTTTCAGGTTGGCCCAGAAATTCTTGATGGGACGCAGCTGGGGGACGTTGGATGGGTTCGCCGACTTGGGTATCACATCGATATTCAGCCGCTCCATCTTCTCCAACAATCGCTTCGAGTAGTGGGCCGACGCCAGATCCGGCCAGAACACCGCGTCATCGCCTTATGGTATTTCTTGATGAATGACGCAACTTCCGGCAGGCATTTAGGACTGAAAATTTCCTCGTTCACGGCCAGTCCGGAGCGAAAGAAGAGCGGCTTTGACATCCCCTTCTCGCTGATTGTCAGCCACAGCAGCACCTTCTTGGGGAACTTGGTGTGTGAAATGAACTTCACCTCGGAGCTCACTTCCTTCGTGGAGGAAATAAAATACAAAGTGCCCTGCCAGTCATTGCCATCCAGGGTGAGATAAGTCTCGTCGTCCATCACCACCGCCACGTCGCGATTCGTCGGGAAAATCGAGTTGGCCATCTTATTCAGCCGCTGCCGCTGCGTCATTGCCTGCAGCTCCGAAACCAGTGGACGCGACTTCCGCTTCCTGACATGTATGTTTATGTTCGCCAGGTACTTTTTCACTGTTTGGCCGGTTGAACCGACCTCCCGGCGAAGCGCTTCTTGTCGCTCAGGATCGTCGGCCGTCCGGAACTGGGCTTTCTTTCGATGCTCTGATTGTTGTCTAATAGTGCCAAGATGTTGTAAAGGCCGGAACGGGCGTATCCGGCGTCCACAAAGTGCCGGACGATGTCCGTTTTCGACGCGGCGGGGTGTCGTTCTTTGAACGCGCACACTTCTGTACGGAGTTGTTTCACTGTTTTTGCCATCACGGTTAGAGTTTGACTGATAGGGCTGTCACATTTTGTCTGCTGACTCATGGGCTACTATGATTGTTGCTGCATGGGTAGTTTTGTCAGTGCGGGTGAAGATAAACCCATGAAAAATCGGCAATTTTGGTCCAGTTTCTTAAATGCAAACGTTTAGTGACAGTATCAGCATTCTTCTTTGGTATCAGTGTATCATTAAATAACCGAGTGTATCAGTGTATCGTTAAATAACCGATAAAATTCTTTCCCTTTACTATTTCGCGTTGTCCGCTTTGCTTAATACAAATACTATTATGCAAAAAGTTGCAAAATATAAGACTGTTCCAGCACAAGTCGAACATTTATCCAACGAGGCTGATTAAGATGAGTAACGGGTGAGTCATAAGTAGCGGGACCAAATAAAAACACGTTTGGTAAAACAGTTTTATTTTCCAAATTTAATTCTTTATTGCATTTTTACAAGTCCTTACAATGTGCCTTTGAGGTGTGAAACAAATGGTCAGATAGTGGCCCTGCATCTGTAATCTTCCGCAATATACCACCATGGTCTGGACCACCTTGAGGTCCACTTTTTTGGCACATCTGATGGTACGGGATTTGAGTTGTGGTGGCTTCCCAATCATTTTCGTACACCGACTGGGACAGTATGACCCAATACGACTCGATTGGCCACGCTTGGGATACCGGTTGGGGGATTGTCTTCCTTACGTACAAGCGGTATGTTATGGGTGGTCAACCAATCCAGAGTGGCCTTTGCTTAATTTCACGAAGCAAGGTCTAACCAGAACAAAATATCTTCATTCTTGTTTTTCAAAAGCAACTATTTTCGGCAAATAGTTCTTCGTGTATACTTCCGTATTGATCTTCATAACCCCTACTCGTCTGTTCGTAAAAGTAAGATATGCCAGTGGTCGAAATGACCGCCCATACCAATATCTTGGGCTCAAACTTGTTTTTTCTGGCATATCTAACTTTATCGGGTGTAGTGTCCAACTCGTCGGTATAGAACCCAGCGGTCGAACTGTTCGAGAACGTAAAGTACTTCTCGTCGTCCATAACGATGGTTACGCCCGGCTTAAAGTACTTACGGTGCAGCTTTCGGCACGGTGCATTTCGGCTCCCTGCGAGCTACTCCACCGCGTATTTCGGTCTGGATGCTCGCTTGTAACGTTTCACGCCCTCCGCCTTCAGGATTCTGACCTTCGTTCTCTGAGACGTGTCGAACTTCTTGGTCAGCTTCCTGGTGCTTGCGCCAACCTTGTTCTTTCAATTTCGTCCACTTGGCGGCGCTAATTCCGGTTTTCTGTTGTGGGCCAGTTGCCCTCCAGCGTAGAACCGAGAAATCATGTTATTAAATTGTGGATTTCAAGTGGCCCTCCGTCAAATACAGCCTCGCCATCTCCGATTTGACGCGCTCCCGGAGAAAGCTCTGTTCCGCAACCTTCATCGTAAAAGAACGAAAACACACTGAGCACGAACAACGCCCACAAAGAGGAGAACAAAACCACACACAGCTGTTTGTCTCTCTCTAGTGCGTATGGCGGAAAACGTGACATTAATGTTGTCACGCTATTTATGACTCACTCACCGGTTACTGAGCAAATATACTTTTTGCAACTTTTTGTTAAAACTAATATTAGCTGGTGTATATTGGAACTTAGAAACATTTCTACTCATTTAGCGTCTTTTTTGTGAACTGTAAATAAGTTTCGGTTGAAACCATCACAAAAAACTTAATCAGTTGGTCTGAAATGTGGCTGATTAACAGCAAAAAAGACAGGAAGCAAGGAAGAAAGGCTTCATTTCATGGGAAGTAACGAACACGTTCTCGAAAATGCTGGATTTTTCCTTACACTTCAGTAGACCCCGGTATTTTTAAGAGTATAAATTTTTACGATATGCTACCTAAAGACCTCTAATAAGTTTCTGCATTATTTCGCTGTACACAAAACATACCTTATAGGTGCTCTGAACTGCTCAGTTCCAAATTTCTGCAAATTATGCATCTTCCTTCTCTGTATGGTATTGTAATTCGGAGTGGCATGTTTTCTAGCTTTAAGCACTCCATCTTTCTGTAAAAAAAAAATAAAACCCAATCAGTATTGCGAAACTACAATAACCACCGGAACCATACCCGATATTGATTCAACACCAGCGCAGGTGGAGGCATAATTGTTGGTAGTACACAAACGACATCCGTTGGAAAGTAACCTGACTTCCCATTTGATTCTCCGTAGCCCCAAGTTGCATCTTCTGCCAGAATTGACTCTCCAGTGAATCCCTGTCCTAAAGTCACCAAGTCACCCTTCAGTAAGCTCAACATCGAATCCGTTTGATGCTCACTCGAATGGGTACGTACTGCAACCGCGTAGAGGCTTCGGTTACGCAATTCCTTCAGAATGTAGTTTACTAAATCTGCCAGTGGTTTTGCTTCAAAAGACTTGAAAACGTAATCCTCCTTCTGTATTGTACTGATGAATAACGTTCCCACTTCACTGACATCACCTTCGTCGCAATCCATTTGCATTATCTCAGGGTAAGACAGCTCCACAAGCACTTGCTCTTGATCATCAACAAAATATACTCCGGACCAGTTAATCACAATGAAAACATTACTCGATGGTAGCTTGGTACCATCGATTTGTACGGCTTCGTAAAACCGAGAGAACATCATTCCCCAAGTCAACTTGGCAAACAAAACAATATCCTCTTTGGCCACTATCCTCTGTAAACCATCCTTCACGCAGCGACTTCTCTTGAATGCCGCTTCAATCAATTGAACCCAGCGGGAAGCGGTCTCCGGTCTAATCAATTTTCTCGGTAAGTAGTCCTTCAATCGTTCCTGAAGTGTCTTGGTATTTAAATCAATCCCATAATCTGCATAGTACTGCAGTGCTGCCAGCATAGCAATGTCTTTATCTGAAGTGCTAACCAACTCCCCCAGGTTCACTCCAAGCACAACCTGGGCGTATATAAGGTTCGTCGCTATTGCATCCACCGATGGGTCATGCCACGGAGCAAACATTTCCTTTCGAAAGAATATCTTCCAGGATGCGTTCCTTTCATTGCCTCCCTGTTCCTTGGCATACTGTTCACAGTTGGAAATGGCATCCATGATGAACTCTCGTCCGCTTTGCAGAGGCAAAACCTTATCATGTGACATTACAAAAATAGAAAATCCAAAATCGTCCTTAAGCCCAATACTGCTTGACAGCTTCTGGCACATCTCCTCGGCCGTGCTAGAGGAATCGATGTCTACATTCTTGCTGGACCCATCCATCATGGTTACGGAAACATTAATCGGTTTCTTACTTTTGGTCGCTTGTAACTCCAACCAGGAAGGTGGCTGTCTCCTCGCACCGTTCTGTATTGTACGATCGAGCCGATGCTCACAGAAAGGAGCATACAGCCGCGGTCCATCCCGAATAAATGATCTTAGATATTTTTCAAACCGCTTTGAAGGTGGGAAACATCCTACACAAAGCGAAAGCAAGATCCACCCCTTGGCATGCGATGTCGAATTGGGATTGTTTGTCAATTGCTTGCAAATTTGACAGTATATCTCGTCCCTCAATTGCTTGTTCAATATACCATGTCCAATGATAAAATGCAGTTTGTCCAAATTAGAACTTCGGTTGTTCAAAAATTCCTGATAATCCTCAATCTCGTCCGAATTCTCCACGATTGCTTTCAACTCATATGGAATTTTCGATTTGCGTTTCAACGTCCTATGGATCAACTTTCGTTCATGTTCAGACAAATTTTGCTGAAAAGCTTGGAAGTCTTTCGTTTTGGCAAAATTCCGCCCCAACGTAACGGTCAACTTTTGCATGACGGGCTTAAGCTTGACTTCATCGCTGTCGTCCTCATATCGCGCTTCTGCCATATCTCCCATGAAACGCAAAATTGTTATCCACAGTGCCTGTAATTTAAAGTGTGGGGGTGCAAAGTCTCGACTAACTAATCCGGAAAGAGAGTATAAATTTGATTAAATCAATCTACAAACCTGTGCTGAAATTGTGTCGGCCGGGCTAGATGAATCGAGCAGCGAGGATTTAAGCTTGCGTTTACTGAACTGATAAGACGCATTGTTGACGAAGTACGTGGCCGCGTACTTGGCAAAGTTATAGTCGGATAAATCCTCGCGGTAGGGAAAATTTTCACCATTTCTCAGGGAGATGGTATCGGCTGCACTGTCACTGTCCTGTTTTAAGAGTCAGATGTTCCATTACTATCGTTTTGGGTATGTAATCTAAGACTTGATGAGTGATGACGACCGTTTTGTTATGTCATTTTTGGCTTCTGTGATTTATGAATTTGACAAATGTATGCACGAGGTGGCTAAGCAGATGTACACTAAAAAGAATGAGCGATTGTGGAAATTGTAAACTAATGTAAATTATAATTCATAAAACACTCGAAAATAAGATTCAATATTTGCAACATTGTGAAAGCGATGATTTTCTTTGAACTCTGAAATGCAATTCAAAGAGCTCAAGAATTTCTCTTCAAATTTTTGTTGACTGCGCGTGACCTACATCTAGTCTCCTAGACTTCTGGAGACAACACGTCATTAAAAATAAACCGTCAAAGACTTTCGAGAAGCCGATCAACTATACCCCATTTCAATGCAAATTTTTAAACTCAAATTTGATATTTTAAAACCATCAGTATTTTCAAAACTATTCTTCTTCTTACTGACGTTGATGGATCGCAGCGTGTTTTGCTTTCGCTGCGTCGTTTCCGTAGAAAAAAAAATAGTTCAATCTAAATGAAAGTGAAATATCAAAATCTTCGTGTCTTTTGCATAATATGTAATAAATGTAATCGATTTCCTCTCAAACTGTGTTTTATTCGCATTTCTTTAGATGGATTATGAGTCGATAGTTTTTTCCCGTTTCTTGTTTTTAAGTGCCCCACCCTCGCACCTGGAAGAGCTTTTTTGCATCTGATAAGGAACTTGGTGAGGTCGTTTTATATTATAGAAAATAAAACTAAATACATGCCAGGATCAAGGTGTTGATTTTGGAAGTGTGATTTTTTTTCATGTATCCATAGGTTATGTGTAAATTTTCATGCGCGGTTTAATATGGCCTCATTCCATCTTGAACACTGGGGAAACGACACGAATAGCAAAACCTCCTGCCAGGGAGAGTCGACTTGACATATCTTTGTGCTCTAATTCACTATCATTAGATTGTCTGTGGAAGGTAATCAATGATCCCCATGGTAGTGATCACTTACGAATTATTATCTCAATCACAAATAGTTTTAAAAAAAAACAGACCAGTCAATCCATGTTCCTTATGACCTCACGCAGCATATTTATTGGCAACATTTTGCATCGGCGGTAACCCTTGGTATTGCTTCTACCGATCCTCTTCCACCATTAGAAGAATATCGTTTCCTTTCCGAACTGATGTACAAAAGTGCATTAGAAGCTCAGAAACGACGTGTTCCAAGTGCATCCCTCAAAAGAAGACCCGCCACCCCTGGATGGGATGACGAATGCACTAAGTTGTATCTTGAGAAATCCGATGCGTTTAAAGATTATCGTAGACATGAAACATGTGAGCTTTTTGATAAGTACCTCAGGCTTGAAAAAAAAGCTAAAAAACTTACTCAAAGCAAAGAAACGCAATTACTGGCGTTCATTTGTAGAGGGACTATCTAGAGAAACCTCGATGCCAATGCTTTGGAGAAAGGCTCGTTACATGCGAAACCACTCATCCTCCAATGAGAGTGAAGAATACTCCATGCAGTGAATATTCGACTTCGCTAAAAAGGTTTGTCCAGACTCTGTCCCAACACAACCGAATTTACGGGATACTACCCGAAATAACGGTTCTCTGGACGAACCATTCACAATGTTGCAATTTTCAATGGCACTTCTTTCATCGAATAACTCAGCTCCGGGAAGCAATATGATTAAATTCAACCTTCTAAAAAATCTCCCCGATGTCGCTAAAAGACGATTGCTTAACCTGTACAACACTCTCATGAAATTAAATATAGTTCCACCCGCATGGAGGCAATTTAAAGTAATAGCTATTCAAAAGCCTGGGTCTGATTACAATTCTTACCGTCCGATCTCTATGCTATCATGTTTAAGGAAATTGTTAGAAAAAATTATCCTATCAAGACTTGACCGTTGGGTTGAATCAAAGAACCTGCTATCAAATAAACAATTTGATTTCCGTATAGGAACAAACGATTACCTAGCATTGCTTACATTTGATATACAACTGGCCTTTGCACACAAGGAGCAATTGGCTTCAGTATTTCTGGATATTAAGGGCGCATTTGATTCAGTTTCCATAGATATACTGGCAGATAGTCAGCACAGTAGTGGTTTACCAGGAATTTTAAATAACTTTTTGTATGATTTACTGCCAGAAAAACAAATGACCTTCCAGAATTAGCTACATGGGCTTACCCCAAGGCTCATGTTTAAGTCTCTTGCTTTATAATTTTTATGTTGAAGAAATTAGTTGCAAACTAAGACAACTTGCAGACGATGCTGTGATCTCCTTAAGAGGTCCACGTGCGGAAATCTTGCAAAGACCATTGCAAAATTCCCTAGATAATCTGTCTATCTGGGCCAGAAATTTGGGGATCGAGTTTTCACCGCATAAAACCGAATTGGTAGTGTTTACTAGAACGCGGTTCCCTGCCCAACTGCGTCCCAAGCTGTTGGGAAGAGACATTTGACCTTCAAATACCTTGGAGTCATGTTTGATTCGAAATGCACTTGGAGTACTCACATTGCGTATTTGAAACAGAAATGCCAACAAAGGATCAATTTCCTAAGATCAATTTCCGGAACATGGTGGGATGCTCACCCGGAAGAGCTCATTAAACTCTATAAAAACAACTATTCTTTCAGTTCTCGAATATGGCTCTTTTTGCTTCCTCTCGGCAAAAAACAGCCACCTCATCAAATTGGAACGCATTCAATATCGTTGTTTACGTATTGCCCTTGGCTGTATGCATTCAACGCACAATATGAGCCTTGAGGTTCTGGCAGGAGTAAAACCCTTACAGAACCGCTTCTGGGAGCTCTCATCTAGAATACTGATCAAGTGTGGAATCAGTAACAACCTTGTGATTGAAAACTTCGAAGAAATGCTCGAATTGAGTACCCAGTCTAGACTCTTACGAATCTATATTAACTATATGTCATCTGATATTAGTCTTCCATGCTATAATTCTCCTAGTGTTCGCTTTCCTTATCACAGTTCTTCCATTGACTATGATCTCTCCATGAAACGGGCTATTCAAGGAGCTCCAGATCAACTTCGGCTTATTTTAATTCCCCATATTTTTATTAAAAAGTACTAACATGTCAATTGCAATAGAAGAATTTTCACTGATGGGTCGCGCATTGATGGATCCACTGGTTTCGGTGTTTACAATGAATACTCATCTACCTTCCGGAAACTTCAGGAATCTTGTTCCGTATATGTTACTGAGCTGGCAGCAATCAATTTCGCATTGGGGATAATTTCCGACATGCCCATAGACCATTATTTCATCTTCTCGGATAGTCTCAGTTCTATTGAGGCCCTTCGGTCGATGAAAATAGTGAGGCACTCATTTTACTTTCTTTCAAAAATAGGGGGGCAGATGTCGAAAGATTGGTCGAAAGATCATTTAGAATTACCTTTGCATGGGTCCCCTCACATTGCTCAATTCCAGGCAATGAGAAGGCGGACTCTCTAGCAAAGGTGGGCGCAAAAGAAGGCGAGATTTTTTAAAGAAGAATTTCACATGATAAATTTTTCCCATTAGTACGTCAGAGTTCTCTTCAAAGTTGGCAAAACGATTGGACAAGTAATTCTCTTGGGCGGTGGTTACATTCCTTTATTCCAAATGGGAATGCGTGATCTCCCCTACATGCAAGCGATTTACGAATTCCTTCGTTTGTCGGATCTAAGAGTGTAATGTCATCACCCCCTTTCCTCCAGTCTAGTAAATTCCTGCCATTGTGTCCCAGTTATATTATCCTTTTGTTTCAGTGCTACTTGTACCTGCCCAGCAAGCAGTGGTCACCCATCTGCGGCTTAGTTCCTGAAAGGGACTACAAGGACCAAGGATTTGGTAGATGTCGCAACCATGAGCAGCAAATAATACCTTCATTAAGTTACCTGCCTAGCCCCTTCCAAACGATATTGTGACCCATTAACCTCGATCTAGCCACGAATAATTGGCACCCCATTTTACTAAGATTGAAAAATTATACATTGTAAATAACAATATTGAATATCGGCTCCGTAAAGTGTTACTCACGCCTGAGCCTAACAAATAAACGAACTAATTGAAAAAAAAATAATATGGCCTCAGCATGTTAGTGTATAAACAGGCATTCTTAAAATGGGTCGTTGGATTTTTAATAGAGCTGCCACCTTCAATCTCAATGTTTGCATGTTGTTAGAACATATAAATTATGGAAGAAATGCATACAAGTTTCTACCATAAAAGCACTGCCGGTCAGTGGGAGATTGATTGTTTATACTTACACATACACACTCAATTCTTCTTCTAACTGGCTTTAATACTCTTTTTAACGAGCTTTCACCCGCTCTCAGCTTTGTTAGTAGCAATGCCAGAGTTTTGATTGAGAGCTTTTCTATGCCACCATCAATGCATGAATTTATATATTGTGCCTAGTATACTCTATGCCCAGGGAAAAGAAACAATGTTATTTCGAAAAATATCCTCGAAAATTGTACTCACTACCGCCAGCCTGGTAAACCGTGCATTGAGCTATCTGAGGCACTTTTGAAACCATGTTGCAGACATTTTCAAAACAACCTGCAGTCGAAACGAGCGCTCAAAACTGAAGAAGTCTGTAAGACGAAATAGGCATATCTGTCAAAAGATAAGCTTTTTCTAGTGTAAAATAAAGGAATTTGCTCGCGCTTACTAGTGAGAGTTTGAAAAATTGTTTCAGTTTTTTTAAGTAAACAAGAGACGTGTTTATTTTTCCTTGAGTTCCAAGTATAAGTAACGCTCGACGGCACACAAATACCCGAAAACATCATGCCATAGAACTACCGAGAGTTTGGCCATTTACTTTGGGACCTCCGATAGGGTCCCAAAGGGCAACTTCAAAATCTCACATGTTTCACACCGTTTAACGGCTCAAAATTCGTGATTTTCTATACTGACCTACGAAAATTTGATTTGATTTGATCGGATCCGGATACTCATCATCCGGAGCAACAGCAGGGTACAAGTCGCATGCTACAATGCAGCAAGCCACATGTTTCCAAAATGATTCCCAATCTAAACACATCTTAACTATAATAAAGTCACGCCCTTTTTCAAGTATATTTTCAATTTTCTTAAGAATCTACATGCTTTTATTATTTGCCTAATTCTGCCCAAGTGTAGCTTTTATATGCATCTTAGAGATGAATGCAAAAGATTGAGTGCAACGGTTATCTAAATGGATTAGACATACAAATCTAAGCAGCACAAGTGGCGACAAAATCCATTAATGTATTTTACTTTTCTGTGTTACGTTTAAGATTTTCAGTTGTATATACAGGGCTGGTAGCGGGTCACTTTTGAGTGACTTGGTCACTATTTTCAAGGCAGTCACATAAAAGTCACTAGTGTCATCGAAAAGTCACTAAAGTCACTATTTCCCGAAAATTGATCACTAATGTAACTTTTTTACAGTAATCGTTTCGACCACTGAATATTTACTTTGACTTCACTTCATAATGTTTCAACACTACACAGAGACAAATTAAAAAGTCAATTTTACCATTATTGGGGGTTAGGATGACTATTGCAGTATAGTGATATTGAACCGACTATGATTACGGTCAAAACGACCATTAAAAATAGTTGATCCAACATTTGCCATAATGTCTGAATAGTCCTTGTTACCATGCTCATAGTCAATAATGCTATGAACGTGGTGAATTGTACCATTTTCATGGTCCATTATATGCGACAGTCATCCTGACCATGATTTGATTGTGGATATAACGATAGAATTTTTTTCAGAGTACCTGACAAATTTTTTTCTAGAATGAGTAATTTAAAATTAACGTACAAATGTTGACAAAAAAAAAACGTGCGTAAAAGTCTGACGTTTATGTTTGCCGTTTTGTGAGCCAACAACTCGCCGGCATCCCAATTCGTCATGTTTACATTATGTAAACATATTTTCAAATCGGCTCACCGGTTTGTTGGTAGCGAAAACGTTGGCACTTTGACAGTAACGTTTCAACTCGGAATTTTGTAATGGAAGTCAATTGCTACGTACAAATTACATGAATTGTGAGCACGCTCGGTGAGTTTTCGTGATTCAGCTCATTATACAATCGACAAATGCGAAAAGGCGGATGCAAATCGTGAAATATTTTCCGTCGATGTCGACTTGGCTCTAATTCACTATCCTCCCCCTTGCCTACCCCGCATCAGGGGTAGCTTGGTAAAAGATTTTGCGCCCGATTGTATACTATCTTCATATGCCCTCCGCTTGTTTTCCACTTGTATCTTTCAATTTTCATAACCTACCGTTACCCTAAACGGAACTATCAATGCTTTCTCTTCAATTCTCTTAGTTCTAGCAATAAATTACTGTCCACTCCTAGAGCCTCTCATGTTGATGGGAAATTATCTGCTTCTGACATATTTCATCATTAGATATCGTTACTCTGCGCATTGGGAGAATAAAACAATCAAAGTGTCTTATTCACTTGTTAAAAGTGTTACAGGTAAATATTATTCGAATATCATTTCAATTCAGGCGAACCAATCCTGTACATGGAAACTGATTATTGGTATTTGGTTCATTTTTGGAACAGTATGGGAAAATGCACTTTCCGCCCTGAATGGTTACAGAAAACAAATCCTAATGACTGTCTTGTTTCGGAGTAGGCCCGAAAACATATCGATAACGAAGTGTTCTGTACAATTTGCGGTAAGGCCTTAACAATATCCAGGCTTTGTCTAGCTTTTGAGCAGCACCAAATATTGCGAGGAATAAGGAGGGAAGGTTGGTTCTTTGTGGTTCAACATAACTGTGGCTGTGATCGCGAATCAAAATCGATCGGCAACGAGCAGGCCTTCTTATCTGGTGCTTTGATTTCTTAAATACACGAGAGGCAGGAACCAAGGCTGAATTGATATGGCTATTGAAATGTATTACATCTGATTTTTGTGTATCCTGCATCTTGTGATGGAATTCGAGATACATTTTGTGCTATGTTTCCAAATCCGGTGCCGGCAGATTTTTCATTGAGTATAATTTAGCACTTTTTCCAAGAGATTACGCTGAAAGATGCCTGTAATTCTCTGTACACCTTATGCTACGATGCGAAAACGATTTCGGCTGGAAAACAATAATTACAAAATTGAAGTCGCAGATTGTTTCAACGGATCTTCAAATGTTTTTCATCGGTTCTGCCAAAGCCGGTTATCCTTGATAAGTTTCATGATGATTTGCCGAATGCTGTATTACCGCAGAAAATATTCGCATATTAAGGCAGTTAAGATTAGCCATCACGACTAAAAGAGTTTGAAAAAATACAGCAAGAGGTAGAATTACCGTCACACAGTTCCATTAAACACGTCACATCAAGGTGATTAACTCTGCAAGCAACAACAGAATGAGTTATTGAACAGTGGTCTGCACTTATTAATTATGTTACGGTTCATATTCCCAAAAAACGTGTCCAGATAACGAGGACTACGTCGTATTCAAGAATCGTAAGATAACTCGAGTATGAAAGCGAAGGTGTTGTTAGTGATATCGAGTGCTGGCATTTTCACTCGATTTACAGGTCAGTACTGTTCTTATACCATCCACTGAGGTTAGTTTGCGTGCTTGATTAAGCTCAAACTGAGTAGAAACATCTTTGGTCAACAAAATCGGAATGAACAGGTTTAAATACAGCGCCGAATATTTATGATTTTAGCTGTTCAAACTAACAGGGGTCCACGATATAACATGGTATGTATATTCCTCAGAATATATTAGACAATGTTGAGAACTTATTACCTCCCAAAAATTTAATTATTGGGGATGAATTAACGGCTGAGTTGACTAAGTTGAAGGACAAGTTCAGCTTCTTGCATAAAGCTAAAAAACCATTACATCGCTTCTTTTAAGCATTCTAAACGGCTTGGTTAAGCATAGCCTATACATAAATCCATCGAATCGATAATCTAGGCGTAGTTCTAACGATATTCTACAGATCGGGAAGTCAAATCCGCTAGAAATTAAAACGGACTTGCTAATGGATGAGTGGAACCTGCTCAAATCAAATGAAATAGATATGCAAGACAGTGCAAAAGGGAGCATTGAGGACTATTGGGATCAGTTCTTTAGCATGACGACAACTAGAGGTGAAACTAAATATTCGTTGGTATCGGCCGTTGTAATCGCAGCTTTGAAAGCATCCCATGGAAATACAGTTGTCGAGCGAGGATTTTCGACAACGGCTAGGAACCTTACCGACGATCGATCATCAATGTATGAGAGAACATTAAATTCGTTCATGGTGATTGAAGTTATTCGGAACTGAACCGAATCTAGTTCCCATCCCCAAAAAAACTGCTGATGATGGCTAACAAAGCATATGCTGATTATAAGCAGTATTTGGAACATCAAAAACTGAAGAAAAAAAAAGTACGAAAGAGAATAAAAACTGAAGGATCTTGCAAGGAAGTAAGAGAAAAATAAGCAACAAATGATTAACTTAATATCGTCGATAGAAAAGAAAGAAGAGGAGTTGAAGATTCTTCGTAGGGACGAGAACGAGAAAAGGTGAAATAACGTTCTAAGAAATGTGTTAATCGTAAAACCTGATTTTTTATAATGTCAGATTATTTATGGAAGAAAACACGCACCATTAAAAAGACATTAAGAACCATAATATGGTGGAAGTGGAGCAACAGTATTCGCAAAAGCGAGCAGCCTATCATGTTCAAGAAGCTGTAGAGAAAAATAGGTAAGTCTCTACACAGGTTTCTTTGCTATGAAACCAAACATATAGCAAACCCTCAATAAAGTCACCTGTAATTAATATTTAACTATCCCAAAGTCACTATTTGGTCACTCTAAGCCACTATTTGGTCACTATTTTCAACATTTTGGTCAATAAAGTTACTATTATTACATCAGATAACCGCTACCAGCCCTGTATATAGACTGTTGGCTCAGGTTTGTTTTATCGGAGTTCGTTTAAATCTCATCCTTAAAATATGCGAATATTGTGCTTTTCTCGATTTTAAAAGCCATGGTTATGTAAAAATGATGAACTTACCGTATTTAGAATGGTTTACTTCAGAAAAAAATCGTTTGAAAAAATCATATATAACAATATTATGGAATATCATTACTTCAAGACTCGCTCCTTAGCAGACATTCCAATTCCATCTACAGGGTGCGGCAGAAAATAATGCGAAAATTGGTTCTATTTCTTTCAAATCCCATTTTCAACTAATTCAAGCAACAATATCAACATTTTCGAGTGCAGTTATCTTTATAAAGTCCTTTTAAACAAATTTATTCAATGTGTCCTCCATTTTTTATTAATAACATCCTCGAGCCGACGCCGGAAGCCAGAGCATGCCTTTCTGACGTAGTCCTCCGACATTGACTGCTATGTGCGTGTTATGGTTGACTTCAGGGTTTTCACACTAGGGTGTGATGTTTTGCAGGCTCGTGCTTCATCATATGCCTAAATCGAATAATCCAACGGATTAAGATCTGGACTGCTAGGGGGCCACAAATCCTTCGGCCAAAACTTCATGTTATCGTTCAACCATTGTTGGGTTCGATTGGACGTATGACACGGCGCTCCATCCTGCTGTAGGACAACGTTTTGGTCCTCGGAGAAGTTGACCTTCACCCAGGGAAGCACTTGGTCCTTTAAAATACCGATATACACTTCGGTATTGATTTTAACTCCAGCATCAATGAAAACTGGCGGCATTTTCAAACCGTTGGACGCCACCAAGCCAAACATCATGACACCAGCCGTTTGGATGTTTGGTTTGAAATTTGAATTTCACTTTTTCCGGAACATTCTCCATTTTCTGCGGTGAAATGAACCGGTCAGCCACAGCATCGATGCTGAAAATTTTTTTCTTCTTCAACAAGGAAAGCAATCTCTTGGAACGAGTCACTCGTAGTTCTTTGACCCGGTCCGTAATCAAGCGGCGTTTCACTCTAGCTCTGGAACATGCATGCAGGTCTTCTTTGATGATTCTCCGCATGGATTTCTCCGAAATATTGGCTTCCTTTGCAAGTTTTCTTATGGAACGCACCGGGTTGCGAGCAATTTTTGCACGGACCAATTTGATCATGTTCGGCGTGCGTGCAAAGCGCGGACGTCCGCTTCCCGGCTTCCGCTGCTTAGGACCATCTTGCAGGGAATTTTTTATGCGCTAAACTGTTTCCAAATGGCACCCTACCACCTTGGCAATCTCTTTCGGCTTCTTCTGGGCGAGCAACAAACTGGTGATCACTTCTTTCGTAAACACTTTGACGAATTTGCAATAAAACAAATAGAATGTTTGGCTGCAGCACTTGAAAGTAAACATTAAAAAAACCACTTTATACAGAAATTAGTCACTAGCTACACGAATTAACCCAATACTCAAGTTTGAACATTTTCGCATTATTTTCTGCCGCACCCTGTAGTACAAAAATTGGAATTAAACTTTTTGCTCTCATCGAAACGGAGTGAAGTATTCATACCTATTGTTACCTTTCTGTTGTTGTGACCAAAGACAATAACAGAGACGTGCAATGAAACTTTCTGTTCAGTCAGCAGCACGGTTTTTGGGTGATTTCATTGAAATTGGCACCGTTTCTAAGGTTTCAAATCAGAATAGGCAACGATAGTTTCAAGTGACTTCGATGCTTCGAATCAATAGAGTGAATAATAATGTTTCTTTACTTTGCTCGTTTGGTTCAGGGTCTCGTGGTACGTTTGCTGCGTTTGCGCTTCTCTATATAGAGTATGCAGCCGAAAATTTTGAGACTCTCACTAATACTATCTTGCCACTCAAGCCGTTCAACCTAGTTTTACAAAAATTTGCTCCAGGTGTCAGTTATTGTTAGCAATCAGATTGGTGTATTTGAATTTGTTAGGATTAAGGATTGTATCGAAAATAATCTGGCAACGCTTATGATGCACTCACAAATACACTGAAAATAATCTTGCAGTAAAAACTACCATTTTACCCGACTATGCATATTTTCAAAAGTACCATGAAATTTCAGTCAAATTTACTACGTTTATGGTACAGCCGGCAACATTTTTGGTACATTTGACGGACCTCATGTTGATATCAACCCCACCATGGTTGACTTCAATCGCAGGCATGGTAAAATTAAACGCATTTAAAGTCAGCTTAAGATTGTTGATGTTTGCTCTTAATTTAACCCTCGGTGGTAGTTTCTACGGCGGATTTTTTCGGTCTGAGTCTACATTCAACGCGTTCATCTGTCAACAACTTGATCAACTCCTGAACTTTCGGTATACGGTGATCGTTTTAGAGATGCCACGAATCGAAAAGAGTGTTCAAATTCAAGTGGTGGACACGTGGCTTCGTGAGAAGGATATCTCGATGAACAAAATAGCGAAACGTTTCGAAATTCATCACGACAGCGTAATATCTATCATCAACAAGTTTGGGGAACACTACTCGTACAATAAGCTGCCAATAAGAAGAAGAAAACCAGGTCCAGCTGACCCAAAATTGGATCGGAAGGTAGTCAACCACATCGTTTCGAACAGATCGAATCGTGATTCGGCCATAAAGACTGGTACCTCCGTCGGAATGGTACAAAGAATCAAGAAACTTAACAACCGGAAAACTTATTAGAAGCAGAAAATAGCAAAACAAAGTGCTGAGCAAACATCCTGGGCGAAAATCAGAGCCAGAAAGTTAAACAACCGACTTTTGCAAAGACCGTCTGCCTGCGTTTCGGTCGATGACGAAACATATGAGAAAGAGGACTCCAATACACTTCCCGGACCGCAATTTTACACCAAAGTAATCGGCAAAGATGTGATCATCTCCGAAAAGTTGGTCAAGATGAAAAAAATTTGGCCAGAAGGTTTTAGTATGGCAGGTAATTTGTTACTGCGGCTCCAAGTCATCGATTTTCTACACTAAAGGTACGGTAAATGCCAAAGTTTACCGTACTGAGTGTTTGCAGAAAAGAATGCTTCCGTTATGCAAGAAGCGCAAGGTACCTCTTGTGATATGGCCTGATTTGGCGTAAGCCCATTACGCCAAAAGCACAGTACAATGGATGCAAGATGGAGTAGATTTAATTGAGAAAGACATTAATCCTCCCAATTGTCCACAGCTTTGTCCAATTGAACGCTACTGGCCTTTCGTCAAACGCAACTTGAGGAGGTGTGGTTAGGAAAGTAAGACCATGGATGAGTTCAAAAAGATTGGTCTATGGCTTAGAGAAAATGCGACAAAACTTCTGTCCAAAACCTCATGAGTGCAGTCAAATCCAATATCAGAAAATTCAGGAAATAAACTTCCTTTAATTCATTAATTTTTTGGTTAAACTAAGAGATCAAGAATTGAAAAAAGGAGCATGAGAAAAATGGCAAGGAGCATAAGAAAACCCTCAAAAGCAATGTTAAGACGAGTAATGAAATATGAATTTAAAAAAAACTTCAGGGCTCGAGTTAAATGACACATGATTTATTACAGAATTAAACAGCTAGAGTGAAGCGAAACTAAAAACTACTTAGTAAACTGAAGAAGAGGTCAATGATCAGTCTGTTCACGGACGAGAAGCTGTTTACTGTCGACAGCTTATCCAATAGTGGCACTAACCTTTATATAAGCAGGGGCTGGATAGCCACGAAGAAAATCGATTTAGTTTATGGCTCAGGAAGTACCAGCACATTGGTTCAATGCTCGGTCCTAAGCTCGAAGAATCACCCCTAAAAACATGACTCACAACCAACTACCCCTCAAATATTCTGTCAAAACAACACAGCGGATCTAAACAAAAACAATTTTTTTAGTACCGAAAAGCGCAAGAATGTATTAAGCTTAATCACATTTAACGCACGCGCATTATGGTGTCTAACGTCGCATGAAAATTGTTTGTTTTCCCACAGATAACCTAAAAGTTGGCTTACCATTTTTAATCTTTTTGACAGCTGTTTGTTATGTTTTTGGCCAAAACGCACTATCACATGTCCAAAAAGCACACTACCACACCCAGACGTGATAAGCTTAATTGCAAGGTGCAAAGTCCAAGCAGTGAACCAATTTAAATCGCTAGTGTCCTATTGATTGTAGATAAAAGTTCGAAGAAAGCATATGATGTACCTGAGAACATCAAATTCACGTTTCGGACCAAGCATCCAGCCGGGGGTGATGATGTTCGGATTTGTTGCTGCCGATGGCAAAAAAAAATTACCCCGTTATTATCCAACAAGGCCGGAAAGTGAACACAGATGCATACTTAGGAATTCTTAAGGAACATGTTTTGCCTTGTATTATATCTAGCTACGGCAAGGATGCAAATATTGTGTTCCAGCAACACGGAGCCCCTGCCAACACGTCAAACTAAACACACATGTGGTCAAAGAAAGCCGACATGCCCAATTCTGATCCAAAGAGATGTGGCCACCTAGCTCGCCTGACTTAAATCCTCTGAAGTTCAGTGTATGGGCGAATATTGAAGCATGTGTATGTGATCATCCTTACTCAATATTGAGCCATCGTCAAGCGGAACCTTAAGAAGACTCAAAAAGCTGTTGTGAGCGAGAAACAGTTCAAGGCAAACTGGCGTTCTGCGGCGAATAAAGTGCACAAGGAGGCTGTACAAAATTGTATGGCAGGTGTTAAACGAAAGACCCGGCAATTCGCATTTGGTAAAAAGGAAGCTTAGTTGAATATTTCTCCTGTATTCTGTATTAACTGAAGTTGAAAAAGAAAAATAATTTGACTTATTAACAAAAACTTTGATCGACTCACACATATTACTGTTTGACCAAATTTTGATCTGAACACCCTTTAATCTTAAACGATCATTTTAAGTTACTGCAGGTGATGTTTAAAGTTGATAACGGAATTAAAATTGTTTGAGTTTCATTATTTTCTTATGGATACTGTATCATATCTGGTTGTGGCGATGAAATATACCTTTATGGGAACTGCAAACTTTAGTTATCGGAAATCTTCCTAAGCGCTTTCACACCATCAAAATGATGTTCGTCTGATCTGTCAAGCGAAAGTTTGAACATATTGATGATCGTTGACATGCTGTCATTGTATTAATAAGCACTCTTGAAGTTGATACCTCAAATCCAAAAACATGCTTGGCAATGGTCGATAGTTTATATTAGAAATATAATTCTAAATTAAGAGAATAGAGGAAACAAGATTTCTGATTCAAATCAAACTGTCAAATGTGGTTCCAATCAGCAATGTTTACATTTAGTTAGCTTCGCTTTACTCCGTTGCTAGATTGCAGTTTTTCTTTCCGATGAACACTTATTGAAGTATTTCTAGTTTATATTTAATCGCATTTGTCGGAAAGCATGGCAGTGCTACCAGAAAACCGATATCAGTTTTTAATTATCATCGAATATCCTTTGTCGTATCAATGATTCAGAACCAACTAACAGTGGAATTATCAATAGCGCCATAGCACTACTCACTGAAACTTTTCGAACACAAATCTTCTGATCATTCTTAGGGACTATAATTGCATTTTGCTAACATTTGCTACGCAACCCCGTCTTACAAACTGTGTGTAGTTCCTCACAACATCGCAAACAACTGCGATATTGCGTGATTTTTTAATCATTCTTTATAGACAACACAAATCACTTTAAAAAATCTGCGATTACGCTCAAGAGATATTCTCCATTTCTTCCAGTCTCAGTAATGAAGATCCTGTTTAATAGTTTAAAACCGTGTAAACATCACAAATGCCCTACCCATATTTGCAGCTGAGATGAAATTATCGAGTAAAATTTTCAGATATGCATTTAATTTATTTTGGTGATGATATGTATGCCCCTAAAAGCAAAGTTAAAAAGCAGATGAAGTTTCGCTTAAAATAAAAACGTATACAGGAGAAAAGCTGGCTCTGGAACGTTTACTTTGCCCACCGACGAAATTAGTCATAACATTTTCACTTGATCTGTTCTATTCTTTGATTGCACTATATTTGTATCACTTTCACTATTCACGGATATATTTTCTTATTTGATAAATAACATGACACTGAAGAAATTTGCAATCACAAAACAAAGTAATGGGTCTATTCCTACAAACAAAGCAATCGTGTTATTTTTGTTATACCTAAACACAATGAAATACGTAAAGCTAACGTGATTATGCAATACAAACGGAAAATTAAATTGATACAAATATAGTGAAATTAAAGTGAACTGTGATGGTCAATATTCTACTGAACCAGTCAAACAGTTCAAAACATTAGTTATAAACTGCCAAACCATCTTCTCTCCTATACAATAAAACACAAAGGTTGTCTGAAGAAGCATTGCTTTGATTTACTTATTGTATCGAATTATATAAAAAAAATCCAGTAAACGCTCTTCACCGGGGTATGGTTTATTGAACACTGAATGATTTTATAGTGCGATAACATTTTATGTTGTGCATATTGATCGTATCTAACTTATCACCTATGTGTACGTGTGCGTGCTTGTGGGTGAGATTATGAGACATAAAGAAATAAAAAAATGATCAAACCATGCCCTTTGTAAAAACCGCTCTGTGACGACATCCAATCAATCATTACTCATGGCGGTGGCATTTTAAATGTCATTTGTTAGACTGACACTAGCGCAAACAGGTGGAATTTCGATAAGCCTCGGTACATTCTCGACGACATCGATATCATTCATCAGTGGCGATTTGAGTCCGATAGGAGCAACATCGATGGACTCAGATCTTAAGATTTCCAATAAATCTTCAAATTTTAAGCTGGATTCGTGGGGGGCAACAATTTGATCATTTTTTTTTCAATCCGTCGATGGGTGAAATAAATAACATTGGAAGATGAGAATGGCAGCCAATTCATTTTATTTACAAATGTAATCCTAATATTTCGCACATGTTTGGTATCTGTTGTTGGGTGTTTGTATAGAGACATAAATGTCGAGTGTAGTTCGTTCAAAAGAGTGAGATTTGTGTTCCGAATTCCAACCACTGAGTACCTATTTCATAATCGGGACGATTCATAGAAATTTACAGGACGGGACAACAATTTGGTGGGGATGATTTTTTTGTTGCGACTTTTTTCTTCGAAATATTTTAACATTTTGCTCACGGCAGTTTTACGCTTAGGTACCGGTTCTGGGCTCATCGGGTCATTTAGGAAACCGAAGACATCGTCAACTACCTTGTTGTTTTCTTCCGCATCCATTGCTGGATACGGTTGCACCACGTCGATGGTTCTCTTTGTTTCTGCTGCCATGGCAAACTCTTGATTCAGCTCGTCAACTCGTAGCCAGTAGTTATGTTCCGCATCTTCTCGCCAGCGTTTGTTGCCAGACTGCTTGAATTGGGTTTCCTCCCTACGTTTCATTCCAAGCAATTCGTTCATCCGTTGGGCCTTATAGGTGATTCGGTCCTTTAAATTCTTACGTGTCAAATAGCCTCGGCAATAAGCCTGTAAATGCACAATGACCTCTCGTAATCTTCCGAATTTATACGTCAATTCACGAGACTTGATCACCGCCTGTAGCCTTCGATTGCCGTTTCTGATTATCAGATAATTGGTTCGATAGCCACGTGCTCGCCAGTGCTTCTGTATTGTGATGGCCGCCATACGATACTTTCGAATGTACTTGAAGAATAACACTCGTCGAAAAGCGCGCTGAATCAACACGACGTAGTATAGATAAACCCGAGATCGTTCGGACTCAAGCCACGCATCATGACTTTCCTTCAGGAATATCTTGGTTCTACCAAACTGGTAATCATCTGGAATTATGGCAAGTACTAGATGGCATATTTGCTTCGAAGCAACCAAGCAATCGACTTTGTGGGCAGGTCCGATATTCTTTCCCAGATGTCGATAGCGTTCTACAAATTCCGAATAACTGTGCCTGATGGCATAGCCTGCCTTTCGGATTTTGGCGGTCTCCATCATGCCAGAGTACCGCAGCTGCCGGACGCACAAGGCATTGTCGATTATCTGTAGGGAAGAAAACAACGGTTAGCTATGGATTTGTATCAGCATTGTACTGCAGCCGTCGACTGAAATGCGACCGAAAATTTGAGCTGTGGAATTTGAGTAGTATTAAATAACAGGCTTGAAATATACACTGATAAAAAAAAGCATTGATAGTATATATGTGCCCCACACATGAATGTTTGCAACATAATCAACATATGATATCTATTTGTAACCACACATACTTCCTTGTGTACAAATAACCGCTATGTTTGACCACACACACTTTTCATTTGCAACGTGAACGTCATTTATGTTTCTCAGAAAGTTCTGTTTACTGGTGAATAAATGGATATTTTGTAGAATTGTTTTTTGTATGGGTTTTTGTAAATAAATATTAATTGATTATTTGCCGTGTACAGTACAGAACAGTCAATATCTTTTTGAGATTTTTAATCAAAATTCAGTGTTCCAGTTATCAGTGTCTAAGGGCCGTATCATTTTTTTAGGATACGCCATCAAGATACGACTAAAGCGTATCCGCATTATTTTTTTCTAACTTCTTTCCGAGTTAACGCACAACTTCCTACCAGTTTTTGGTTTTGCTGTCAGTGAGGAGATTCATCTTCGCAGCTGCGCAATGTTGTTTATTTTGAACTTACAGTCTTCAAATTGGAGTCACGGCAACAAGAAGTGCGAAATCTTATTTTGGACAAATTAGCATTAGCATTAGCATAAGCATTGGCGTTTGCACACCTCATGGATAGAGCTACGATGAGGAATAGTTCTTTGAATACATTGCATATTACCATGAAACGGAATCAGTTACTGATACATTTTTTCACGCAATAATCTCCACGAAGACACTCCTTGATCGCTCTCCTGGCCACGTACATGCGACCGTTGGAGATAGGATTGGGTATCTACCTTAGGAAGACGCAGGGAACCCACGCAGCCTTCAGAAGATATCAAAGGAATAGGGAAATGAATAGTCGGAGAGGATAGTTAAACAGAATGTTCTGTATGGTGTAAAGAACAAAAATTTATTTAAAATTGGTCGTTGGGAGCATTTAGTCTAAGAAGGTTAAGTGATGCTCCATTTTTCTTCAAACGGTTGGGACTGAAGTTTTAACTATAGTCCTAGTATTCCCGTAACGCTGGTAGATCACCTTTTCGTGGTGCGTTACGGGGTATCAGATCTACCACCGAACTCTAGTCCAAATTAATTCAAACTAGGGAACATATTTGTTTTTGTAGTCAAAGGAACGTATATTTGTCCTAATTACATTTTAAGTCTTGTTAAAAGCGACAATACTCGGATTTACTCACCGAGGAAAACATGATTAGTCTTCATTTATGCGAATTCTCATTTTCTATTTGATGGTATAGTTTGAAGTGGTTAGGACTAGGATTCTGATGCTTGGTCAGTATCGGAGTCATTGTTTGTTTTGTTTGCAATGAATCCGGTTTTGACTGATAAAGGGGCGCGCCTTTGAAGAGTGCTGTCACTCACAAAGGGTTTAAATAGCGGATACTTTCAAAAAAACTCGATTCATAGCCAACAAAACAAACAGAGACAACTGTAAAAAACACCGAATACTTCATCTTTTCCAAAAAGAAATAAAAAAACCCACACTCCCCTAAAAAAAAAAAGGGGAATAACCACAAAAAACCAAATTACCGACCCCCGTGGTTTATTTCCCGGCCCGGGGAAAAAAATAGTCCTAGTACCATATGACGCGAATATTCGCTCTCTGAAAAAAGAAGAATGTCTGAGAACTTAAAGTACGGATGGTGCAATAGGACTTATCAGATATTAATTTATACATTAGTACCGATTTTAATTCACGGTAAGGATGCAATTGGACCACTCACAAAGTGTAATAATGGCTTACTTCATAGGAAAAACACGACTCTTAACTATGCTTAACAGCCTAATTGAATTTTAGCCAACGCATTGCAACGGCAAGGATGCCATTTGTAGCCACCCACTAAGTATGAAAACAAGGTAACCTTCAACAACGCTGAAGAGTTGGTCTGAACTGATTCGCACAGCAAGGATGCCGCTGATACCACTCACAAAGTGTGATGGTGGAGCTTGATTGCAAAGATAAGATAACTAAAAACGACCGAGGGCTGATTTGGTCAGCCTTAAACCAACAGCAAGGATGCCGTCACTCACAAATTGTGACTGTGGCTGCTCGTTGGGCTGTCAAAGTGTTTTAAATAATGCTCGAGTCTGGGCCGACTCTAAGCAGCAGCAAGGACGCCGTTGGGGCCACTCACAACGTTTGATAGTGGCTTTTGACTAAAAAGACACGACCTTTCAAAACATTCAAGGGCAGATTCGGATCTTCTGACACCAACAGTAAGGATGCTTTTGGGGTCACGGTCAAAGTGTTGTGTTGGATGTTCATTTGGGAAGACAAGGTACTTCCAACAACACTTCAAGCAATTCTTTGGTTCATCCGGAGTAAATATTCATATTTTTTTCACTAACAATACGTTAGAATACGTGCATACGTAATATTCAAAATGATTTTGTTTTGAATAAGAATACGTTAGTAAAATCAATAAAAAAAAATCTTAAAATGTAACACAAAATAACAATTATTATAACAATAACCACATACATAGTTGGAAAAACCAAAACGTGTACTGTTCGAAGTACTTTTCAAAATTTTATATTGATACCGAAATCGAGTAAGTTAATTACAAACAAATATTTATTCTTTTTTTCAAAATTCTAACCGATTTTTTCAAATTATGGTGGCATTAGTGGTACACACAGACACTATAAGCTGGAATATACATGGAATTCCCCACAACCCCAAACCCACCCCCCCCCCCCCCCCCCCCCCAAAACCAAAAAAAAAAAAAAAAAAAAAATAAAACAAAAAAAAAAAAAAAAAATAAAATACTAAAAAATAATCATCAATCCCCAATGACCTACTCCCTCCGGTTGCCCTGGTCATTTCCCCGCCCCCCTGTTTTTTATCTATCTCTTCTTCGTCCGGTGTGTTTTTTTTTTTTTGCTTTGTTTGCTCGTGGCCGCCCCCCCCCCGAAACTCCCTCTGTGTCCCTTCGCCCTCTTCTTTCCGGTCCGCCCCTCCTCCTTCCCCTTTTCTTCTCCATGGGCCCCTTACCCCCAAAATCAAAATTTTGGGTGGGGGTGGTGTTTCTCTCCTCCCCCCGCGCGGGGGAAAAAAAAAAAAATATTTTTTGGGTTGGGTTTTGGATTTTTTTTCAATAGTTCCCCATTGGGGTTTATTGCCACACCAGGTTGCACCTAGTCATTTCTTTTCTTTAGTCTCGACTGCTATTTCTTCCAATGGTCCTATTAAAGGCATAAGCTGATGCCAAAGAACGTAGATTCTGGATCTGTTCTATCACACGTCCTGATCCATAATCCAGAAAACCGTCCTCCGAAATCACGCTTCTATTCTTTTTTTTTGCACACCCGCTTTATTTGATTTTTGATTGGATTTTTTTCACCCACTTTCTTCACAGTCAGATTACAGATAATTTAACTAGCAGAACCATGTTAATAAATATATAAATATTTTAATTTTCTTTAATACTACGCGGAAGCGTGCGAAAAAAAAATGACAGGAAAGAAAAACACGTCTGCTCGTGGCCAAAGCACACTGCGTTTTTTCTGCAAAATCTTATTTTGAACAAATGACTAGAAAATCCAAAGCGTTTTCAGAAAACTGTAGCGAATCTGGTCAGTGTGTCTCAGAAAACAGTCTCAAATGTAATCAACATGTTTCTGTAGACTAAAACAGTCCAAGAAAGCCTACTAAGCAGCCGAAATGGGGAACACGCATAAAACAAGTCTAGAAAGATGTACTGAAAGTGTACACAAGAAAGCCTAATAAGTAGGACAGAGATGTTGCTAAGAAAGTAGCTACGGCTGAGTCAACTGTACAGTATATTAGTGAGATGTAGTCTGAAGTCATACAAAACCCAGAAGAAACCTCGCCGGGATGATAAAGGACTAGAAAAAGCGAAATGTCGGGCCCAAAATTTATATGATTCGGTGTTAACCAAACATACTGGCTGTATTGTTTCGGACGATGAGACATATATCAAAACCGATGTAGCACAAATTCCTAGAAATAAATTCTTCACCACCAAGAATAAAGAAAACCTGGAGCTCAAATTTAAGGAACAGAAACAAATGCGATAAAGTATCTAGTGTTGCAAGACAATTGATCATACGGAAAAATCAGTCAACCAATCATCACAAAAATATAAACAGTAAAATTTACATCCAAGAGTGTCTTTAAAAGACCATTTCTAAGACAAGCAATCCTCTTTTTTTTTATTTGATTATCGAGATTTGGTTCATCTCCTGTCGTAGTCACACAAATACTTCTTTTGAGTTTCTGCGTAACTTGTCCGAGGCTAAGTTTCGAACTCGTGACCTTAGGGTGAGAGGTATTGATGTTAACCACTACGGCGGGGTTGCCCCCAAATCTCAAGTAATCCTGAGTTGGCCAGATTTGGTATCTTTCCACTGCTTACTCTCGACTAAGATATGGTACGAGGATAATAAGATCGTTGTGGTGCCGCGTGACATATATCCTCCAAATTGTCCAGAAAATTAAATGTTTGAGAGCGGAGATGTTAAGAAATGTACTTTATGACTTAATTGGACATAATAAAATGGTTCATTGATGAAGAAATTGCCGAGGCAAGAAGGAGTAATAGTTCATGCGGTTCAAAATACGCTTAAAGAATTAGGAGCACATCATAGTTTATACAGGATCTATTCGCTCGTGGCAGAAATCCTGAGCCATCTTAACCGGATTTGGACAAAACGAATTGTTTGCGATTCGAAAAAAATGAAACTATCGATTAGAGATTGTAAACGTCCGAAACGTAGATTGGCTTAACGTATGTTAAGTTGGACTACACTATGACGCAAGGAGTGAAAAGAAAAGAAAAATATGAAAAGAAAGTACTGGTTTGGCAAATAATTTGCCAATGTGGTAGGAAATCTTCACGTTTTTGACTCTTGCAAACATGTGTAATATGTATATGCCGAAATATGCCAGGGGGAATGTCTTCCAAAACGTGTGTTACCGCTCATCCGAAATCACAAGGGTTTGTTTTTGCCTGATTTGACGTGGGTAAATCTCACTCAGTTCTTCATAAATCTGGTTCAATCCTTAAGCTATTAGTCTACTGTGTACAATGAACAAATAATTGTACGTGACTGACAGATATATACAGTATACATACTAACAGCTTTAAAGTTGAGTTTTTTAGTAGTAAATACCCGGCAGTATCAGTCGCCATCTTGCCATCAAGGTGAGGTGTAGAATTTAATAGCTTTCTCGTCAAACTTTTGAGGCAGACGATCAGTTACGTTGTAATATTTTATTGTCAATATTAGACAGGGGAAAAATGCCGATGAAAACTGATTTAAACGCATTATCGAGAATAGCCTGTAAAGCCATGGAAAAATGGAATGGTCACAGGTAAGAAGAAGAATTTAACGTTGTTAAAAACGTTGTAGCGTACTTGGTATCGCATATAATCCTATTTTTATAATCGATTTCTGTCGTTTTTTTTTTAACCTATCCTTCTATAGATGAACAAGAGAAGGGAGCAAACGAAATTTGTTACACTATTCCCACAACTGAAGTGCGATAGATAACGGCGCACTGGAGCACCTGATGAGGTAATTGGAAGTTTGTTATAACTCATTGTATCAAAATAAACATATTTAATCAAAACATTCGAGGTTTCAGTGGCTTTTTTTCTGGCGTCATAATGGCTTCATAATGGTTTGATTTTCATCGCATTAGAAAATCAATAAAGAAGCTGCCGAATACCCTGAGTAAATTTAAACGCAATAAAGCAGACATCTTATCTGCTGTATATTCGGATATAATTGCTCGAGCAAACGTAATTGTGTAGTCCCATTGTATGTGAGAGGTTATGTAAATTAACGCGTTACGTAAATTATGGATCTTCACCAGTCGATTTTTTGCAAAAGAATAAAAAAGAAACAGCTTAACTATAGCAGCCTAGGATATTTTTTATTTGAATATTCCACCCAATTTCCATGAAAAACACTTTTTATAATAATGAGTAGAACTAATTCAAAATGAAATAAATTGTGGTTTACCCAAATGTGGGTTTAGATCCGGCTATCCAATTTTGAGTAGTTTCGTTTTTTGTAATTTTGGGTTAACTTTACTCAATTTTGGGTAAATCCGACTGAACGTGCTCCAAATGTACCTCAACTGAGTCTTATTGTCTGGGTTAATTTGAATAATTTTCGATCGATCGAATTCCCTTAAGCATCAGATCGATAAAATCAAGATAGAGCTCCGGAAAATATCAACTTCAACTTTTTCGACAGCAATCGAAAAGGTACCATCAAACTGCAGGAAGGCTGCTCGAATGAGCCCTAATTTTTTTACATAAAATCCATAAGCAGATGAAAGAAAAAAAAAAAAATATTGCTTTACTAACACATACCGAATTGAACTTTCTCCAAATTTTATTCGTTTTTAATTTTTGGCGGATTTAAACAAATCATTCTTCATGTCACAGCAGAGATTGCAGAGGTTGGGTTGACATACAGTGTGTCAAACTTGATCATTCGGATGAAATTCGGAAAAAGGTACAAAATTCATTGCTTGATAAATATTGCCAATTAAGAAAAAAATGCATTTGGTACCAGATTTGACAACTGCGATTGACAATCGTCACTGACAACAAAAAATGATATTGACACCTTCAACCACGAAACGTTAAATATGCCTGGAAGGCTATGTTCTTCTTTGGAAACTTAGCCAAGCTTGAAATTTATAAGATCCTCAGAAGAACCTATTGCGACTAGAACATTTTGATAGTAATTTTAGACTTTTGTTACGGTTCTTCCTCCTTCTTTTTTGTTTCTATTCAATTATCAATACTTTCTCTTCACATATTTGGCTCTATCAGAAATTGATGTCCACTCCTAGGGTTGCATGTTGATAAGATGGATATTTCCATTTTCAAAACAATATAACTGATTACGTACTTCACGCAATAAAAACATGATTAGTCAAATGTTCTTTATGTTAGTTAAAAATTTAAAACAATTCTATGCTAAGATTTTTGAGAATACGTAAGCGTAGTTTGCGGTTATTGTAGGGATCAGAGCGGATTGATGAAAACTGAAACAACCCAAATACTCAGTTTGTTTGGTAACTTTTTCAGTTGTTTTTAAAGGATTAGATAGTTTGTTGAGGGGATGAATTGTTAAATCTCTAGAACTACGAGGTAGACAATTTGTTTTTTCTACAAATTCAGTCCAATTCAAAATAGCTTTCATCTAAGAATGTGTGCTGTTTGATTAGGTTAATCGCATGAATGTTTGAGGATTGAATCGAAAAGTTATTATAAACATATGATACGTAATTGAGCTGAAACTAGTGCATATTATTTTAGCGGGTATTCGTAGTACGTTTTGCTTACAAGTCAAAAATCCTATTTCGGTTCGTTGCTATTCACTATCACAGTTTTTTTTTTTGCAAAATGTCGTGTTTGAAAAGGGTGTAGCATACAATCAGATTTCCAAAAAGGTCAAAATGTCTTCAGCAACTGTAAAACGAGTAATTAAAAAGTATTGTGTGCAGTCCACCCTACAGGATGGACTAATATTCGGTCCCAGAAAACCCAAATTGGACCAAAAAGTAGTGATTTGGCCAAGAAATACAGGACCAGCATCGATCAATCCGATCAGCGGATTAAGAAAATAAATGATTTGAAGCAAAAAGTGCCAAAGCAATCTCCGGAGCAAAAGTGTCGTGCCGACGAAACGGATGCTTGCAAAAGAGGTTGTTTCCACTATATCAGAAGCATGGGATTCCTCCTTTCTTCCGCCCGGATCTGGCTTCTGCCCATTATGCCAGATCAACTATACAGTGTTTTTTGTTTATAACAACGTGGATTTCCTTGAAAAAGATATCAACCCACCAAACTGTCCCCAACTGCGACCGATCGAACGCAACTGAACGCTACTGATCGTCAAGGGAAACCTCAAAAAGGCAGGTGCAGGGCCAACAACATGCAAACTCCAAGAAAAAACTGGTCAGCAGCGCCCAGAAAATGCACAAAAATCACTGTGCAAAACATGATGGACGGTATAAAAGCTAAAGTACGAACATAATACCGAAATCAGCAATCGGATTATTTTGTTAGTGTAATTGATATTTTAACATGTTAAGCTGTAATAAAATACATTGCAGGTTTTTTACGTTTCCACATCACAATATCGCCAAAAAGTGCTTGGTTTGGCAGACCATCTGTGTGTGTGGAGAGATGAGCCAGCCATACATCACGACGGGTAACAAGAATGGGTAAATCTACCGAGACGAATGCCTCCTGAAACGCCTGCTGTCCTTCCTGCGGTCTCACGTAGGCGAGACGCTATTTTGGCAAGATTTGGCATCTGCCACTACACGTGGTCGATATTAGAGAGGTACAGAGATAACAATGTTGTTTTTGTACCAAAAGATTGAGTTAACACGAACTTCATCGGATTCAGAAATTTTGGGCCATCATGAAGCCAAACTTCGTAAAACATCTAACGTATTCGAGAACAAGCTGACTATGATGAAACAGTGGAAGAAGGTATCAAAAGAAGTCAAACCCACTGTGTATGATTTATGTATGATATAGGCCCATTGTAGCACGGAAGCTAAGTCCGACAGCAATGGGCTCTCCTTTCTGTTAGACTTGATCAAGCTTTAATAACCACTGATTATCCTCATCATGCCATTGTGTGAAGAGCCAAAAACGGGTTTGGTGGATCAATAGGCAACATCACTTATACGTATCCACAGGGATATAAAGAATCTCCTTCCAACGTCAAAATTAAACAATTGGTCAAAAGAGTGAGGATGCCCCAATGGGCAAGAACCCATTTTTTGGGCGGGCATTCGGTCATGGAAAGAAGAACCAATCAACCAATGAAATAGAAACCAATGAAGTAAACGAATTTAAATGTCCACTGCTTGTAACTCTTCAGCAACTCCATTATCTTATTGATGATGTTGCTAATTGCTAATTGCTAAGAATAATAGGCATTTTAATCATTGTTCCGGATACGGATACGTTGCATAGATAATTATTGAACGTGCTCACCTTTGGCTTCTTTAATTCATTGGGCTTGATGCACCGGATGAAGTATGGATGGCATGCAGATAGTGTCCTCATGAGAGCTTCCAACGATGTACGAAACTGTAATGACAGGGTAACGGATCTTTTCGACGTGTCCAACGTATCATCCGATCCGAACAGTTTGATCAAAAACTCGTTACTGCTCTTCGTCACCAGTTCCTTCATATCGGGGCTAAAGGTGTCTCGATTTTTCTCCAAGAACCCATTTACGTTGTAAAATACCGTTCCGGCAAAATGATGCACGCCAAACGAAGGCACATTGTCGTATTTCGGTTTCAGGTATACGGTTTTCATTCCGTGAGTTGTGTGCAACTTCGATAGCATAGTTATGTCAGTTCCTTTTGGGAAACGAGTTTCCTCGTCTATCAGTGCCATTATATGCAGTGCCTTCATTCCAATCATGTCCAGCACGTCCTGATTGTCAATGAAGTCGATGTTGGTCCAGTTTATGCCTTCACGAGTGTATTCTGCTTGCTCCATCTGCCAAAAAAAAAAAATACGATCAAAAGTACTCTAATCATGGCATAATAACCCACTCACCTTAAATATATGCTTTACGAAAAACTGCTGTAAGTTCTCATTCGCAAAGTTTATGCACAACTGCTCAAAGCTGTTCGTTTCAAATTGTTCGAAACCGAAAATATCGAGAACACCTATCGAAATACGCGACTTTGGTGAAGATTTGTAAATGGCGCTGTTAATCTTATCCACAATCACAACGAATATCTTTCCGTAAATAGCTTTCACAAATGCATCCCGGGCTTCCTGCGCCTGCTCCTTGGAGATGTGTGACACTACCCTCTCACCTTGGGCAAATCTGGTCCTCCGCGTCATTGCGTGCACCAAAGCATTCTTGGCTACACCCAACAAGTTCCCAATCCTAGTAACATTCAAATTATCATTCACTTCCACGGCATCCATATTTTGAACCACAGTTGCTTTGTACTTTACGTTGCCCAGATGGAGAATCGCTGCCAGTAAACTCAAAATGGACCAAATTTCACGATCCGTGAATAACAGCATTTTCATGGCAGCACGAACATCGGCAAATTCCTACAAAGTTTAACCAAAACTCTTACAATATTACAAGCTAAAATTTTACAACAAAAATTACCCCAGCATCACTTCGGCCTTCACAGCTCAGCGTTTGCCCCCTCGTCAAGTAGTTATACTTGGAGGCATCTTCCAACTCTAGCAGTTTCTTTTCCTCCTTGTTCAATCCCGCCAACATTGAGTAGAATATGTGATAATTCCTTTCGCCCTTGTTCTGATTGACAATCCTGGATTTCTCTAGTAAATACTGATCAATTTTTGCTCCACCAATTACACCATCCTTATTAAAATGCACGTCGATGTACTTCCCAAATCGCGACGAGTTATCATTACGAACTGTCTTGGCATTGCCGAACGCCTCCAGGATCGGATTCGACTCAATAATTTGTTGCTCAATCCACGAATGTTTCCCACTGGTCGCCGCCAGGTATTGCAAAATCAGCTTAGTACTCTCAGTTTTCCCTGCTCCCGACTCACCGCTTATCACGATACACTGGTTTCTAGCATCCCTACGCATCTCCTGATAGGCACTATCACCAATTGCGAAAATGTGCGGTGGTAGATCACCTATCTTTCGATTCCTGTACATATTGACCTCGTTGAACGTGTAAATCGGCAGAATCTCATAGGGATTGATTGCCACCAGCATGCTACCGGTGTAGGTCTACGGAAAACAAGACACCTGTTATCGACTTCTGTGAAATGCATCAAAACAGACGCGAAAACCATCGCAATCCATCAACTTACGTAGATTTGTCTCTGACGATAGCGCACAATCAGATTGCGCAGAATGGCAAACTCCTGTAGGTCACCCAGCGTTATCATATCGTCCACCGTTCTTTGTGAAGTTACATGAATCGGTTTGATAACCTATAGATGAATAGAGAAAAAAATAATTTGATTGATTATCCTCCTTCGTTCATAAATTCACAAGGAATTGACCTACCTCACTGTCTTCAACCCATGTTTCTTGGCCATCGTCATCGACGACGAGTGTCTTGCCGGAATGCGTTCGTAGCACACGACCCGCGTACGGGACCTCGAATTCGTCGTTCTTTTTCGGCGCGAGCCATACCCACTCGCCCTGTGAATGTAGAAGAAATGTTTGGTTTTAAATAGGGTACATGGTCTTGGTTCGAACTATGCCAAAATTTATGGTAGTTCGAATTAGTTTTGAAAAATCTTACTAGGAACCTTATATACGTATTAATCATTCAAAATAAAACTCACTGAAACTTTTTGAGAAAGTTAAATTTATAATATTTGTGAATTTTGGTTCGATTGTGATTATCCACTTTGTTTTTCAAACCTGTTTTTCGAGTATTTAAATTTCCAGAGTAAGGATCAAAACACTGTTTAAACATTGAAGAATCATTAATCATCCATTGTCAAATATTTTTTTGACCAAAAATATGAATTGTAATTTTTTTAAAAATATTTTGATTATTGTTCAAACTATAAATAATTTTAGTTCGAACTATCCTTTTCCTTGTTTATATTCTAGCCGCCGCCGATTCCCAAAAATTGCATCAGAGGTTCTACGGAAAACTCGTGATAAATCTAGAACGGATCAAAATTTTGCACTAAGTCTGTCAACATGACATGGTATGTATGTGGTTATTTTTTATTTACAACGCATAATTTTGTTTTCCAGCCGTAGGCCAACAAAATGAGACCATCGAAATATTCCCCCGATACACTGCAGAAGGCCCTGGAAGAAATACGAAGTGGTTCATTATCAGGTTTTGCGGTCCACAAAAAGTATGACATCCCCTAACATCCCCATCCAGTTGAAAGGAATTCACTCCCAGTGGCTTGGAAATGATGAAGTGTTAAGCGCTTCACGTGAACAGCAACTGGACAATTGTATTCTTCTATGTCCCAAAACTACGAAGGACATACTTGAGGCTACTCCCGAACTCGCATCCCTTCAGAGGAGGAATTCCATCGACAGGATGGCTAAAACAGTTATTACAAAGACATCCTGATGTCTCGAAGTGGACACCAGAAGCACTTGGAAGAGCGTCCGCTGGGTTGACTGCATGAAGTTGAATTTGTTAAGCATCCCTTAACCATCATTGGAAATTCAAAGAATTTAAAACAACATCAAGCTTTGCCTCAATCTGCCAAAGACGTCCAGCGAAATGATCCGAATAATAACCTCAGTGGAAGCAGTGATTGTTCAAATATGTATTTTTCAGGTTTCAACAAACCAGTTTCTGTTAACGATACATCGTTTCATGAATCTATCGAGCAAGCCAACGAATCCATTGAAAGATCAACGCCCGAAGAAGAGCCACCGAGATGTTTGGTATGTGAACAAAGTGACCAACTGCAACATTTCCCGAACAATTCAACAAAGAACATTCCAACAAGCCATGCTGTTTGCGAACAAACAAGAAAACTCGTGTCCAAATTGACAACGATTCAATTGATAAACTTCGCATTCATCTCAAGTTTAAGGATCCATAGAAACTTATAAATGTCCTTATTGTGAACCAGCAGTTTAATATCATTGATCCAGTTATAACCGAAACGCCTATAGCATTGTCTCGAACATCTGCGAACAAAACCAATCGTCCTCGAAAGGGTTTATAGGTGTCGTACGGAATAATGATAGATGATCAGAATGTGGAGATACTGGCAACACGGCTTCATATACATCGTAGAGTAAAACTAGCATTATACCGTACAGCAACTGTTCGCTAACTGGGTGATGTTTAACTGGGCTGCTTTTCAACTGGGCGTTCGCTAACTGGGCTATAGCCCAGTTAAAAAGCAAATAAACTTCAAAAATCAGCATTCGACATTTTGTTGTCAAAATCAGCAAGGGGCATGTAAAAGGCATAGAAGGTTCGTGGAGCAGTGAAAAATTGTTAAATTGCACTAAATTGAGTCGTAAGTCCATACAAACTGAGTCAAATATTTTGCACAATGCACAATTCAAAATTTATGCACAATAAGCTACATCGCAATAACGTATAAAGCAAAAAAACTTTATTGAATTTATGTATTGTGCAATGAAATATCCCAACCGAAATCTGATCGTAATCGCCCTCGAAATTTATTTACATTTGAAATGTCAGCCCAGTTACCGAGCAGCATTCGGTAACTGGGCAGTGCACTTAGCCCAGTTAGCGAACGGTTGCTGTATATCATTTTGTAGTGTATATTTTCTTATTTTGTCATTTTCCTGATTCGACTCTGTATCTTTTTCGTACTTTTACGTATTGTACTCTTACAATAAATATATACAAAAACGTGTTTCAAAAGAAGTCCGCCCTTTTTTCCCCCCTTCCCCCCCTTCTCCGTTTGTGCTTCTCTCCTTGGTTCCCCCAAGTGGCCCCACCGGCCGTTTCCCGTTTTTTTTTCCTCGCCAAAAGAGAAAAAGCCCGCAATCCCCCCCCACAAAGCACACACACAATTTAAAAAATTTGTGGTGCCCCCACACAGAAGCCCCGCCCCCTCCCCCGCCACGGGAACGCAAAACCACCCCCCCCCGGCACCCTCGCATTAGCTTCGCGGACGGTCAACTGATCCATATAAGGAAAGCCAAAACCGCCTAGGAGGCGTGGGAGAATCTCGAAAAGGGGCATGTGATGAAGACCCTCAGCACGAAAGTTTCTCTCATGCGGAAGATTTGCCGTCTCCGGCTGGAGCACAACGGCGATATGGAGGCACATATTGCGAAGCTGACGGATCTAGTGGAAAAATTGAACGCGTTGCAGCAGACGGCGTGTCTTAGATGATCAGTGGCTGGTGGCAATATTATTTAGCAGCCTACCGGATCAATATGAGACGCTAGTCACGGCGTTGGAAGCGAGGCCGGATGCGGATTTGACCTTGGATCTCGTCAAAAGTAAATTGATTGACGAGTGGCTGAAGAGAATTCGTCGCGCGGATGGTGGTGATAGTGCAGCTACGGCTTTGCATACGGTAGCCGGCAAAGATGAGGTTATGTGTTGCTTTTGTAAAAAGCCGGGTCACAAAAAAGGCGGTGGGAAAAGGGGAAAATGGGGGAGGAGAAAAAAAAGACAAATATGGCCAAAAAGCCAACAGTGGAGGGCAAAACCGCCGCCAAACCATCCACTTGGCGTTCCCCACCCGGTCCCGGATATTTGGATTCTTGATTCCGGTGCGACATGCCATATCGCAAACAGCCGTGAATATTTCGAGTCGTTTGACAGCAGTGTTCGAGAAGAAGTGAGCGTCGCGAACGGGATGAAAGTGGGATCCGTAGGAAGAGGATCTGGAAAATTGATTGTCGTCGACCAAGCGAACGCACGTCGTATAATCACTGTGCATGATGTGCTGTTGGTGCCAGAAATGAAAGCAAACTTGTTGTCAGTGAAGCGTTTAGTGAGCAAGGGATACCAAGTGAACTTTGATGCGAAAGGTGCGACCATCAGTCGGAACGAGACTGTTGGTGCCGTGGCAGAACTTTCGATCAATTTATACGTGTTGAAACTGCTCAATGCAAGTGTATCGCTGGTGGCTGATGCTTCCGAGTGTGTTCATGAATGGCACCGAAAGCTGAGGCACAGAGACAGTGATGCAGTGAAAAAGCTCTTATTAATGGCGTCGGGGATGAAAAAAGCTGCGTGAGTACGTCGAGATGGTTATCACCAAGTTCGGTAAGAGGCCCAAGGTACTTCGCTCGGATAACGGAGGGGAGTACACCTGGGAAGAGTTTAAACGATCTTTGAAACAGAACGGTATTGTTGTTCAATTCACTGCACCGTATTCGCCACAACAAAATGGCACAGCGGAGCGTAAAAACCGGTACCTAGTAGAAATGGCACGCTGCATGTTGATCCAGGCAGGGCTCGACAACCGGTTCTGGGGTGAAGCCATAGTAACTGCGAACTACCTTCAAAATCGTCGCCCTACTCGTGTGACGCCTTATGAACGTTGGCATGGTGTAAAGCCAAATTTGGGTCACGTTCGCCCATTCGGCGTTGACGTGTTTTGCTACATACCGAGCGAAAAGCGGGGTAAGCTAGATGAAAAGGCGAGAATGCTGAAGTTAATGGGCTATAGCGAGATTTCAAAAGCATACCGTCTGGTTGACGTTTCTACTGGAAGGATCATGATTAGTCGGGACGTAAATTTTTTGCATAGTTTCGACTCTCCGTCGAATGCAGGTCTTTCTCCGTGTAGCGAAGTGGTGGTACCCTTATCGAAGGATGTTGCAGCTGTGGTTCCGGCTGTGATTGAGTCATGTGAAGCGCCTGCAGTGGATACCGAAAAAGAAGAAGTCTGGGAGGACGCAACGTCTGCTGCCGAAGAAGATTTGCTGAGAAGCTCAACAAGGACAACGAGGGGACAATTGCCGGCCCGCTACGCTTGCTCGGCGGATGCTGTGGTTCAGGAGGAGCCCAGAAGAGTGAAGGGAGCGCTCTCTGGTCCGAATAGCCACCACGGAAGGAAGGCGATGCTGGATGAACTCGAATCGATTCGTAGCACGAATACCTGGGAATTGGTCGATCCTCCGCAAGGAAAGCGTGTGTTGGGGTGTAAGTGGATTTTTAAACTCAAGCGTACCGCTGACGAGAAGATCGTTCGGTTCAAGGCCAGACTTGTAGCGCAGAGTTACAACCAGCAATACAGCAGTGAGTACGACGAAATCTTCGCGCCCGTCGTTCGTCAGACTAAAGGGCGATACGGTCAAAATTTGGTCAATATCAACTTGACGTATTTCTTTCAATTTTGCATTTAAAAAACCTGAACACCCCTCATTTTGAAGGTGTGTGTGTAGAATGTTGCTCCTATTTTGATTTTGGAATTCACTCTTCAGTTGTCAAAATGCCGTCCAAGCAAGAAGAGCAGCGTATCAAAATTTTGCTCGCGCATCGCGAAAATCCGAGCTACTCGCACGCAAAGTTGGCAAAATCGCTAAAAGTTGCCAAATCAACCGTTACAAATGTAATTAAAGTGTTTGGGGAACGTTTTTCGACAGCCAGGAAGTCTGGATCGGGGGGAAATCGAAAACCGGAAGCCGCTGAGACGACAAAGAGAGTTGCCGGTAGTTTCAAGCGAAACCCTAACCTATCTCTCCGAGATGCCGCAAATAAGCTGGGTGTATCGTCTACAACCGTGCATCAAGCCAAAAAACGAGCCGGACTATCGACTTACAAGAAGGTAGTGACTCCAAATCGCGATGATAAACAAAATACGACGGCCAAAGCGCGATCCCGGAGGCTGTACACGACGATGCTGACGAAGTTTGACTGCGTGGTAATGGACGACGAAACCTACGTCAAAGCCGACTACAAGCAGCTTCCGGGACAGGAGTTTTATACGGCAAAAGGAAGGGGAAAGGTAGCAGATATTTTCAAGCACACGAAACTGTCAAAGTTCGCAAAGAAATATCTGGTTTGGCAAGCCATCTGTACCTGTGGCTTGAAAAGCAGCATTTTCATAGCTTCCGGGACTGTCAACCAAGAAATTTACGTGAAAGAGTGTTTGAATAAACGTCTGCTGCCTTTCCTGAAGAAACACGGTTGTTCCGTACTGTTTTGGCCGGATTTGGCATCTTGCCATTACGGTAAAAAGGCCATGGAGTGGTACGCCGCCAACAACGTGCAGGTGGTTCCCAAGGACAAGAACCCTCCCAACACGCCAGAGCTCCGCCCAATTGAGAAATACTGGGCTATTGTCAAGCGGAACCTAAAGAAGACCAAAAAAACTGCTAAGGACGAGCAGCAGTTCAAGGCAAACTGGCTTTCTGCGGCGAAGAAGGTGGACAAGGTGGCTGTACAAAATCTGATGGCAGGGGTCAAGCGTAAGGCCCGGCAATTCGGATTTGGAAAAGCGGAAGCCTAACTGAATATTTTTCCTGAATTTTATACTAATTGAACTTGAAAAAGAAATTTAATTTGATTTTTTAAATAAACGATTTCACCGATTTACACGCGTTTTCCCTTGACCAAATTTTGACCGATCACCCTTTACTTTTTGAACTCTTATGTCGGTTGCGGTGAAGCGAGGAATGGTTGTAAGGCAGTATGACATTAAGACGGCCTTTCTGAACGGCGTCCTTGAGGAGGAGTTGTTTATGCGCCAGTCTCCGGGGTTCGTCGTCAAAGGTGCTGAAGACAAGGTCTGCCGTTTAAAACGTAGTCTGTACGGGTTGAAGCAGAGCGCTCGCGCATGGAACATCAAACTTCATCAAGCACTGGAAGGTGACGGTTTCATGAGAAGCAAAGTGGATCCATGCCTATACAGCAAGGTAGTCAACGGCAAACGCTGCTATATCTTGGTGTACGTTGATGATTTGATCATCGCCAGTGAGGAAGAAGGAATAATTACATCGGCAAGCCAAACTCTCGCTCGGAATTTTGAAATCGTCAGCCTTAGAGAAGTTCATAATTATGTCGGCATCGAAGTGGATCGTGATGGTGCTGGTGACTTCCACATCTCGCCGCGTAAGTACATTGCGGACATCGTGAAGTCAGCTGGTTTGCAGGATGCCAAATCGTCTGCAATCCCAATCGACGTTGGATATTACAAGCCGGATGCCGAAGATCAATCTCTTCCTGACAACTCGGAGTATCAAAAGCTAGTGGGAAAGTTACTGTTCGTTGCTGTCAATAGTCGGCCTGATATCGCAGCTCCTGTTTCGATCCTGAGTCGAAAACTTTCGAACCCTATGCAGCGTGACTGGAACGAATTACGAAGAATAGTGCACTACCTAAAGGGTTCCATCAACCTGAAACTGCGGCTCAGCAGTCGTGGAGATGATGCATGGATTGGTGGGCCATTCTGATGCCGATTGGGCGGAGTGCCGTTTGGATCGCAAATCCAACAGCGGATTTCTGTTCAAATTCTGTGGCGGTACCATATCATGGGCGTGCCGCAAGCAGAGCAGCGTTTGCCTATCTACTACGGAGGCCGAATTCGTCGCCTTGTCAGAAGCGTCTCAAGAGGCAATCTGGCTACAGCGGCTTCTACACGATATGGGAGAGAAGGTTCAAATCATATAGCTCAACGAGGACAACCAATCTTGCCTGAAAATGCTACGGTCAGAGAAATTTAGCAACAGGACGAAACATATCGATACGAAATATTATTGGCACGTGTTCGTGTTGAGCAACTTCGACGATTGAGTGGCCTAGAAGATTAGAAAGCCGGTGTTGAGGAGGAGCGTGGAGATACTGGCAACACGGCTTTATATACATCGTAGAGTAAAACTAGATTTATACCGTATTTCACTTTGTAGTGTATTTTTTCTTATTTTGTTATTTTCCTGATTCGACTCTGTATCTTTTTCGTAAAAGTACAGTAAATATATACAAAAACGTGCTTCAAACAAGTTCCGTGTCGTAACCGTTTATTCAGTATTCCGATTCCCGATATTCCGCCCGATTCCCTCCGTTTGTCTCTGCTTGGTTCCTCCAATACAGAAGGCTGATGAAGATCGGGAAGCTGATGACGTTACCCGAGCTGAGCATGAAAAAAGAGCAACTGTTTTTGGAAACGTAGCGTTTTAAATTAACTCGGGAAAGACTTAAAATGCTGGAAATCGATCAGCTACAGAAAGGAAACCAATATCTGCAAAAAGAAAGTGCCAGATGAAAACCAAGAGTAGTAAAACAAAGCAACTTGTTGCTTCTGAGACACACGTTTCACGTGTTTCGAAAAAGCATGTAAGATTAGATTAAGTTGAAGTGACTGAATTTGAAGTTGAAGTGCACTTTGAAAGTGCATTAAATACATGGTATCTGGTTCTTCTATATTTTATTTTATAGTGTTTGATTCACCTATTGAAAATATATTATTTATATCACCCTGAAATTGGGTTTTTCACTTTAAAATTACAAATTGGATTGCAAGATGCCACTTATATCCACTGCAGCAAATTGGAGTCCATCCGAAAAATAAGGCACTGAAACCCATTCAGGACTTGTTCAAATATTACTCAACGCAAAAGGAGGTGGGGTAGTCTGATTATGCGTTTCATTGCATGTATTGGTATAGGAAAAGTGCGTGACGAGTGGATCGAAGGTACTCAACAATCTACCTTTGTGCATTACGTTATATTTGAACGGCCCGAATGTTATTCAACATACAGAATGTGAGTAAGTTATTCTTCCACACCCTCGAATTTCTCCCAGAAGGACCATAATATCTTAATGCCAACAAAATATGTTTTGAAACCAATAGTTTCAACTAAGAACATGAATGATCCGAAGACGATCAGTATGTTTCGAAGCAGGATCATACCTTCGATGTAATTAGAATGCAAATTTCAAATCACCAACACATAATTATTTCCTTCCAAGCCAATAATTATAGTTATTATAAGATACTGTTTTCATACATTCTAAATTTTTGATGATAATCCTTAGAATTTTGTAGCAAAATTAGGATTAATTCAAGGATTACATGACAAACCATGGTTCGAACCAGGATCAATCTAATTCCATCCAGTGTTGGTGACTGCCGAAAAAATCGGTCAAAATTATTTATTGTTATCCGTGCTTGAAACAAGCACATCGATAAATGTATTGGTAAAAACATGGAACTCAGTGAATGAACAAGATTAGAAGTTTGTGTAGTTACTTCATTCCACCACGCAAGTCGAATGGACAACAGCTCTGCCTATCTGTGATTCACTCTTCGTTGATTGAGTGGCTAAGGTGTGGCCCATTTAGTATTGGAACAAACATTTTTGATTCTTACAGCGACCCTAGTGGTCGGATTTGTAAACTATGACATCTTATATGTTCCCTATAACAATAACAACATCAGAGGTTTTTTTACGCGGTGCAGTTTGAACGTGTTTCAGAGAAATACAAAATGGAAGAAGAAAGTAGAAACATAATTGTGCGCAATCATTTGGAAAACCCTTCGTGGTCTGGGTCAAAACTTGCTAAAGTGTTGGGTTTTCCCCGAAATACCGTGTGGCGAGTTTTGAAAAAGTACAGAGAAACTTTGTCGACGGATCGCAAGCCTCAAAGCAAGCGTCGGGCGGGTACTGTCAACCGTCAACTGCGGAACAAAGTCATCAAGAAAATTAAGGCAAACCCCAACATCTCAGACCGCGATTTGGCCAAAAAGTTTCGCGCCGCACGCAGTACCGTGCATCTCCGGGAAGGCTTCAAGTCATACTTTGCCTGTAAACAACCAAATAGGATTCAAAAGCAGAACAATGTGGCCAGAATCCGTGCCAGAAAA